>KQ989663.1:18231-32696 GCA_001598015.1 Dorcoceras hygrometricum | reverse complement strand
GTTCTTCAAAGCCGCTGCTGATATTTATAGGACTGCACTGCAACGGTAACATTAATCCTTCAAAGGAAAATGAATCCCGTTTGAATTACTGCCAAAATTGTACACCGTAAATCCTGCTACAAGGTAAGTTTGAATTACTGCCAAAATAGTACACCGTAATCTCTGCTCCACTGCAAGGTCAAACGCTCATCCACAGAGCCAATTTGTCTTCTTTCCATTTATGTGGAAGCATAGAGAAACGGCCACTGTACACTTGTACTATTCACCCAAAATAGTACCTACCTTGTTTCCTTCATTCCAGGCAACTGTACGATCCAATAAATCTTTTCCATATAAGCAAACGATCGTATTTGAAATACTTTGAGTTTGCGCCTGAAATTACTTTGAACATTAGCACTTATATTCACCTTCGTTGAAAGCTTCGACTGGAAAAACGCTTAGAAGATTCATCTGCTGAAATGCATACGCGTTTTTCCATCTGCTGATCTTTAGCAATAAAACGATGTCGTGTCAACTTATTTAAGCGACACCGTTTAGCTATCTTCGTAAAGCATCTGCTGAACAACACTATGTAGCGCATCTGCTGAAATAATACTCTGCTGAAAACTCTAAGCCAATACGCTGTCGTTCTAACTTAATCAAACGCTGTCGTATCACAATCTTCATCAAAGAGACTAAGCAACTGCTGAACCTCTTCAACAAAGAGTCTGCTGAAATCTTCATCTGCTGAAATGAAACAGTGCATCCCACGACGTCGTTCCAACTTATCAAAACGCTGTCGTTGACACTTCTAGCAAAACACGATAGAACTCAAATCGAATACCATCTGCTGAATCTTCACGAATAACTGCTGTAGCTCTTCAAGAAGGTATCTGCTGAACTGTAACTGTTCATACCAACGACGTCGTTCCACCTTATCAAGACGCCGTCGTTTAGCACTCCTCTAACTAATCAACTGCTGATCTCTTCATGAAAGCTCCAACTGATAAAAGTAGCACTGTTGAATGCGACAACTGATCGATCAAACCATTTTGTCTTTTTGTTATCACCAAAACTTAATAAATATTGTTCTAACATATTTCTCAAAGTTTCTCCGTTTCGCAGTGTTATGCGCTTTGGACACAAGGGAAAGTTAGCCCCTCGTTATGTCGGACCGTATGAAATCATTGAGAGGATTGGCCTTTTAGTTTATCGGCTGTTGTTGCCGCCAGAGTTGTCTTCTCTACATGACGTCTTTCATGTTTCCATGTTGAGGAAGTACGAGCCAGATCCGTCTCATGTGCTTAGGACTAACGAGGTTGAGCTAGATCAGTCACTGAGCTATCAGGAATACCCCTTGCAGATTCTTGGCAGAAAAGAGAAACAGCTGAGAAATAAAACCATTCCGTTGGTAATGGTGCAATGGACAAACATGGAAGGGAAGAAGCTACTTGAGAGCTAAAAGAAAAGATGTAGCGGCATCTGTTTGAGTAGCTGTTGAGATAAATTCCAGTAGTTTGTAGCTTTCGGTTGTATTTCTTCCCTAGTTGTTGTTAATTGTTTGCTCAGTTATCTTGAACTCTTGGCCATGTGTTAGGCGAGTTCCTGTTTTGTATTCTGCTGTTGTGTTGTGTTTTCAGAATTGTTGTTCGATTTCGAGGACGAAATCCTTTTTAGTGGGGGAGAAATGTGAGACCTGGAATTGTATTAAGATTAATTTGGCTGGAATTAATCGGTTTTTAGAGATTTCTGGTGGTTCAGATTTCTGTTTGTGAGTTTGATTGGTATTTTCGGGTCAGATTTCACACTTGGAGCAATTCTGGGAATTTTGGAATTTTTCGAGTTTGAATCTGTTGGCAGATTTGCTGAATTCATGATTTCTGTTGCGCGTTGGCGTAGCAATTGCTGAAGTAAGCGTTGCTGTTGAAGTATCGGTTGAGTTAGAAATCAGATGTGATGACGTAAGGTTATCTGTTAGCGCTTGTATTATTCTGGATGTGGACAGCAAGTTCATGTAGAGCAAAGGAAACGGTGCCGTTTTGGTGAACGCTTGCGGGAGAGATCTGTTGCCAGCGATCAATGTTTAAGCATTTAGCGTTAGCGTGCTGTCTTCAGATTTGTTGACGTGTGCGAAGCTACATCGTCGTTTAGGAGAAATCTGTTGTGTGTAGCGTGAGTTCTGGGAACAGATGTCAACGCAGGTCAACTCTCCTGTGGCGACCGATGTTGTGTGCGTAGTGTGTTTCCAGCGTTTAGCGGTAGAGACCAGATTTGCTGACGTGGCATATGATATGTTGTATCGTGGTGCTTCAACCAGATTTGCTGACGTGTCCTGAGCGACGCCGTTTTTTTAGCGCATGCGTTATCTTGTAGAGGGATCTGTTTTTGTCGGTGCATGATTTTAAACAGATTTCTAGCGGATATATATATTGTTAGAAGCTTGGCCTTCTATTACTTCACCAGATCCCATACTTAGCGAAATATTCTCCCGATTGTTGTTCTTCGCTTGGAACCCTAAGTACTGTTCACCGTGAGTTTCTCCGACGAATTCCCGTCGTTTCCGACCGTTGTTTTGGGCGTTTGAGGTAGCGTTGGACTCCTCTCGAGAAGCTCTCCCATTTTATACCACTTTTGGAGGCTGTGGTTGGCTAGTTGAGGAACGCGAAGTTGCTGCCCGATCGTGCGTTTTGTAGTGCAGGTTTTTAACCAGATTTCTCGGGATCCCTTTGTGGTAATTGTTGCGCAGTATTGAGGTACGGATTTGAGCTTGATGTAGCTTGGAATTGGCGTGAGATTTAATGTGAGATAGCTGGGATTGTTTCGGTGGATATGAATGATGTGTTTGTAGCTGTTGCATTGTGTTATGCTAGCTTCTCTCGGTGTTGTATCGTGGTGCTTCAACCAGATTTTTTTGACGTGTCCTGAGCGACGCCGTTTTTTTAGCACATGCGTTATCTTGTAGAGGGATCTGTTTTTGTCGGTGCATGATTTTAACCAGATTTCTAGCGGATATATATATTGTTAGAAGCGTGGCCTTCTATTACTTCACCAGATCCCATACTTAGCGAAATATTCTCCCGATTGTTGTTCTTCGCTTGGAACCCTAAGTACTGTTCACCGTGAGTTTCTCCGGCGAATTCCCGTCGTTTCCGACCATTGTTTTGGGCGTTTGAGGTAGCGTTGGACTCCTATCGAGAAGCTCTCCCATTTTATACCACTTTTGGAGGCTGTGGTTGGCTAGTTGAGGAACGCGAAGTTGCTGCCCGATCGTGCGTTTTGTAGTACAGGTTTTTAACCAGATTTATCGGGATCCCTTTGTGGTAATTGTTGCGCAGTATTGAGGTACGGATTTGAGCTTGATGTAGCTTGTAATTGGCGTGAGATTTAATGTGAGATTGCTGGGATTGTTTCGGTGGATATGAATGCTGTGTTTGTAGCTGTTGCATTGTGTTATGCTAGCTGCTCTCGGTTGTTTGCATACACGCATTTATTCACTTGCATTTCAGATCCCTTGTATTGTATCTCGGCCGATTGTGCCTTGTGTACTGTGCTGTTGTTTTTCTTACCAAGATGCGAGGGCGAGCGACAATACCGCACTCTCATCTCCCTACTGGGATCTGTTAGCCACCATGCGCCGAGTGGTTAACTACCACAGTTCATGGACGATGCAATGGCAGGTTGAGTTGTTTGATGCATATGGTATTCGGGTGTAGTGTCAAGGCCAGGGGCTCATTACCACACTTTGAACACACCCCGTGGCCACTGATTCGTTGCAGATCTTTTGGAGCTATGTTTTAGTTCCTTGGCTCCCTGTTCGGTTGTAGCCTTCAGCTGTTATCCGGTGTCTCATGCACAGCATCTGCATTTTATCTTATGCATTTCTTTAGCTATTTCTGTTGCTCTCCATACTGGGGTTTGACCCCATGTCCCTCTGGGGCTTGGTTGTTTTCTTTGCTTGTGTTGTTTTCAGGGAACCCAGGTTTTACAGGTGGTCGTGGTTTTAACCTAGCTGGAGGTGCCCCAGGAGGTAGTTAGAGTTTCCCAGTTGCGTATAGCATATTTATATGTATCAGTACAATTAGCCAGGGGGATGCCCTGTGCTTCGTTGTTGTATCCAGTGGTTGGAGTCTGATACTTGTGTTTGTATGCTATACTGTGTTGTTATGGCTGGTAGCTATTTTTTGTTTTGTTGGTTTTCAAAAATTTGGGATATTTATTTTGAGTTATCGTCATTATTTTTAGTTATATGTTTTTAAACCGTCTAGGTTCAAAGTCAAAAATTTTTACCACTTTTTGATAGTCTTACTCTTGTATTTGTATTGATTTTTACTCTGTTTGAGTAGCTACGGGAACACTACCCACGGCAGACTCAAGGAACCGCTGCTGATTCTCAAATCAACGCTAAAAAAAAGCAAAAATAATCCAACTACTGGTTCTCCAAAACGGCGTCGCAACAAATAATCCAAACGACGTCGCTTAGAATACGCGATTCTAAATACCAACTGCTGGTCATCCAGCAGCAACACACAAAACCACGCAAAGCGCTTCCTCCTGCTGATTCCAGAAGCAACATCAAAACGCAGCGTTGCCACTTACTCAAACGACGTCGCTCCACAGACGTTAGCAAAACCAGCAGAAGCACTTTACCCAAAACCAATCATCTGCTGAAACTCCTAGCAATAGCTAAACGACGACGTATCCTCCTCGCGCTACAGGAAAGTTGACTCGCGTTGACATCGACATCTGCTGATCAATCAGCAGGAACATACACGCGATCTACCAGCTGGTACCAGACGCAACATCACGACGACGTCGCGCCAACTACCCTAAACGCAGTCGTTTTGCCCTCAACGCAATTATACTAACGCACCTGCTGATCACAACACACGCGTAACCAAACCTCACGAAACGACAGCGTTTCAGGAATCTCACGCTAAAACGCGCTTCTGCTGGTTTTCATCACCGACCAGCAGCTAGCTATTAACATCAGCTGACACACCAACCAGCAGGTACCTCTAAATATATATATATCGATTCATTCCAACGATAAATATAAATTACAAATCCAGGTCTCACACTTAGTGTTGATCCGAACACAAATCAGTATATTTCCGTTGATTTACGTAGCCATTTGGAGCAAGGTTGGTGGCGTTGAGCTCGTCTCCGTAAGATCTTACGATTGATACCATTTGGAGACTTGAATCGACGAGTTTAGGAAGCACGAAGTGGTTGCAGTGTTCGAGAACTATTGAGAATTCCAGTAGATAGTTCTTCCGTTCCTTCAGAACTTTCGAGTAAGTGATCTTCTCGTTCTAAGCTTCGATTAGAGTTGGTTGCTCCTACGTAGTGTAGTTGAGATTGGGTTGAGTTTCTCGAATGTAGGCCGTAAGCTGAATGAACTTAGATTTGAGCTGATTTGTGAGATATCTTGATAGATTTGAGCTTTCGAGCAGTTCCGGTTGTGTTTTGCCGTGAGTTGGTGAGACAGAAGGATTTAGCGGGCTATTGGTGTTGAGTCTAAGTGAAATCTGTTGAGGTAGAAGCAGTTTGGAGGTACGAATTGAGCGTATTTTAACAGCTCTGGTATCAGCATGTGAATATTTCCTACGTTGTTGAGTTGTTGTGGTAACGTGCTGGTTGAAATGTCTAGCCGTGCTGTTATTGACTGATTGTTTGATGACTGTGTTTAATTATTATGCATTGTGAGCTGATGTTGTCTTGCATTCATGCATACTTATTGAGCCTGATTCCTTGTGAACCGATCTGTTCATACGCTGTGATCGGCCGGCTGAGTTGGCGCGCCTGAAGGGTCCAACATTGATATTATTTAGTGGTGGCCGGCTAAGTCGTCGTGCCTGAATACCACTACACTGTGATGGGCGGTTGATCTATCGTACCTGAATATCACAGGATGATGATTCTGCACAGCTGAGTCGTTGTGCCTTGCTTACCGATGATTCTTGGTAGCCTACATGCACTGCACGCATGGGATATTGCATGTATGATATGTTTGCTGTTTTCTTGATGCTCTTCGTACTGAGGTTTGACCTCGTTTTCTTTCCCTGTTTTTGGCATCTTTGATCTGTGTTGTCCTTTGCATGAATCGGGTAATCCAGCTGGACCAAGTGGAGCGTCAGCTGGTAGATCCCCGTTCTGAGTCCCAGTTATATGTACTATGTATTGAACCACGGGATGCCCTGTGTGGTTATGTATTTGGGGATCTGTATTTTTGTTGTATTGACGTGTTGGATTTTGAGTTAAAATCCTATTTTGACTATGAATGTATTTTAATAGTTGAATGTAGTTCAGGCCCAAAACGAAAATATTTTAGCCCATATTTTAAGTTTCCGCATGATTATGGTTAATTGAGTAATTAATCTGTGATTTAGCGCAAACGGGCCTGACACAGTTTATCCTTGAGCAAAAGAAACAAGACTTGAACTCGTCTGTCCAGATAAATCTCTTATATTTCTAGGTCAAATGCGTCATCGGCCAGGATATTGAAGAAAATACCTCGATGAAACGTCTATAAGAGCCAGCCAAACCCAAGAAAATATGGATCTCAGAAACATTCCTAGGTCGCTTCAAGTCAAGAACTGCCTCTACCTTACTAGGGTTCGACGATATACCTTGTGAAGAAATGAAATGACTCAAAAAGATTACCCTAGCCAACAAAAATTCACACTTAGTGAACTTTGCATACAACTGCGAGTATCTCAGTGTCTGCAACACTAATATGTTCTCTTTTGTTCCTCGAGTAAACAAGAATGTAGTCGATAAAAATTATCACAAAGCGATCAATATACTCACTAAAGACCCGGTTCATCAGATCCATGAAGACAGCAGGGACATTCTTCCGGCATCACAACGATTTCATAATGCCCGTATCTAGTCTGAAATGCCATCTTCTCTACATCCGCTTCTCTAATCCGCAAATGATGATACCCAGATCATAGATCTATCTCGGAGTATACTGCTGATCCCTGTAAATGATCAAATAGATCATCAATCCTCGGTAGTGGGTACTTATTCTACTGTCGCTTTGTTCAGCTGCCGAAAGTCAATACACATTCTCATATATCCATCTTCTTCTTCACAAATGAATCGGAGCTCCCCACGGTGACATACTCGGCCTAATGAAACCCTTCTCTAAAAGGTCACACAACTGGTCCTTAAGTTCCCTCAACTCAGCTGGCGCCAACAGATATGGAGCTCTATAAATCGGGACAGTCCATGGCACCAACTCAATGCTGAAATCAATCTCCCTTCTTGGAGGAAAACCAGGAATCTCATCCAGAAAAACATCTGGGAACTCTCGGACAATCGGGATATCACCCCATTCCAGTCGCGGTTCAGGGGTTACATCTAGGGCATAAATCATGAACCCTGAGTTCTCTAGTTATATCAGACTAAACATATCCATGTATGACGCCAGTGGAATTTTAGACCGCGAATCTGCACCGTAAAAATACCACTTCTCGCCAGCATTCTTCAAGGCTCTCCAAGAAGCCACTAACCAAGAGTAGAAAATAACTCAAAATACTAGTCACAAGCAAAAGATAATCTGAGTCAATACAACGCATACTCAAACAGATGAGGCCATTCCTGTCTCATCTGACCTTACACCTCCCAAGTAACCTCTTCTCTACCATGATTGCTCCACTGAACCATCACCAACGGAATGGTCTTGTTTCTCAATTGTTTCTCTTTCCTGTCCATAAGATGCACTATATACTCAACATAGCTCAAAGTTTGATCTAGCTCGACTTCATAGATTCTTAATACGTGGGAAGGATCCGGCTAATATTTCCTCAACATTGACACATGAAACACGTCATGCATCGCTGCTAACTCAGAAGGAAACTACATATGATACGCCAAATATCCAATCCATTCGATATCTCAAACGGTCCAATGAATCTAGGAGCTAACTTACCCTTGATCCTAAATCTCATCACGCTATTGAAATGAGAAACTCGCAAAAATACTCGATCGCCAAATTGAAACTCTAAAGGCCTACGCCTCTTGTTAGCATAGCTAGCTTGACGATCTTGGGCAGCCTTCCTTCTACTCTGAATTAGCTCAATCTGATCCTTCATATGCTGCACAAACTTCGGGATAGGCAGCTGTTTCTCTCCAACTTCTTCTTAGCAAATCGGTGATCTGCACTTCCTACCATACAAATCTTCGAATGGTGCCATCCTGATAGTTACTTGGTAGTTGTATTATATAAAAACTCTGCCAGAGATAAATAATCCTTCCAGCCACCATCAAAATCCATCACAACCGCTCGCAGCATATCCTCCAAAGTCTGTATGGTTCTCTCGATTGGACATCTGTCTGAGGGTGATATGTTGTAATCATAGCCAATCTCGAACCCATTACTTCTTGCAAACTCTTCAAAAATCTGGAAGTAAATCTAGTATCTCTATCAGATACTATCGATACCGGTCATACATGCAATCTAACCACATGGTCGATGTACAGTCTCGCCATTTTCTTCATTGAATACCTTACATCATAGGGAATGAAGTGGGCTTACTTAGAAAGTCTGTCAATCACCACCAAAATCGCACTACATCCCCTGTTCGAACGAGGCAAGTGGGTGACAAAATCCATAACAATGTGCTCCCAATTCCACTGAGGCACCTCTAAACTTTGAAGCAATCCGCCAGGTCTCATGCTATCGGCCTTGGTCTGTTGGCAATCAAACATCGTGCTACAAATTCAAAAATATCGTTCTTCATTCCTTCCCACCAATAGTGTGATCTCAAGTCATGTTACATCTTCTTTTCACCTTTATGCACACTGTAACGACTACAATGAGCCTCTTTTAAGATAGTTTCCTTCAGGTCCATCAAATTCGGAACCACTAACTACCATGAAATCTCAGACATCCATCAGGAGCAAAAGTAAAATCATCTGACTTACTATTCTAGGATTTCATCCTTAACTCACGGATGCACGGTTCAGTCCTATGTGCTGCCATAATGTCTGCTACAATATGTGGTTTGACGTGAAAAGAAGAAACTACAGAGTACTCATCATCCAGCTGAAAAAGCCATCCAAAAGTCCCCAAATTCTAATGAACTTTCGATATACTCAACAACGTTAACATCGCAGGCTAGGCTTTCCTACTCAAGTCATCTGCCACTAAGTTCATTCGCCCAGATTGATACTGAATCACACAATAAAAATCCTTGAGTAATTCCATCCAACGATGCTGCCTCATGTTCAAATGGGACTGAGTGAAGATATACTTCAAGATCTTGTGGTCTGTGTATACAACAAATTATTCACCATACAAATAGTGGCACCAAATACTCATGGATGAAACAATGGCCACCAACTCCAAATCATGAACGAGGTATCTGGTCTCGTTGGTTTCAACTTTCGAGATGCGTAAGCTATCACTCGTCCGTTATTCATCAAAACACAATCCAAACCACTTATAGAAGCATCGGATCATACTACAATACCTCCAGAACCCGAAGGTAGAGCCAACACAGAGCAGTAGTCAAGCTTATCCTTGAGTAAAAGAATACTAGACACGCACTCGTCGGTCAAAATAAATCTCCTATATTTTCGGGTCAAATGCATCATCGGCCTAGCTATTGAAGAAATCCCTCGATGAAACGTCTATAATATCCAACCAAATCCAAGAAACTACGGATCTCAGAAACATTCCTAGGTCGCTTCCAGTAAATAAATGTCTCTACCTTACTAGGGTCCTCCGATATACCTTGTGAATAAATGAAATGACACAAAAAGATCACCCAATAAACCAAAATTCAAACTTAGTGAACTTTGCATACATCTCGAGTCTCTTAGTGTCTGCAAAACTAATCTCAAATGCTCCTTATGTTCTCTTTTGTTCCTCGAGTAAAAAAGAATGTAGACGATGAAAATTATCACAAAGCGATCAATATACTCACTAAGGATTCAAACTTAGTGAACTTTGCATACATCTCGAGTCTCTTAGTGTCTGCAAAACTAATCTCAAATGATCCTTATGTTCTCTTTTGTTCCTCGAGTAAAAAAAAACTGTAGACGATGAAAATTATCACAAAGCGATCAATATACTCACTAAGGATGCGGTTCATCAGATCCATGAAGACAGAAGGGGCATTCGTCAATCCAAACGGCATCACAAGGAATTCACAATACCCGTATCTAGTTCGAAACGCCGTCTTCACTACATCCGCTTCTCTAATCCGCAACTAATGATACCTAGATCATAGATCTTTCTTGGAGTATACTGTTGATCCCTATAACTGATCAAACATATCATCAATCCTCGGTAGTGGGTACTTATTCTTTACCGCCGCTTTGTTCAGCTGCCAAAAGTCAATACACAGTCTCATATATCCATCCTTCTTCTTCACAAATGAATCAAAGCTCCCATGGCGACATACTCTGCCTAATGAAACCCTTCTTTAAAAGATCATGCAACGTGTCCTTAAGTTCCCTCAGCTCAGCTGGCGCCAACAGATATGGATCTCTATAAATCGGGGCAGTCCCTGGCACCAACTCAATGCTAAAATCAATCTCCCTTCTTAGATGAAAATCAGGAATCTCATCCGCAAAAACATCTGGGAACTCTCGAACAATCGGGATATCACCCAATTCTAGTCGCGGTTCAGGGGTTACATCTAAGGCATAAATCATGACCCTGAGTTCTCCAGTGATAACAGACTAAACACATCCATGGCTGACGCCAGTGGAATTTTAAACCACGAATCTACACCGTAAAAATACCGCTTCCCACAAGCATTATTCAAGGCTCTCCAAGAAGCCACAAACAAAGTAGAAAGTAACTAAAAATACTAGTCAGCAAGAAAAGATAACCTGAGTCAATACAACGCATACTCAACAGATGAGGCCACTCCTGTCTCATCTTACCTTCCACCTCTCAGGTAGACTCTTCTCTACCATGCTTGCTCCACTGACCCATCACCAACGGAATAGTTTGTTTCTCAATTGTTTCTCCTTCCTGTCCAGAGTCTGCACTGGATACTCAACAGAGCTCAAAGTTGGATCTAGCTCAATTTCATCGGTTCTTAGCACATGGGAAGGATCCGGATCATATTCCTCAACATTGACACATGAAACATATCATGTATCGCATCTAACTCCAAGGCAACTGCAAACGATACGCCAAGGATCTAATCCTTTCGAAAATCTAAAACAGTCCAATGAATCTAGAAGATAACTTACCCTTGAGCCTAAATGTCATCACGCTATTGAAAGGAGAATCTCACAAAAATACTCGATCGCCAACTTAAAAGGCCTATGCCTCTTGTTATCATAGCTAGTTTGACGATCTTGGGCAGCCTTCCTTCTACTCCGAATTAGCTCAATATGATCCTTCATATGCTGCACAAACACCAGGATAGAAAGCTGTTTCTCTCCCACATATTCCCTACAAATCGGTGATCTTCATTTCCTACCGTACAAAGCTTTGAATCGTGCCATCCCGATAGTTACTTGATAGCTGTTATTATACGAAAACTCTAACAGGGATAAAGAATCTTGCCAGCCACCACTGAAATCCATCACTACCGCTCGCAACATATCCTCCGAAATCTGTATGGTTCTCTCGGATTGGTTATCTATCTGAGGGTGATATGCTGTACTCATAGCCAATTTCGAACCCATCACTGCTTGCAAACTCTTCCAAAATATGAAATTAAATCTAGGATCTCTATCAAACACTATCGATACCGTCATTCCATGCAATCTAACCACATGGTCAATGTACAGCCTCTCCATTTTCTTCATAGAATACCTTACATCATAGGGAATGAAGTGGACTGACTTAGAAAGTCTGTCAATCACCACCCAAATCGTTTCACATCCCCTGTTCGAATGAGGTAAATGAGTAACAAAATCCATAGAAATGTGCTCCCAATTCCAGTGAGGCACCTCTAAACTTTGCAGCAATCCGCCAGGTTTCATCCTATCGGCCTTGACGTATTGGAAATTCAAACATCATGCTAAAAATCAAGAAATATCGTTTTTCATGCCTTCCCACCAATAGTGAGATCTCAAGGCATGATTGTTAGGACCGAAAAACAACTTAACAGCGCTGCTATTGAAAAATAAAAATTTTGCGAGACCCGATCCCACAACCAGCAGCTGCAAGAACTCCTAGACTCCACCAGCCCTCGCCTGTCACTCACTTGTTTTACGCCTATGTGAGAAAGGCTACAAACACAGAGTTTAACGTCTTCGTGCTTGGACAGAATCTGATTTTTGTTTGTGATTCACTCGCTAATCAATTTCGCACATGTCTCAAAATATGCGAGTGAATCTGTGTGTGTGTGATTTTACAGTGTATCCTCAACTCTCAAAAGAATAAATCTCACACACTGGGAAAATGCACTTCAATTGCTAATTGAGACTCAGCAGTAGACACTCGTTATGCGCTCCTCTGCAATGGCGGTCTACTGCTTCGTCTCAAATTTTTCTTCCCTTGTATTTTGCACTATGTTAATTAATCTATCAAAATCCTCACCAAAAATCCATCGTCTTCAATAGTGCTTCTTGTATATGTATTTGCTTCCCCCAAATATGGCCGTTAGATTAATTCCAATTCCTTTCTGCGCTTGATACGGCTAATTCGTCGTCTTCCCAAATGTGTGCAATGCTCCTCTGTATATTGCACTATTTACCCAGAATAGTACTGATATTGTTCCCTCAATAAATGGCATATGTACGATTCAATCTCCGCCTTTGATTTTCTCTGATATGAACGTTTGAATCGATCCATTGATTTGCACAACAGCTGATGACTTGAACAATTGAAAGAATACATCGGCTGATTACATCATTGCCTAAAAGTATGCATCAGCTGATCGCTTGAAATATTTCACTTCAAAAAGTATCGGCTGGTCCAAGATCACTATAGCTACCTGATGGTTATTACCATCGCAAAATCCATCGACTGAATCTTAGCGCGAAGGCAAAACGCTGTCGTATCCATTTATCCAAACGACATCGTTTAACTATCGCTAACATTTAGTTCCAACGGTTGGTTAAACAATCCACTGTAGCTCTCGACTGGTAATTACACTAAGACTGTCGACTGATAATATAAACCATCGATTGATTTTTAGCGCTAGTTTAAACACTGTCGTTTTAACTTATTCGAACGACATCGTTTTGCTATCGCTAATGTCAAGTACCATCGACTGGTTAATCGAACTACTGTAGCTATCTGCTGATTCTTCCGAATGGGTGTATCTGCTGATATTGCTAACGTCATCTTTGCTGATCACAGCTTCTTTCAATAGAAACCATGACATCATCATTGCTGATACCAGCTCTTCTTAACAATAGAAATGCTGACGTCATGGTTGATGATTCTCGATTCCTTCTTTCAGCAATGCTGACGTCATCATTGCTGAATACTTCTACTGCTGAATCCATCTTCTCCAGCTTCTCTTTACGCGACACAACTAACAGTAAGTACAGCTGTTCCACGTAAGCATATCTGTCCACGCTGGGCTCCATGTAAGCAAAGCTGTCCATTCATGACGCTACGTAAGCAAAGCTGTCCATATAGCGAAGCTCGACTTCTTTGTAGCGTTCCAACTGTTATCATATTTCTCCTCTTTTAACTTCATTCCATCAGCTTCTGAATGCTTCTTTTCACTATTGAATCTTCTTCATCAACCTGCTTCAACAGACATCTTCAACAGAAAGCTTCTCTAACAGATTTTCACTGATATCATCTGCACACTACGTAGAGTTGTTAGAAACACAATAATAAGTTTTGTGTAATTCAAAATTCAATCTGGATCTGTTGACACAGATCCATAAATCTCTCCCTTTTTGATTTACACAAGACTTTAAATAACAAATGCATGATCTAACAATTCTCTCCCTTTTTGTGGGAATCAAAAAGGGGTCGAAAGCTGGTCTTCACAAAATTTAAATCAAAGCTCTCCCTACACTGTCACAACAAAAACAACGTGACAGCAAGAATTTTAAATTTTGGAAATCGAAAAGAATTTTGGGAACAACCATATGCAACAATATGCTATGATTTGAAAAAGATGATTGAAACAAAAGTAAAAGATGCGTAAACAGATAGCTCAAATTTGTAAAGACAAAGACATCACTCTCACTGTCTTTTATAATATAAGCTCAAATTATTTTCAAAAAAATGAAGCACCAGCTGAAATTCCGCATAACAGAAAGTTTGAAAAATTTTCAGAGCACTTTAAATATTGTTTGAAATAAGAACATGTGCTACTGAGTCACTCACATATGAAGAACCAGAAAGAAAATGTGACAGCTAAAGCTCAGATTTTCTTTCATTTCTCCTATTTCGTCCCATGTGCTGTTACTGAGCCTCGCTCCAGGTGAACTTATAGCCCAACCAAAATAGGATCTTGGCATCCACATGGAACTCGCGCATTCCGTGTCAGCTCGACAAAAGAAAACAGTTCTATATATAAAACAAATCATTTTCATCTGGC
>KQ989663.1:7685-18046 GCA_001598015.1 Dorcoceras hygrometricum | reverse complement strand
TTCTGTAAACAGAAATCTATTCGACTTACTGTGTGTGCAATGATGTATGCGTGCGTGCTAAATAAGTGCATATGCGGAATAAATAACAGAATACAATACACAGTTATTTGTTTATGGAAGTTCGGACATCAATGTCCTACGTCTCCCCTTCTTCCTCCTCGGAAGGTTCCACTAGAAGATTTGATCTATACATCGTGTACAGACCTGATCCCGCAACTAGCAGCTGCGAGAACTCCTAGACTCCACCAGCCCTCGGCTGTCACTCACTTGTTTTACGCCTATGTGATAAAGGCTATAAACACAAAGTTTAACGTCTTCGTGCTTGGACGGAATCTGATTTTTGTTTGTGATTCACTCGCTAATCAATTTCGCACATCTCTCAAAATATGCGAGTGAATATGTGTGTGTGAGATTTTACAGTGTATCGCTCAATTCTCAAAAGAATAAATCTCACACACTGGGAAAATTCTCTTCAATAGCTAATTGAGACTCAGCAGTAGACACTCGTTATGCGCTCCTCTCTAATGTCGGTCTACTGTTTCGTCTCCAATTTTTCTTCCCTCTGTATTTTGCACTGTGTTAATTAATCTATCAAAATCCTCACCAAAAATCCATCGTCTTCAACAGTGCTTCTTGTATATATATTTGCTTCCCCCAAATATGGCCGTTAGATTAATTCCAATTCCGTTCTGCGCTTGTTACGGCTAATTCGTCGTCTTCCCAAATAAGTGCAATGCTCCTCTGTATTGTACTATTTACCCAGAATAGTACTGATACTGTTCCCTCAATAAATGGCATATGTACGATTCAGTATCCGCCTTTGATTTCTCTAATATGAACGTTTGAATCGATCCATTGATTTGCACAACAGCTGATGACTTGAACAATTGAAAGAATACATCGGCTGATTACTTCCTAAAAATATGCATCAGCTGATCGCTTGAAATATTTCACTTCAAAAAGTATCGGCTGGTCCAAGATCACTATAGCTACCTGCTGGTTATTACCATCGCAAAATCCATCGACTGAACCTTAGCGCGAAGGTAAAACGCTGTCGTATCCATTTATCCAAACGACATCGTTTAACTACCACTAACATTAAGTTCCAACGGTTGGTTAAAAAATCCACTGTAGCTCTCGACTGGTAATTACACTGAGACTGTCGACTGATAATATAAACCATCGACTGATAGTTTAAACGCTGTCGTTTTAACTTATTCGAATGACATCGTTTTGCTATCGCTAACGTCAAGTACCATCGAATGGTTAATCAAACTACTGTAGCTATGTGCTGATTCTTCCGAAAGGGTGTATCTGCTGATATTGCTGACGTCATCTTTGCTGATCACAACTTCTTTCAATAGAAACCATGACGTCATCATTGCTGATACCAGCTCTTCTTAACAATAGAAATGCTGACGTCATGGTTGCTGATTCTCGATTCCTTCATTCAGAAACGCTGACGTCATCATTGCTGAATACTTCTACTACTGAATCCATCTTCTCCAGCTTCTCTTTACGCGACAAAACTAACAGTAAGTACAGCTGTTCCACGTAAGCATATCTGTCCACGCTGGGCTCCACGTAAGCAAAGTGTCCATTCATGACGCTACGTAAGCAAAGCTATCCATATAAGCGAAGCTCAACTTTTTTGTAGCGTTCCAACTGTTATCAGATTTCTCCTCTTTTAACTTCATTCCATCAACTTCTGAATGCTTCTTTTCACTATTGAATCTTCTTCATCAACCTTCTTCAACAGACATCTTCAACAGAAAGCTTCTCTAACAGATTTCTCACTGATATCATCTGCACACTACGTAGAGTTGTTAGAAACACAATACTAAGTTTTGTGTAATTCAAAATTCAATCTGGATCTGTTGACACAGATCCATCAATGATACATCTTCTTCTCACCTGGATGCACACTGTAATGACTATAACGGGCCTCGTTCAAGATAGTTTCCTTCTGGTCTATCAAATTCGAAACCACTAATCTACCACGAGATCTCAAACATCCATCAGGAGCAACAGTAAATTATCTGGCTGACTAGTCTGGACTTTCATCCTTAACTTGTGGATGTACGGGTCAGTTGTCTATGCTGCCCTAATGTCCGCTACATTCTGTGGTTCAACCTGAAAAGAAGAAACTACAAAGTACTCATCATTCGGCTGAAAACTCCATCCAGAAGTCCCCAAATGCTCATGGACTTTCGATATAATCAACAAAGTTAACTGTTGGCACTTTGGAGGATCCGGATCCCGCTCCCGGGGCACAGCGGAATAATTTAAAAATTTGAGCTCGGAAACAGTCAATACACCTATAAAATAATCAAAAACATTCATAGAATGTTCAAAAGGTACCTCGATGGCATCTAGGTGCCTGGCTCCCACCAATTCCACTAGGGAATTGGCACTTCAACGGTTGAACGACTGGATCGACGCCTAATCCGGTCCACGACCAGAATCTCAACTCATTCGCGTTTTTGCACTAGAAAACCGACGAAAATTTCACGGACAGAATCTCCTCGCCGAGATGGTCGGAACAAATTCCGACGTTGTCGGCGGCGACGGAGAGGGAAGAAGGGTGAAACGAACCAGACTCTAGAATTTTTTATTTTAAAACATATGCGGAAGCAACATAGACTTAATGAGTGTGACTAATATGACCCATATTGCTTTAATTTTGAAAAATACAAGCTTGCCCCTCGAATTAAATTTAAAAGGTGCTTAAAACTCATAGTTGGGCTTTAATGGTTACATAATTTCAAAATTTAGGCCTCCTCATAATTTAAAATGCCCAAAAACTCAATATACCAGCCCGTATAGGAAAAAAACGGGTTCCCCTACAAAAATTATAAAAATCCTAATTTTCAGAAATTGTTGCTTAAAATAAAATTATTTTTTTCTTCAAAATCCCATAACTTAAAATCTCAAATTATTTTCATTCCGGTCGACCATAATCTCGTCCACGCGTCCGTAGCTCAAGCAGGCTGAAAAATAAACATGCATACCATGCAGCATAAAATCATAAATAAATCATATAAAATGGCATGTAGTCATCAAAAAATATTTTCTCCCTCGTCATGCACTCATTTCTACATAATCTAGATTTCGGGGCGTTACAATCTCCCCCCCCCCCCTATAGAAATTTCGTCCCCGAAATTAAGTTACGTACCGATAGCACGTCTGGAGGCATACATGCACACCAAAACCTTATTACGTAAATCTAAGTGCATGACTAAGCGTCTAATTTTAAAACACTAAGGACAAAACTCATGCAAGGCTAAAACATGCAGCATGCAAACATAAACATAACTAAAAAAAATAAAACTCACAGACTGGTAGTGCGACTTCTGAGCTCCACGCAGCAGGAAAGTACCCCACCAGAATCACCGCTCTGATACAAACTGAAACAAACCAGACTCTAGAAAATTTTTTTTTAAAAAAAATATGCGGAAGCAACATAGACTTAAAGTATGGCTGGTTTCTTTCTAAAACATTTCTAAATTAATTTCTCAAAAATACATTAAACATAAATAAAGGAATATTTAAAACGTTGAAACATTCAAGCGGAATAAATTCACTAAGTAAAAATACTGAAAGTAAACATGTTTAAAAACCAATATCTAAAACTGCATCATTACGGACTAAAAACATAAAGGCGGTCACGAGGTACTGCTGCAACAGGCGCTCAGACGTCCTCATCGCCAGTCGGGATATATTCATCGACAGGATCATCACCTGAACCATTTAAACCTAGTGAGCCTAGAGGCTCAGCATGCTCTATTGTATACATAACAAAGTACATGCTAATAAAATCTCATGCAAGCACATACTTGTAATTAAAATAACGTTAAAGCGTGAATGCGTGCATGATCTTAAAACATTTCATATCATACATTTCATATCATAACATATCATATAACATATAAGGCATGATATAACGTAACCTGAAAAAGCGTATGAGTCCTATCAGTGAATGTGAGCGGGCGTATGACTTATCAGTCGTAATAACCAACGTACGTGGCGGTGTGGTTCACCCCGATATCACACGAGGATCCCTATATGTCACACCTCCTATAAACTGCCACTTCACACCGATATCACACGAGGATCTATAGGCCCTATAATCAAACCTAAAAACAGGAGATCCCTGGGTCCGGCTACCCGTCTAACTCCCATCATAAAACTTTGCCACATCACTTCAATCCCTCGGTTGTAACTTAAAAAGATACATGTGATCGTTTCATAAAATCTCATGATTCATGAATTTCTTAAATCATGCAATTTAAAAGTTTAGCCCGTTAACGTATAATTAATTATTTCCTTTAAAACATTTACGTAAATAAAATACTACATATATAATTGAACATACATTTACGGGCTTTTACATTTTTATACTTCGGTCAAGGATTGATTTCGGGGCCTGGCTCACCACTTCTAGACTAATCAATGCTCTAAACTTAGCCGATTAAACGAATGTTCACACCTTTTAAACATTTTTGTCTAATTAAATTAAATTTTGATTTGTAAAAATCAAGGAAAAATGGACTAATTAAAATCAATTTCAACTTCTAGAAATAAATTAGGAGATATTAAAAATCAATTTTGACTTTTAAATATCAATTTAAATCAATTTTGACCCCAAAAGCCGATTTTAACCAAAAGAGCGATTTTGACCAAATTAAATTCTCAAAATCAATTTTGGCTTAAAAAATTTCCAAAGGCCCTAATTTTGACTAAAAACTTAAAAATAAGCATAACTTTAATTAATTTAAAAGTTTGACTCAATTTTTATAACATATGGCTATTTTCTTTAAATCGGACATTCGAATTAAAAATAAAATAACAGGTCCATAATTAAAATAACTTGGGTCAACTTTAAAATATTTTGACTCGATACACGACGAACCGACATGGTCCAATCGAACCAGCCAAACCGATCCTCTTGAACCGGCCGGTCCAAGACATAATTTAAAC
This sequence comes from Dorcoceras hygrometricum, assembly GCA_001598015.1. Taxonomy (NCBI): domain Eukaryota; kingdom Viridiplantae; phylum Streptophyta; class Magnoliopsida; order Lamiales; family Gesneriaceae; genus Dorcoceras; species Dorcoceras hygrometricum. The sequence goes on along the minus strand of KQ989663.1, from coordinate 13,066 downwards.
CTTTAAAATTTATAATTTACTCCATCCTTTACTAAAAATTCAAACCTTTAACATTTGACTAAATAAAGACCCATTGATCAATTTTGACCAAATAAAATCCCAACCAGGACACGTGCTAGCCATAAAATTCATAACTAATTTGTTTCTCGAACAAATCGCCCCAGTTTGGACCTACGTGACCCTAACTCAATGGGCTATCTCATGAAATCAACCTTCACCACACAAACTGCATAGAGCAACTTACTCGATGGCAACAACTCTGCTGTCGCGCACAGACGGCCGGGCAGGACACATGCTGATCATAAAATTCATAACTAATTCATTTCTTGACCAAATCGCTTTCCGTTTGGACCTACGGGATCCTAACTCGATGTACTAACTACCTGGACCACCCTTGAACAAAAAACTAAGCCCCATGAACCGACCATGACCGAAGCATCACAAGAAACGAATAAAAAACGTTTTGAAAACTGTGAAACATGCATGGATCTCAAACGTTATGCATAATCTAAACAAATCACATACATTTAATGCAAGTGTTCATTAAAAACAGCTTACTATGGCTTAAATGGTGAGAAAATGAATAGATATTACATGTCTGGCTTGGAGAGAAAAGAGATCTACGAGTTTCCGACATTGTAGACGCGAGATCGGGACACCACCGGCTTTGGATCACCAAGCTTCTTCAAAGGTGAATGATTTTCGAAATTTGTGTGATAATGGAGGAGGGGGACGGCTGGGAGAAGATGTGGAGGCTAGGTTTGTGTAATTTGGTGTTTAAGAAATAATGAGTGTGCCTAATATGACCCCTATTGCTTTAATTATGAAAAATACAAGCTTTTCCCTCTAATTAAATAAAAAAGGTGCTTAAAACACATAGTTGGGCTTTAATGGTTACATAATTTGGAAATTTAGGCCTCCTCATAATTTAAAATGCCCAAAAACTCAATATACCTGCCCGTATAGGCGAAAAACGTGTTGCCCTCCAAAAATTATAAAAATCCTATTTTTCAGAAATTGTTGCTTAAAATAAAATAATTTTATTCTTAAAAATCCCATAACTTAAAATCTCAAATTATTTCATTTCGGTCGACCCTAATCTCGTCCATGCGTCCGTATCTCAAGCAGGCTGAAAAATACACATGCATACCATGTATCATAAAAAAATTATAAATAAATCATATAAAATGGCATGTAGTCATCTAAAAATATTTTAACCCTAGTCATGCACTCATTTCTACGTAATCTGAATTTGCTGAATAGCTTTTGCTGTTTTTCTTTCTCACTATTGAAAGTGTCTCCTCATTGTCTTATTTATAGATTGAGGGATCCAGTTTGATTTGAACAAAAGAGTGAATATTCGGTTCAACTCAGACTGTGAACATTTGGTTCAACTCAAACAGTGAACATTCGGTTCAACTCAAACAGTGAAAATTCGTTTCGACTCCCTCGATTGTGGTCTAATCATAATCTCGATCGATGATCAGATATCACCGATGTGCTCAGTTTACAAAACTGATCATTATGATGCAAAATCAAATTTTCGGACCACTAAATCTATATATGACAGGTTTACTCTCATTAGCTAAATATGGAAGTCCTACTCCCTAGCTACTTTTAAGAAGTCATACTCCCAACCTTCCTCCTACTATACTCAACACTTTGAGTACCATGTCCGTACGGGAATTGGGAAACCAGTACTTGTGTGACCCTCAATGGTTCAGGGACACAACTAGCCGTGGGCTCACAACATTTGTGACTCCAAAAACACATTTTCGGACTTACCCATCGAATCATGGTAAAGCGTCTAGCAACATCGTCCCATGATCCCCTAGGTATCACTGATAGTGCCTGCAAGAACCAGTCAGTCATGGTTAGCGTACCGTACGGTCCTTCAAACTAAAATATCCCGATCAGATCAACGACCATTGGTAAATCGAGAGTCGCTAGATATCAAATAATCATGCATACATCTTGGAGATCAAATATTGACATCGCATGTGTTATTAGATAAACCCATTTACCTAAAACACATCTACTACTCTGGACAGATATTTGTCACACTATTATCTCCTCAGATAGCTTAGGATGTCCACGACAATGGCGAGCGGTCAATCCTCGACAACGAAGCATCGACTTCTACATGCATCGGAACCTAACCCAACCCCGCCACCTGATGACCCCAACTGAGTCGGTAAACGGGTCAAAGTGAGGCACTTATCATGTAGAGTCTCAATGACGTTTCGAGTAATGAGGACTAATCTGTACAACCAAGACCTCAGACTTAATCCACTCGACAAATGGTAACCATTTGGAAAGTCCGAACGAGGGTAATTCGATAGATCACCAGGACACTATCCATCTTCATGCTTAGAACATCATTATGTTTCCTACCAATGAAACGTGGTACTTCGCATCGCAGATGCTAGTCTCAAGCTCGGGCGGTCCTTATCCTCTTTTGGACGGCCCAATCGACTAGGAACAGGTTTAGAATACACAGTGAATGTTAGATGTGTTTCATGATAGCCATCAAATCCACTATCACATCTTACATACACTATAGTGCATTCAGGGTCTTTATCCAACAATTGTAATCATAATAATGAAGATAAATAATGCCATAAAAGAATGTGAATTTCATAAACAAAGATCATTTTAAATAGAATCAACAAGAACCCGCATGCCCCAAGTTGTCTAGTTGGGCACCTACTCTAATAATCTCCCACCTGCCCTAAAGCCAACTACTCATGAGACGTAGTCCCATTTCTTCGCGATGTTTTTCAAACATTAGTCCTGGCAAGGGCTTCGTATGTGGATCAACAATGTTGTCTGCAGAGGCGACTCTCTCGACTGCTATGTCACCTCTAGCCATAGAATCCCGGATTATGTGATATTTCCTCAGTATGTGTTTGGATATTTGGTGAGACCTAGGTTCCTTTGCTTGCGCAACGGCACCCGTGTTGTGACAGTACAATGGGACTGGACCAACTCCTTCAGGAATTACGCCCAACTCTTGGACGAAATTCCTCATCCAAACCGCCTCTTTAGCAGAAGCTTATGCTGCGATGTACTCAGCCTCAGTGGTTGAATCCGCGATGGTTTCTTGCTTGGAACTCTTTGAAGAGACAGCACCACCATTAGGCATGAATACAAATCCAGAGGTTGACTTCGAATCATCCACATCACATTGGAAGCTAGAATCAGTGTAGCCTTCCAATTTTAGTTCACCGCCACCATAGACCATGAACATATTCTTAGTCCTTCGTAAGTACTTAAGAATATCTTTCACAGCCTTCCAATGCATTTGGCTGGGGTTGGATTGGTAGCGGCTCGTGACACTCAGAGGATATGCGACATCCGGTCTTGTCGAGATCATACCATACATAATACTACCTATTACCGAGGCATATGGCTGACGTGTCATACTCTCTATCTCCTCATCAATCTTCGGATACATAGACTTAGATAGAGTGACCCCGTGGCACATAGGTAGGTGTCCTCTCTTGGACTCTTCCATATAGAACCGCTTAAGTATGGTATCGATGTAGGTCGCTTGGGTGAGTCCGAGCATCCTTTTCGATCTATCTCTATAGATCTGAATTCCTAGAATATAAGATGATTCACCCATGTCCTTCATCGAGAATCTACTAGAAAACCATACTTTAGTTGACTGCAGCATTCCTACATCATTCCCAATGAGTATAATGTCATCAACATAAAGTATAAGGAATGTCACAACATTCTTAACTACCTTCTTATACACACATGGCTTATCGGGATTCTTGATGAAACCAAATTCTTTAATTGTTTCATCATATCTCAAGTTCCAACTTCACGAAGCTTGCTTGAGACCGTAGATAGATTTCTTAAGTTTTCATACTTTATGCTCACTTTCTACAGATGTGAATCCCTCATGTTGCGTCATATAGATCTCTTCCTTATTGTTTCCATTAAGGAACGTAATTTTCACATCCATTTGTCATATCTCATAGTCGTACCATGCGGCTATGGCTAGTAGGATTCTAATTGACTTGAACATTGTGACTGGTGAAAAGGTTTTATCATAGTAAACACCTTGTATTTGAGTGTAACATTTCGCGACCAGACGCTCCTTTTAGGTCAAAACATACCATCAGGCCCAAGTTTTCTCTTGTATATCCATTTACACCCAATAGGAACTATACCCTTGGGAGGATTCACGAGAGTCCAAACTTGGTTCGAATTCGTTGAGTCAATCTCAGTTTGCATTGCTTCAAGCCCCAAATTAGAATCAGCATCGGAAATTGTCTCCTTGAAGGTTCTTGGATCACATCCAACAGTTTGATCGCTTTGATCATCTTCAAGGAGGAAACCATATCTAACAGGAGCCCTAGGAAGCCTTTCAGATCTCCTAGGTGTATCCATATCAAGGATTGTACCTTGAGGTGCGGGAGATTCACTTGGTACTTCAGTTGGTTCTCGAAACTCTTCGAGTTTTACTATCTTGCCTTTTATATCAAGTAAAAATTCCTTTTCCAGAAATGTGTCATTTCTAGAAACAAACACTTTTGTTTCATTGGTATAGTAGAAGCAGTATCAAATAGAATTCTTTGGATACCTAATGAAGTAGCATAAGATGGATCTGTTATCCAGCTTATCACCCACTGTCTGCTTCATGTAAGCAGGACAACCCCAAATCCTCAAGTACGAGTACTTGGGAGGCTTTCTCATCCATATCTCATATGGAGTTTCATTCACTGCCTTTGTGTGGACATTGTTCAACAACATTACCGTTGTTTCGAGCGCATAGCCCCAAAGCGAGGTAGGAAGTTCAGTGAATCTCATCATAGATCGAACAATTTCCATCAAGGTTCTATTACGACGCTCCGCTACACCATTTAGTTGTGGTGTGGCCGGAGGGGTCCACTGAGAGAGAATCCCATTCTCTTTAAGATATTCTTGAAATTAGGCACTCAAGTATTCTCCATCTTGATTGGATCGAAGAGTTTTAATACTCCTTCCCAATTGATTTTCTACTTCAGCCTTGAATTCTTTGAACTTTTCAAATGATTCAGACTTGTGCTTCATTAAGTACAAGAACCCATACCTAGAGAAATCGTCGGTAAAGGTGATGAAGTATGTGTGACCATATTTAGTACCAATACTAAACGGGCCGCACACATCAGTATGGATCAAATCCAATAGGCCTTGGGCATGCTCACCCTTGCACTTGAAGGGTTGCTTGGTCATCTTTCCCTTAAGACAAGATTCACAAGTCGGTAGGGAGTTAATGTCTGACATATCAAACATGTCACTCCTAACTAACTTGTTCATCCTACTTAGAGAAATATGACCTAGCCTAGCGTGCCAAAGTTGTGCTGGGTTCAAGTTATCGTGTTTCC
>KQ989662.1:7867-21533 GCA_001598015.1 Dorcoceras hygrometricum | reverse complement strand
GACTTCCTAAAAGTCAACAGGGGTCAAACCGGGGTTTCCCGCTGTTGAGGGGCAAAACGGTCTTTTTGCGATTTGGGGTTAGATGATCTGAAAAATTGTTTTTCACATCATAACATTCAGTTTTGGAAACTGCGTCGATCGGTCCGATCTGATCGGCGATCGGAGTTACGATGAAGTCACAGCAATGGATATCGTCATTTGGACCCGGGCCCGATGGGCCGGTCCAAGTCCATTGTTAAGTCTATTTAATTATGATTATTAGACTTGATTAACACAAGTAACTCACAACTCTCATCTCCAAAAAAACCCTAAAGCTAGCCGCCCCTCCCTCCTCTCAATTCACGCCGCCGCCGCCGCCGCCGACAAGCTTCGCCGGAAATTGTTCCGGCCTAGTTTTTCGAGGAGTATTTGTTCGTGCTGATCTCGTCAGCGCTTCTAGTGCAGCGTGACGAAGGAGTCTCGGATCTGGTCATGGACCGGATTGGCGTAAACTACCGCAATCTATCGAGAAGAGCCTGGTTCTTGAAACACCGGTTGGAGCCAGGCACAAGTGCCAGCAAGGTAATCCGCTTAAACATCCTATGAATGTCTTAGTATGTTATTTTTTTATCGTATTGATCACCTCCCGGCACCTATTTCTTGTTCTTCCGCTGCCTGGCCGGGGGGCGGATCCGGATCCCCAACACAATCTACGGTAGACTAGCCTTGTATGCGTCAACTTCTCGGAACTCAATCCCTTGTCCAAACCTGATTGGAGTGATGGTTGGAGCAAGAGTAGAAGGAAGAGATGCATTGAAGGGTATACGGGCCTGATGCTCCTCAATGTATAATAACTCATCATCAGTCGTTCCTTCCACAGAAAACTGTACTTGCTGGTCCCCACCAGCAGCACCAACATCAATGGTTTCTTCTTCTTCATCAGTGTCACTGGGTGTGACAACTGGGCTATCATTTCGGAGCATTTCATCAAAAGACCTATCGAACCAGGTTTCTGCCCTATCACTTTGTTTATCATCCTTATCACCAGAAATTGAATCCAACTGATTTAGAACTTGGTTAATAACAGTGTCTGGATCCTCAGTCGTACCCTCAACAACTGGTACCACAGCTAGTTGTTCCACAGACGCAGGAACTGGTGCATCAACTCGTTCAACCATCTCGTCGACTGATTTTTGCACAACAGTCGCATCCTCCAAAACCAACTTCCTCTTTCTCTTCTGAGATTTGCGTTTGGGCACAGAGAGTTGTTCCACTGGTGCATCAGTAGTAGCAACATCAATTTGAAGAGCCACGGCCTCTTGTGCAATAACCACAGGTTTACCCTTAGTGGTTCTTTTCTTCTTCATAACAGGGGCCGCCCCAGCATCAACCGTCGGCCGTTTCAGAGACACAGCCTTCTTTACAGGGGTTTTCTTTACCCTTGGAGAGGCTGCAGATTCTTCCAATCCAACCTTTTCATTAATATGAACGAACCGGTGCACTGTTTTTGCATCAAGAATCCTTAATTTGGGAAACCCCTTTGATTCCCCTAACACCAATCCCTGCACATTTTTCAAAAGAACACCAATTTGTATTGCAAAACCATTCGCCTGCCTAGAACCAGGCGTTACCATGGCCTGCAGCACCCCAAAAAAGAAATTTCTCCAGTTAACTTTCACGTCGAACGTGATAGCCATCATCAATAGGAATCTATCACGGGTTACCACATCAAAGGACCCTGCTTTGACAAAGAGTGTCTTCGCCAGAATATCGTGCAATAGGAGATATTGAATCTTCAATTCCTTTTTCAGACAAGAGATGCTTACTTGTCCTTTGATTCCGAAAACATACTGCGTGCATCAAATAAAAGATTCTTAGGAACATCAGACAAATCCGTTAAACCCTCAATCGGTAAATCGAACGCTGTCGCAAACAAATTCTCAGAAATCTCAACAGTTGTGCCCCTGATGGTGCTGACCACCATTCCGTCTTCTCTAACTGAACCATTTGTGAAACAATCTGTCAGTGCAGCTTCATAGAACACGACGGGGCAACCCAAAAAGTTCCTTAACCGCATCGTAATCAAAGTTTCAAACACCTGTGCTAAACCCGCATCGTCCATGTCAAAAACAGAATCAAAATCTATGTGATGGCTGTTGCTGATTAGGGATGATGCCATTGTCATCGAAAAATGAGTGAAGAATGCCTGAAAAGTATACGCAAGAGAGTACGAGAATACGAGAGTATGAGAAAAAAAATTTGCAAGGTAAGAGACAATGAATAGTGTATCGTAATATATATGGAATACGAAAAGTTACAAATTAGGAAACGGTGTAGATGTGACTTTTGGAATGATGACAAAGACACGTGCCAATCATCCAGTAACGCGTACTATTTTTGAAAATGATATAAAAAGATATTTTCAAAATATTTTAATCGTACAGAGTAAAAGATTTTTCAAAATAGTTTAATTGAACAAAATGTTTTCAAAGGATATTTGTAAAAGAAATATTTTGCGAGCCAAAAATATTAAGTCACAACTGCTGCGTCTGGTTTTATAACCTTCGCAGCTGGTTTTTAATGTGTCGCAAGGTAGGCAAGATCTGGTCACAAATAAGTATCGATTGTATATATGCAACATCTGAGTGTCCAGACGCAACATATTCAGACGACGTCACACTTAACAATCCAGACCTTGGTTCCCCCTGCGACTGGTACTTATCGCGACTGGTATATACGCGACTGGTATACATTGCGACTGGTATACTCTGCGACTGGTATATTCTTAACACAAAATGCTTCCCTCAGCTGATTGTCTACTGTTCCCCTTGAACACATGACTTGCAACTGGGTGGAGCGATGGCTAACAACCTACAAATGTTAATGCCCAGACAATCAAGGCAATTCAAGGAGACCTAAAACATTTCTAAAATAAGAAAACTTAGTGTCAGGCATAGGTTTGGTGAAGATGTCAGCAACTTGTTGCTCCGTCGACACATACTCCAATCGGACGTCCTTCTTTAGCACATGGTCTCTGATGAAATGATGCCTGATGTCGATGTGTTTGGTTCTCGAATGCAGCACAGGGTTCTGGGTGATCGCTATCGCACTTGTGTTGTCACAGAGAATAGGAGCTTTGGAAGCATTAATGTCATAATCCTTCAATTGATGTTGAATCCAGAGAATTTGAGCGCAAAAACTGCCAGCAGCGAGGTACTCTGCTTCGGCTATTGACGTGGCAATTGACGTCTGCTTCTTACTAAACCAGGAGATCAGTCGATCCCCTAAGAATTGACATGTTCCACTTGTGCTCCTGCGATCAATCCTGCAACCTGCGTAATCTGCATCACTATAACTAATTAGTTGAAAGCCTGAGTCTTTGGGATACCAAAGACCCACGTTGGAAGTACCCTTCAAATATTTTAATTCTCTTTATAGCTATGTAATGCAATTGCTTTGGCTCTGCTTGGAATCTAGCACACATACAGACAACAAACATGATGTCTGGTCTGCTAGAAGTTAAGTATAGCAAAGAGCCTATAATACCGCGATAAAGAGATACCTCAATGGCAGATCCAGCTTCTTATTTATCCAGTTTAATCGTAGAGCTCATGGGAGTCGCTACTGCTGAACTATTTTCCATTCCAAATTTCTTTAGCAGTTCTTTTGTATATTTTTACTGGTTGATCAATATACCATTCTCCAACTGGAGAACTTGTAAGCCCAAAAAGAACGTCAGCTCCCCCATCATACTCATCTCGAACTTGTCCTGCATCAACTTAGAAAACTTTTTGCACAGCTTGGGGTTAGATGACCCAAAGATAATGTCGTCGAAACATATTTGAACTAACAGAATATTGTCATCTTTAACAAATTTAAACAATGTCTTATCTACTGTTCCTATAGTGAATTGATGCTCAAGTAGAAATTTAGTGAGTGTATCATACCAAGCTCTGGGTGCTTGCTTCAACCCATATAGAGCTTTATACAGTTTGTAAACAAAGTCTGGATGTGTATGATCTACGAAGCCAAGAGTTTGTGCAACATACACTTCCTCTGTACAGACGCCATTTAGAAAGGCACTCTTGACATCCATCTGAAAGACTTTGAAGTCTTTATATGCAGCATATGCAAGGAACATGCGTATGGCCTCTAATCTGTTAGAGTAGATGCCCCTAATCTTGCTACTGGTGCGAAGGTCTCATCAAAGTCTATACCTTCCATTTGTCTAAAACCTTGTGCTACCAACCTAGCTTTGTTTCTAGTTACTACGCCATCTTCATTCAGTTTATTCATAAAGGCCCATCGAGTTCCTATTACTGAATGATCTTTAGGTCTAGGTACAAGTTGCCATACTTTATTACGCTTAAACGGATTTAGTTCCTCATGCATTGCATCTATCCAGCTTGGGTCTGCTAAGGCCTCATCTATCTGCTTAGGTTCTATATATGATAGAAATGCAGCATCAAAATTATCATGAGATAGCTGGCCTCTTGTGCGAACAGGGGATTCAAAATTACCTATGACTTGCTCGGGTGGATGATTTCTGTTCCACCGGAGATAAGTCCAATGGGATTTGTTCTTTGTTCCCCCTGTGTTGCTGGCTGGTTTGCAAAGACTGGATCAGCAGACGCCATTAGATGTGGAGCATCCTTGGCTTGTGCGTCTGCTTCCAACTGGTAAGAAGATCTTGCGACTGGTTGACCAGTCGTTGGTGAAGACATGCTTGCAGCTGGATGTCCAGACGTTGATCTTGTGATGCTTGCGACTGGTTGCGCTACGTCTGGTTTCTCAATGTTCGTTGGCGCAACGTCTGATTGATTGTCGTCTGGTTGAACACTTGTCGCAACACCTTTAGAAGCTGGTGCACTTGGGGCATTTGGATCCAGCAACTGGTCCACGTTAGTTATATTAATAACTACAGGATTACCTGGCAGATCCTATTGAACATTGTTATGCGTAGTGACCACTGCTGGTTGTTCTTCCTCAGCTGAATATCTTTGTGGCACATCGTCGTCTGATTCTTCAAGACTTTTTGACTCCAGACGTGAACACAGATCATGTAAGCTTGCAGCTGAATTTGACTTGAAGCTGGTTTCATCAAACACTACGTGTGCTGATTCCTCAACCGTCAAGCTTCGATTGTTGAACACTCGATATGCTTTGCTCACAGCTGAATAACCTAAAATGATACATGCATCAGATTTTGGTTCAAAAGCAGTTAGATGCTTCTTGCCATTGTTATGAATGAAACATTTACACCCAAACACCCTAAAATAAGAAATATCAGGTTTCTTGCCATTTCATATCTCATATGGGGTTTCATCGTGCATCCTATTAATCATAGATCTGTTTTGAGTGTAACACGCTGTGTTAACTGCTTCTGCCCAAAATTTTTGAGAAATACCAGAATAAGCAATCATAGGTCTAGCAGCTTCTTTCAAGGTGCGGTTTCTCCTTTCAGCTAACCCGTTTTGCTGAGGAGTTCTAGCTACTGAAATCTCATGCTTTATTCCTAAATCTTCCAAATAAGAAGTTAATTTAAAATTTAGAAACTCAGTACCGCGATCACTTCTTATCCGGTTGACTGAACAAGATCTATCATTTTGTAAACGTTTTAAAAGGTGTATCAGCTGGTCGGCGGTTTCAGATTTTGCTTTTAAAAACAACACCCAAGTATATTTTGAAAAATCATCAACTACTGCAAAGGTGTAGGACGTTCCCCCTAAGCTTGTTACTGAAATAGGACCAAAAAGATCCATATGTAAAAGCTCAAGGCAACGGGAAGAACATTTTCCATCTTTATTTTTGAAAGTTGATTTAATATGCTTACCATGCTAACAAGCTGCACAAATCTTATCCTTAGAAAATTTTAATTTGGGCATACCAGAGACCATATCATGCTCACTCAACTTAGCAAGTGTTTTGAAGTTTAAATGGTTCATTCTTTGATGCCACAACCAACTCTTGGAAGAGTCAGATGTAAGACAAAACTGTTCAGACTTCAACTGCTCTGACCAATCGATAACGTAGGTATTCCCCAAACGTTTACCTACCAATACAGTCAGACCATTTGAGTTCTGAACTGTGCACGTGTGTTGTTGAAAGTTAACTATGTAACCTTTGTCACATAGCTGACTGATACTAATCATATTATAGCTAAGATTATCAACAACAAATATATCTGAGATAGAAATGTTACCATGGGTAAGCTTACCCTTACCCACAGTGTTACCATGTGCATTATCACCAAAGACTATTTTCGCTCCTTTGTGTGGAACAACATCTGTCAACAGCTTTGGGTTCCCTGTAATATGGCGTGCGCACCCACTGTCCAAATACCAAATAATTGCGTCTTCAGTAGCTTTGTACCTGTTACCCTGCAATCATACAAGCAAATTTGGGTACCCAATTTTACTTGGGTCCAGATTGGATTACACCTTTCGGGACCCATACTTGAATTACTTTCACAGTTTTCCCAGTATTTGGATCCACAAAAGTCTGTGCATAATTACGGTGAGATATGTTGTGTTTTGATTTCACATTTTGACCATATGAATCTCTCCTTGGCTGATTCTTTGTCCAACCCAATTTTACCTTCGTCGAACTACGCCATGGCTGGTTAGGAACAAATGCCTTTCGACCAGCTTTCGCTTTGTCTTTGTCCAGTTTGTTCTTTAGCCAGCTAGGCTTGGAGCTCTCAGTTTTTGAAAAGACAATACAAGATTTTCCATTATCGTTCAACTTGGGAGAGTTCTGGTCATCATATGTTATCGACTCAAGACAATCAAATTTCACATTGGCTTTGACAAAGCTCATTTTATTGAACTTGTCATATGCTGATTGTGATTGAGTACTGGTCTCTCCTTCACTACATTCACTACTATTGAATCCCAAACCAGACTTATCATTGGCTAGTTTTTGACTCTCGTGCAGTTTGTGAAGAGATTGAGAAGACTTATTCCAGGCGCTCACTACTTGCTTCAATATTTCGATTTCAGCTTTGAGCTCACTGGTATCATTTTTCAACACATCATCCTCAGCTGTTAGCTTACTTTGCTCGATTTTCAAACTGTCAGTGTCACTAGGTTCAACAGCACTTGGTTCGACTGAACTATTTTTCAAATCAGCATTTTCAGCTTTCACTTCCTTGAATGAGTGAGAAAGCTTCCTATACTCTTTGACCATGTCATTTAGTGCTGTGACAAGGTCTTATCGTGTAAATTAAACATTAGAGAAATTGAATACCTCGTCATCCGATGTTTGATCAGCCATGAAGCAATAAACTTCCTCCTGTTCACTGTCACATGATGAGGAGCTGCTGGATGAAGATTCTGAGTCAGTATCTGCCCAGCTCTTGGTACTCTCCTCAGCCATCAACACTTTACGGTCATGCTTGCGGCTGGGTCTCTTGTCACTTTTCATCCTCATTCGCCTATCCTTGGATTGCTCCTTGGATCTGTCCACAGTTCTATCATTAATCTTTTCATCTATGTTGTATCGATCCTCCTTATATCTATCATCAGCTCTCTTATCATCTCGCTTGTATCTATCAGCTGATCTCTTGTCGTCTCTGGATCGATCCTCCTTCCTTGGCCTATTTCAATCAGCTGCAAAGTGCCCTGGACGATCATAGTTAAAGCATTTCATATCAGCACTTACTTTATCAGATTTATGAAAATTACTGTAAGGAGAGGAAGGGTTGAAAAATCTTCTCATGAATTTCCCAAACTTCTTTACGAAGAGGGACATAACGTCGTCGCTGAATTGTTCTGTAGATTTGCTTGTGCTAGGATAACACTGTTCAGTCGTTGTAGTTGCTGCTAAAGCTTTCGTCGGCTGGGAGGTTGATGGTACTTCAGATCTTGTCTCAAGTTCAAATTCATATGCCTTTAAGTTTGCGAACAGATCGTGAAGCTCCAGCTTGTTCAAATCCTTTGATTCCCTCATCGCCATAGTTTTTATGTCCCACTCTATGGGCAATGCTCTCATCACTTTCAGCACCAACTCTCTGTTTCTGTATTCTTTTCCCAGACTGTTCAGCTCGATCACTATTGCACTGAAGCCTCATCAAATTCAGTCATTGTTTCGCCGTATTTCATTTTGATGGACTCGTACTTTTGCTGAGCAACCGTCAGCTTGTTCTCCTTCGTCTCATCACTTCCTTCGCATATCTGGACCAGCTTATCCCAGATGTCTTTGGCGGTGGCGCAGGTTTTGATTTTGCTGAACATGTTTTTGTCCTTGTCCAGCGTCTTGTATAGGATGTCCCTGGCCACATTGTCTAAGTTAGCTTTCTTCTTGTCATCATTTGTATATTCATGTCTGGCTTTCTCAATAAACTGAGGCTCTCCATTTGTTACAGCAACCGCCAGATTGGGCTTCATTATCTTCAATGGCCCTTCAGTAATAACAGTCCACATCTCATCATCCATAGCAGCCATATGCGCCTGCATGCGAATCTTCCAATCATCGTAGTCCTCTCTGGAGAACAAAGGAATCTTGTTTTGAGAAGTAGACATATTTATAAAATAACGCACAAACAAATACTGTTCAATAACTGAGAAGCGCCTGCTCTGATACCAATTGATGGTCCCAAAAATAGGATCAAAACAAGTACAGGTGTTCAGAAAGGGGGGTTTGAATGAACTCCTTCGATTTTAAACTTTTCAAATTCTTTTCAAAAAATTTTACACGCGCTGCTTATCTCAGTTAAATGCAAATCTCTCGGCTAACTCAAAAGTGCGGAATGAAGCCGATTAATTTGTGAACAGTAAGCTATAAATAAATAAGTGCGTAAATGTAAAGAGTAGGGTCAAGAGTTTGTTTCTGGAAGTTCGGATATTAATATCCTACGTCTCCCCTTCTTTCTTTTTCAGGAAGGATACACTAGAAGATTTGATATACACAGTCCTTCTGCAGACACCCGATCACACAAGCCTCACTTGTATGAACTCCTAGCATCTTCACAACAATGCACGCAGACGCAGCTGCTGGTTTACATCACTTAACAATATTTTCAAACGGATTTTTATGAAGCCCGTTTGTTACAGACTCAATCAAATGAATACAACAATGAATGCACGTATTTGAGTGCTGTAAAATCCTCTGGTTTCTAAACAAAGAAACACGATTCAACACTATGAACCAGAGGATGACTTGAATGTAAATCAATGAATAACAATGGTTGTGTTCTTCAAGTCTTTGAGCTTTTTGAAAGTGCTTCAATAACGAATAGCTCGACAATTCAATTTGGCAGAGTTTTTGCAATAGCGAGAGCGAAGGATCCTCTTCAAATCAAAACTGCTGGTATTTATAGTCTTCGCTCAACGGTCATTTGAATTGCTAAGGAAATAAAATCCTTTTTGAAATGCTGATAATTCGTAATCGTATTCTCTGCTCCACTACAAGGTAAATTTCACACTGTCAGAGCTAATTTGTCGATTTCCATATCTGTGCAACAACCTCTATGAATGCATACTATTTACCCAAAATAGTACCGACGTTGTCTCCTAAATTCCAAGCAATTTGTACGATTCTGTTAATCTTTTCCAATTTGAGTAAACAATCGTATTTGAATTTCTTTATGGCTTGCGCCTGAAATTTCTTCATCATTGTTTAAAATCTTGCGACTGGAAGACGCTTGAAAGCATGCAACGACTGGTTTTCTTTAACACGTGCGTTATTCCAGCGACTGGATTCACAAAATACTATAGCTCTCGACTGGTTCTAATACGCTGTTGTTTCAACTTATTCAAACGACATCGTTTCCAATATAGCCTCGAATGGTTAAATAATACTGTAGCTCTCGTCTGGATGTACAAACCACTGTAGCTCTCGAATGGTTTTGAAAGCCATCGACTGATGCCAATACGCCGTCGTTCCAACTTATTTAAACGCTGTCATTTTGCAATCTTTATCACAATACGCTAACACTCAAATACTTGCGTCTGATTCAAGATCACTGTAGCTTGCGTCTGGTTATAAGAACACTGTAGCTCTCGTCTGGATAAACCATCGACTGATTTACCACTCCACTGTAGCTAACGACTGGTTTCACCTCATAACTGATTTACTGTAGTCACCGTCTGGATAAGCCTGTCGTCTGGATTCACAACTACTACAAATTGCGTCTGATTATCCAGATTTAACTTAACTTTTGTTATCACCAAAACTACAAATATCCTAACAAATGACTTTGTTATTACTCATATTTTACTTGTTGAGCCCTTAGGCTCATTAGCTTTTAAAATGGTGCAGGTGAGAAAGTTAAGGGACAAGCGGAAGGTGGAAGCTGAGACGACTGGGTGGTGAAGTGTTTATCTATGGACATCGTTTTTCGTGTCGAGCTGTTGTTGTCTTTTATCTTATACATCTGTATTAGATCTATTGCGACAGTAGTAAATTCATATAGAATTTCAGACGTTGTAATATCGCATTCACAATACATATGAAATCTGTTTTTCGCAAAATTCCAGTACTTGGCGCCAAACGTATGTATGTCAGTCTTGTGTTTGTGTTTCGAAATGTTTCTAAGTTATAAGAAATACAGCTTATAACAAATTGTCATTCAGCCCTTCTTTTTATTTCCAAATTTTAATTCACCCCAAATCCGTGACCCAGTGGGTTCGGGTGTCACAAAATTGTTCTCTTCAAAATCATTGGCAAAATTTCAAATTTAAAATAGTAGATGGGAGATTTTTGAAAATCTTTCAAAAAGGACAAATATTTGGTAGGAATCCCATACCTACTCAAGTGTTTTCACCTAATGCCAATTATACTCTTTTATATGATTGTTTACATGAAGTTAGAGTTCACTTTCATTTGTAAAGAAAATCTTTCATCCTCTTAAAACTCTCTGGAGCTCGTCGTGGTGCTTGAGGAGGATTTCTGCAGGAACCAGCTGTCTCCGTGTTTCCAGTGTTAAGGCAAGTAAAAGCTGATTCTTGCTACGCCATTTAAAGCATATATTTTGTTTTCCTCAGTTCTGTTTGCTTGCCTGGTTAAGTTAAAGATAAAGCAATGTTCAACCATGTTTATGAAAATGAAAGATCGGGTTCATTGTTGTTTTCTGTTGTAAAAGAATTCCAGTATGTTTTTTTTACGCAAAAGTTTATGTTTTTAAAACATTGAGCATTCAGATTCTAGTTCCTTGAAAGATTAAGTTATTATTCTCGGTGAATTGCGACGTCTGGACTTGACTCCAAGTAATCGGCGATGCTGGTCAAATCGGGATTTTGTTCTGGTTAGATAGGCAGAGCTTGTATCTTGGATGTCATCGAGATGTTGCAGCACTAGTTCAGTAGCCAATTCTGTTTTTCTACGCTAGCTACAAGATTCTATGATCAGATCTGAAATTCCCTGTCAAATATGTTTCGTGAGTCAAACCTGTTTTACTTCTAGAACATTATTTCTACAGTCACATCTGTTTTCCACTATCGATACCAACCCAGAAGCTAAATCTGTGTTGCTATAGCCATATTATTCTATATTAAAATCTACTTCGATGCTAGATCTACATCTAAAGTCAAATCTGATCACGCTAACGATATTGTTCATTTTCCATATCTGTTTTAACGTTAGTGATACTCCTTATAAAGTCGATCTGTTTCTACAACTAAGATCTGTTTTGTGCCCAAGTACTATTTTCGTTAACCAAATCTATTTTCACTCTAGCAATAAGTCCCTAGTAGTCGAATCGATGCTCAGTGAGATTTCAAAGAGAATCGAGTTTCAAAATGAAGTGAACCCCGATGATGTTCACATCTGTTTTGTTTCAGATATGAGTTTAAAGGTAAAAAAGTTTAGTGTTAAAGAATTTATTGCGTAGATAACAGACGGTCATAAAGGAAGGATGAGCAGCTGTCAAGATAGTTGCCCCTTCATAAAGGAAGGGTGAGCAGTCGTCGAGCGTGTCGGTTGCCCCTTCATATAGGGCTTCATGTTATAAAGACTGAATTCAGAAGTAGCTTGATCCAGTGCCAAAGGACCTAAGGAGAGCTTCTAAGCCATAAATCACAAGAAAATAATGATGAGATCTGGGTTATTTCTCAAATCTGTTTTTACGAAAGATGTTTAAGTTTAAACGCCTTCCTTTAAACTAAGTTATGTTAAGATATGAGATGTCTGACTGCCTAAAGTGATTTTTTTATTCTCAGATTTTACTTCTGAGCCTCTAGGCTCATTAGCTTTAAACTGGTGCAGGTGAGACAGGTCTGGGGCAGACGGACGGCGGGAGCTGAACCAGTTGTGGTGTGTTCTGTTTATCAATAGCCGAGTTTTCCGTGCAGCTGTTGTTGTTTTTGGATATTTTGTTAAATCTGTATTAGATCTATTACAACAATAGTGAATTCATATAGAGTTCCAGTAGTTGTAATATCGCAACTTTGCAATGTATATCAAATCTTTTGGTCAGATCTGTTCTTATCGTTTCATTTTGGCGCCATTAATTCAACTGTTTGTATATCGAATTTGTAAGGCAATGCAGCTTACAAAATTTTTATTCAACCCTTATTTTCTTTTTATCATTTCATTTTCCAAATCCGTTGACACCCATGGGCGTGGGCATCACAAGTTCTCTAACAATCCAGAGCTGTTCGAAGGCTTATACTGACCCGATCTGATCTAAACATTTGAGACCTGTGTTCTCGCAATCAGGTGTTGGTCGGGTTTGGACCAGCTGTTGGTCGATGTGTTTGGCGTAGACATCAATTTTGCCTAAGTGTTGGAAACAGCAGCAGTAGTAGTGGGATCGGCCGTTGAGTGATCGCGTCAGTTGTTGATATTTCAGACGTTGCGTGTTGGTAGGAAGCAGCAGCAATGCTGATGTGGATTTCAATCGTTGGTGTATTAGCGCGTATCCAGTTGTTGCGAGTGATCAGCTGTTGGCATGTTAGTTGCGTGATCAGCAGAGAGCGCTAAGGAACTTTAAAGTGATGACGTTTTGTGTTCAGGAACCAGCTGTTGGTTTCGCTAGCGTGTTTATTAACGTGCATCGAAACTACGTCATTTGGTTAAGTGGGTGCGACGCCGTTTAGCTTTAGCGTTGTGAAGATTTTAACTGTTTGTTGTTATATTAGCGATAAGCAAAAGCTGATGAGAGATTCCTGCTGGTTGTGAATATTAGTTGTGACAACTGATTTTGTCGGTGGATCTGTTCCTGTTTCTATCTGCTGATTGAGTAGTGTATTTAAGAGAAGACTTGGTCTTCGATTGTTTAACAGATCCCATACTTAGAAATATTTCCCGATAGCAAATCTTGTCGCGAACAATAGTTACTGTTCATAGTAACCTTATCCGTCCAAATTTCCGGTGGTAGACAACTCCTACGAGAGTGAGAGTAGTAGCGTTGGACTCCTCTCGCTAAGGTGCTTCATTCTATACCTCCTTATAAAGCGTGTTAGAGTAGATGCCCAACTAGCCAACTTGTGGCGTGTGGGTTTTATTGACTCTTGTACAAACGATCTTTATATATGATATTCGCATTTTCTTATATGGCATTATTTACTTTCATTATGTGTGTAATGATTTACAATTGTGTTGAGTAAAGACCTAGAATACACTAAAGCGTATGTTAGATGTGATAGTGGGGATGACGGCTATCATGAAACACATCTAATAGTCGCTGTGTATTCTGAACATGTTCCTAGTCGATTGGGCCGTCAAAATGAGGATAAGGCCGCCCGAG
>KQ989661.1:0-14726 GCA_001598015.1 Dorcoceras hygrometricum | reverse complement strand
TTTGTGCAGCAGATGAGAGATCAGGTGGACTTGATTCGCCAGAGAATGAAAGCTGCACAAGATCGCCAAGCCAGTTATGCGAATAAGAGAAGTAGGCCTTTAGAGTTTGAGGTTGGTGATCTAGTTTTCCTTAAGGTTTCTCCTTTCCGCAGTGTTATGAGATTTGGTCTCAAGGGAAAGTTAGCTCCTCGTTATGTTGGTCCTTATGAGATCTTAGAGAGGATTGGTCCTTTGGCTTATCGACTGTTGTTGCCACCAGATTTTTCTTCCGTACATGATGTGTTTCATGTTTCGATGCTGAGGAAGTATGAGCCAGATCCCTCGCATGTGTTGAGAACTGACGAGGTGGAGTTAGATCGGACTTTGAGCAATGTGGAATATCCCTTGCAGGTCTTGGATATAAAAGAGAAACAGCTGAGGAATAAGACCATTCCTTTGGTGATGGTTCAGTGGAGCAAGAACGGTAGAGAAGAAGCTATGGGAACTATAAGAGAAGATGCAGCGTTAGTGGCCGCATCTGTTTGAGTAGATGTTGCTTTTGTTCCAGTAGTTGGTTGCTTGTGTTTCTTTTCCCTAGTTATCTTGAACTCTTGTTTTGGAGTTGATTGATTTCGAGGACGAAATTCCTGTTTTAGTGGGGGAGAGATGTGAGACCCGAAAGCTGATGGGGTTTATTGAGATCAGCTTTGCGTTGATGAGCTTGGAGAAGCTATCGGGTTTTGATTTAGCCCTTAGAACAGTTCTGGAGAAATTGAGTTTGGCGTGGAATCTGTTCAGCAGTTAGCGCGGGTCATCGCTGAATGTTAGCGTTTAGCAGTGGTGACGTCAGCAGTTGTAGCGAGATCTGTTTTCGTTAGTGTTCAGTGGTGAGATAACGTGCTTTCAGTAGCGGGTGAGAGTACGTCGTCGTTTGGATTAGTTGGAACGATAGCTTTTTGGATTACAGAAGAAGACTCAGCTGTGAGTTGCGTTAGCGTCAGCTGTATGAGATATCTGTTGTTGCGTTGCGAACAGATGTTGGTTAGTGTTCAGCAGTGAGTAGCGGGTGACGTGTCCAGTTGCGACAGTAATTCTCTGCGACGTCTTTGAGTTAGTAGCGATCGCTATTTTTGCGTAGAGTGAGATCTGTTGCGAGATTTGTCTTCGAGCAGGAATACCAGTTGCGTTAGATTAAGTGTGGTGGATACTGTTTCTTCAGCTGTGAGAAGCTTTGAATTATATTACAGGACTTGGTCTTCGATTTTACTATCCAGTTTCCATACTTAGAATATTTCCTGATTGACAATTTCTGTCGTGATACCTTAGCTACTGTTCACCGAACATTATCTTCTTCGATTACCGACGGTAGACAGCTCCGAAGAGAGTAAGAGTGGTAGCGTTGGACTCCTCTTGCTGAGACGCTTCGTTTGGATATTGTTTTTGAACGTTTGCTTGAAACTGGTGAGGTGCGCGAAGACATCTCCCTTGTGTAGTTCGTTAGCATAAGCGTCGGTTTTCGCTCCTAGCTTTTTGGGGTAAGTATAGATCCTACCTTTAAGCTTGTTTAGAGCTTTCTGTTGAGTTAGAGAGGTAGGGGAGCGCTGGTGGAGTTCGTAACACCCAGTTTGTTGTTTTCCGTGCTTCGGTCTTTTAGTAGTTGCTTGTGTCGGATTAGCAGGTGGTGGATCTGTGTGCTCGGGACGTCATTGTGGCAACCTGCTTGTAGTAATTGTTGCACAGAGAATTGAGGTGCGGATGTGAGCTTTTTACGACATAGTATTGAGCATGGATTATGTGCTTTGCTGTGTATGCTCTGTGCTGTTATCGTTTGTGCATTGTGTTGATATCAGCTGTTGCATTTGCATACACGCATTATCCCGTTGAGCTCTGTTTTGCTAGCTGTGCCTGTTCTGTTTTTTTTAGAATACCAGGATGCTGTATTCGAGGACGAGCAGGTAGTTCCCATATACCTCGGAGGCGAGCGGGTAACTCTCGTACCTCTTCTCCCTGCTGGGTTTGTTAGCCGATATGAGTGGAGAGGGTAACTCCCACATCTCATGAGTGGGCAACAACAGGTGAGCTGTCTGTTTAGCATCTGGTATGGTGAACTGGAGATGAGTGGGTAGCTCCCATGTGCTTAGTATACCCATGGCCACTGATTGTCTTTCCTTTGATCAGATCTTGCTGTTGAGCTGTTGATGCGATCCTTTGGCTCCCTGTTTTCGATTATAGCTTTGATCCTTTGCATAGCATTTGCTTATTTATCTGTTGCTTTCCTTATGCTGATTGTATTGCTCTCCGTACTGGGGTTTGACCACGATTTCCCTCTGGGGCTTGTGTATTGTTGCCTGTATATGCTTTCAGGTTTCCCAGGTTTCTCTGATGGTCGTGGCTTTGACCCAGCTGGAGCTGCCCCAGGAGGTGGATAGAGTGTCCCAGTTAGCGTATAGCATATATGTACTAGTACTGTCAGCTCCATTCTGGTCTATGGCTCGAACCTCAAAAAAATTATTCAACTATCAAAAAAGAAATTTTATCTATTATTTTATGTATTTCAAAATTTCAAAATTATCTTTTTAACAAAACTTTTCTTTTACGAGTTGATTGTAAATCTGAAAAGGAAGTCATTTTCAAATGTTCAAAATATTCTTTCTGTTTTTTATTTTGAAATTGAATTTATCAAAGGGGAAGATAATCTCTTCCTGACTTCCTAACCACATTATTTTTACAAGGTAAACAAAACTTTTTGCAGATGGATCCGTCAAAGCAGAAACTTCAAACTCCAAAAGATTATGAAATACCAAAAAACACAACAAAAGAGTTAGTCCTCCTCAACCAACCTTCATCGCCCTCCAAAACACCTACTCAAAGACCTACTGGTCAATTTCCCCCTCTCACTTCAAACTTCAACCGTTACAGCCCTCTCTAAAATCTCCCCAAGCTACCGTACAAATCAGTACTAGCTTCACCTTCAAATCTACCTCAAACCTCCTCTCAATTACCTCAAAATAATGACGAATACAAATATGTTTCCAAACTGTGGCCCGAAAACCTCGGTTTTGCACCTTTCACTGAAATCCCTCAACAGGACAAAAAACAGGATTATATCCGACGTCGTTTCCCTCCAAATAAATTCTGGGAGTCTGAAAACCCAGAAAAATTTCAAAAATTTTATGAACTCATATTAGAGGACACCGACTCCGTTGAATTTGTCCACAAAAAGGATTCAAAAGGTGATATTACCTATTCAAAATGCATTATCAAACAGGTGATTTCATCAATCCAATGGGATGAACTTACTCAAACTCGTCCTTATGGTTTATTCAAAACACGTTCATTTTCTGTTCATTTTTCGCCTCCTACCTATAATTACATTGATTACAAAAATTCCTGGTTCCGAGCATTTTATCTTCGGCCCTACTCCCATTCCTGGTTCTTCACTTTTCATACCGGTTGTGATTCAAATTTCCCTGTTTGGTTCAACGAATGGTGGATACAAATGGGTTCTGATTCATCTATTCTTCCCCAAGAAGTCAAAAAAGGTTTAGAGGTTTTCTCAGAATCCTCTTGCCTAAACAATTTCCAAAAACCTCTCAAATTTTATGTTGAATTTAAAGTCCCATGGATTTTTGCCTGGGATTTCGATTTTCAAAACTTTATCCAGACCCTGTTCCCTTTTCTTTGGTTCGCATTCATAAAATCAAATGGTGGGGAAAATACCAAACCCACCTAGCCAATGAGCATGTGGTTCGACATTTCCTAGTCACAGGTCAAAAACCCAAGTATCATTCTGAAAACCAAAAGCAAAAGAAGCCTACTCAAGAGACTCCTCGACCAACTCAAACACCCAAAGTTGACCATGACCAATTCAAAAGAACTTCTTTGAGCAATTCAAAAATGACCCAGTATTTCAAAGTCGATTATTTGATTTTATCTCTCAATGTTCTACAACATCTGCAAAATCAGAAGAATTGGTCTCATCGGACCCCTACGGTGGACCAGCATCTCAAGATCCCTTTGACTTCTAAATCAAGGGAAGTTTCAAAAAAAAAATTATATCTCCTTATATTTATAGAGAGAGGCCAAAAGTTTCCCGATGAAATGCGTGCCAAGTATCTATTTCAAAAATTTGTGGTCAATTCAATCGGGAAAGAAATCCCACTAATCTTTCCACTACAAGTTCTCAAAAGTCGCGTACAAGCAATGATAAAAAAAAAAAGACAAAGATGTTAGAAACATCTCAACATGGCCGACAAAGACAAATGCTTTTATCAAAAGCCGTGCATGACAACTCAAAGATTCCCTTTATCAAAAGTAGATTTCAAAAGAAGAAAACTTTCAAAAAAGTTGGAAGGCACCTTTCAAATAATGGCAGACACCTTTAAAAAAATATGGTGTATAATGGAAGACACCTGGCAAACCTGGAAAAGCTTCATGGGAAAGTTTCAAAAGTTTTCCTTATAAATTCATTGTATTGTTTCCTTCAAAGCAGAGCGAATTTAGTTCATATTCTAAACTTTGTAACTTTCTGCACATCTGCTACAAACTTTCTGCATTTTCAATTGTAGGATTTTAAGTTTTATAAAATTTCATTTCAAGTTTCTATCTTCTGTTTTACTGCTTCATTCTCCACATTTTCAAAACCGACATCAAAATATGATTTCGTTACACCAATCCCAAAACCAAGATCTGGCCCTTCATCACCTCAAAATTACTCTCCTCCCATATCTCCTTCAATTTCCAGTATGATTAATATGATCACAACTGGAAAAGAATTTAATCCAGATTTTGAATATTTAAATGAAGAACTCCAAGATAAGTTTCATAGTGACAAACGAAACTGGTATAATCAAATAGATCAAGACATAAAGGATAAAATTAATTCAGAATGGATTATTAAAATGAAGACAATAAAATCTTATATTCCTTTTTATACATTTTTAACAATATTCTTATCAGCCGAAGGGTTTAATGATTTTCAACATAAATCTGTCATTCAAGTTAATACAAGTTTACATAAAAAATGGACATTATGTAACAATGAAACCGTTACTGCTGTTCATCCTCCTTTGCAAACATTTACAACTTGACACTCCCAAAGGTGATATCATCACTGATCCTTTCAAACGAGAACGCAATGACAAAGAATCTGTCAATACAGAAGACATCAATAAAATTTTCCAACATAACAATTATTCTAACCAAATCCTTAAGACCATAGCCAATCAATTTCACCATATATCTAACAATCTTATCCAAACTCAGCAATCGAAACCATCAATATTTAATGATACAATAGCTAAACCTTTTTTCCAAACAAAGTCATACCTATTGAAAAAGAAAAACAAATAAGCTTCAATACTAATACTGATTTCCTTCTAAATAAAATCTCTACAAAATTATCAGAAATTGGAACTTCAGGTTGTAAAATTAATTGTGTCGAAACCAATAATGCACAAAATAATGAATCTGAGACTTCCATTACTTCTGAATATATCTCAAACTCAGAAGATGAACTAAATATTCAAAGGGTGAAACTATTTTTTTCAAATGTATTATCAAACAGGTCATAGCTTCTACTCAATGGGATGAACTTGCTCAAACTCGCCCCTATGGGATTTTCAAAACCAGGTCGTTTTCAGTCCATTTTGATCCTCAATCCTACAATTACTTAGATTACAAAAATGCTTGGTACAGAACGTTCTATCTTTGACCGTTCTCCCATTCTTGGTTCTTTACTTTTCATTCTGGCTGCGATTCAAATTTCCCTATTTGGTTCTACGAATGGTGGAAACAAATGCGTTCTGACTCTTCAATTCTTCCCCAAGAAGTCAAAAAGGTTTAGAGGTTTTCTCTGAATCTTCTTGCCTCAATAACTTTCAAAAACCTCTCAAATTTCATGCAGAATTTAAGGTTCCATGGATTTTAGCATGGGACTTCGACTTTAAAAAACTTTACCCAGATCATGTCCCATTTTCTTTAGTCCGTATTCATAAAATCAAATGGTGGGGCAAATACCAAACCCGGTTTGTTAGCCGATATGAGTGGAGAGGGTAACTCCCACATCTCATGAGTGGGCAACAACAGGTGAGCTGTCTGTTTAGCATCTGGTATGGTGAACTGGAGATGAGTGGGTAGCTCCCATGTGCTTAGTATACCCATGGCCACTGATTGTCTTTCCTTTGATCAGATCTTGCTGTTGAGCTGTTGATGCGATCCTTTGGCTCCCTGTTTTCGATTATAGCTTTGATCCTTTGCATAGCATTTGCTTATTTATCTGTTGCTTTCCTTATGCTGATTGTATTGCTCTCCGTACTGGGGTTTGACCACGATTTCCCTCTGGGGCTTGTGTATTGTTGCCTGTATATGCTTTCAGGTTTCCCAGGTTTCTCTGATGGTCGTGACTTTGACCCAGCTGGAGGTGCCCCAGAGGTGGATAGAGTATCCCAGTTAGCGTATAGCATATATGTACTAGTACTGACAGCCGGGGAATGCCCTGTGCTTGTGGGATTCAGTTGTATGCTGTAGTACTTGTATTTGCTTAAATGCTGTACTGTTGTATTATGTGTTTGTAAACTGGGATATTTTCAGTATTGTGTATTTTAAATTAAATGTTTTAAACCGTCAGGCCTAAAGTGAAAATTTTAAGCCACTTTTTGTATGCTTCCGCTATTGTTTGGCGTTGTTTAACTCTGAGTAGAGCACGAGACCTGAAAGAAGAAGCTAGTTCAAAACGAGACCCTATAAAAAACATTTCAGTTTAAGTACTTTATTTAATAAATATCCCCAACAGAGTATTCTCAAACAGATAACGACAAAAGACTTACAGACAGAAGTAAATCTTTTCAAAAAACAGGTTAATCAACTCCAAATAGATTTATTTTCCCTCCGTGAAAAATATATAGAATTAGAAACAAAATTATTAATTATTAATTCCAAAAATACTTTACCTTAATATATTGATGAGATCAATATAGATCCCCGTAATCAAGCATCAACAAGCAATTTCATCAACTCTATACAAAAAATTGAATTCCAAAAATGGTATATCAACATAGATTTAATTATACATGATTTCAAAATTACTCTAATTGCCCTTGTTGACTCTGGTGCAGATCTGAATATATTGATGAGATCAATATAGATCCCCGTAATCAAGCATCAACAAGCAATTTCATCAACTCTATACAAAAAATTGAATTCCAAAAATGGTATATCAACATAGATTTAATTATACATGATTTCAAAATTACTCTAATTGCCCTTGTTGACTCTGGTGCAGATCATAATGTTTTGCGCGAAGGCGTAATACCGTCAAAATATTATGAGAAAACAACAGAAAAATTGTATACTGTTAATTCAAAACCCCTTGACATAAGATACAAATTATCTAATGCACACATTTGTAATAATGGTTATTGTTTTAAAAATGTGTTCACTCTTGTCCGTGACATATCACAAGATATGATCCTCGGCACTCCTTTCCTCACACAAATTTACCCTTTTCAAGTAAATAATAAGGGTGTGTTTACCAAAATCTATGGTCGACATAATCTTTTCCCATTCATAACACCTGTTAAACAAAAAGAAATATTATTATTACAAAATTCTTCAATTTTTAAACAAATAAATGTTATCTATCGTCAAAAACAACATATTAAACTTTTAAAGGAAGAGATTCCTTATCTTCAAATTACAGAAAAATTAACTAATCCACAAATTAAAGAAAAAATACATGAATTAGAAACTCTTATTACTAACCAAATCTGTAGCGATCTCCCAAATGCCTTTTGGGATCGCAAGAGTCATATTGTTACTTTACCTTATGAAAAAGATTTTAATGAACGCGAATTCCTACGAAAGCCCGACCAATCCAAATGAATCAGGAATTTTTACGACACTGCCAAAATGAAATTCAAGACCTTTAAACCAAAAAATTAATACGATCGTCCAAATCCCCCTGGAGCTGTTCCGCTTTTTATGTAGTCAAACAAGCAAAACTTGAACGAGGAGTTCCAAGATTAGTTATTAATTACAAACCCTTAAACAAAGTTCTTCAATGGATAAGATATCCAATTCCAAATAAAAGAGACCTAATCAATAGATTACATTCAGCCAAAATATTCTCCAAATTTGATCTGAAATCTGGTTTCTGGAAAATTCAAATTGCGGAAACAGATCGTTACAAAACAGCTTTCACTGTCCCCTTTGGCCACTACGAATGGAATGTAATGCCATTTGGGCTTAAAAACGCTCCTTCTGAATTTCAAAAAATCATGAACGATATTTTCAACCCTTATACCTCTTTCAGTATCGTCTGTATTGACGATATTCTCATATTTTCAGAAAATATAGATCAACACTTTAAACATTTAAAACATTTCATCCAAATTATAAAACAGAATTGATTAGTTCTCTCCCAAAAAAAATGAAATTATTTCAAACTTCAATTAGGTTTTTAGGACATGAAATATCAAAATGATTAATTAAACCAATTCATAGAGTTATCCAATTTGCCGAAAAAAATTCCAGACAAAATAAAAGACAAAAATCAAATTGAATGATTTTTAGTATGTCTAAATTATATTGCTGAATTCTTTCCAAAATTAAGACAAATCTTTCAACCTTTATATGAACGTCTTCAACAAGAAACGCCCTCCATGGACTGAGGTCCATTCTAATATAGTCAAAGTATAAAATCCAAAGTTCAAACCTTACCGTGTTTAGGTATTCCTAACCCAACTGCATTCATGATAGTTGAAATTGATGCCTCAGACATAGGTTATGGTGGTATATTCTAACAAAGATTAGAATTCCAAGAACAATTAGTTAGATTTCATTCTGTTCTTTGGCTCGTACCTCAAAAAAATTATTCAACTATCAAAAAAGATATTTTATCCATTGTTCTATGCATCTCAAATTTCAGGATGGTCTTTTTAATAAAACTTTCCTTTTACGTGTTGATTGTAAATCTGCAAAGGAAGTCATTTTAAAAGATGTTCAAAATCTTGTTTCAAAACAAATTTTTGCCCGATGGCAAGAAATTCTTTCCGTTTTGATTTTAAAATAGAATTTATCAAAGGGGAAGATAATTCTCTTCCTGAATTCCTAACCAGAATATTTTTTACAAGAAAAACAAACTTTATTGCAGATGTATCCCTCAAAGCAGAAAATTCAAACTGCCATGGATTATGAAATGCCAAAAGCCACAACAAAAGAGTTAGTACAGCTTAGCCTATCGTCAACACCAACAAAAACACATTCTCAAAGACCTTCTGGTAATTTTCCTCCTCTTACTTCAAATTTCAATCGTTATAGTCCTCTTCAAAACATACCTGAATTACCTTACAAATCTGTTCTGGCCTCTCCTTCAACACCAGTTCAAACAGTGGCCCAAAATTCTTCTCAAACACCTCAAACGCATGATGATCACAAATATGTTACAAAAACATGGCCCGAAAACCTCGGGAAAGGGTGAAACTATTTTTTCCAAATGTATTATCAAACAGGTCATAGCTTCTACTCAATGGGATGAACTTGCTCAAACTCGCCCCTATGGGATTTTCAAAACCAGGTCGTTTTCAGTCCATTTTGATCCTCAATCCTACAATTACTTAGATTACAAAAATGCTTGGTACAGAACGTTCTATCTTTGACCGTTCTCCCATTCTTGGTTCTTTACTTTTCATTCTGGCTGCGATTCAAATTTCCCTATTTGGTTCTACGAATGGTGGAAACAAATGCGTTCTGACTCTTCAATTCTTCCCCAAGAAGTCAAAAAGGTTTAGAGGTTTTCTCTGAATCTTCTTGCCTCAATAACTTTCAAAAACCTCTCAAATTTCATGCAGAATTTAAGGTTCCATGGATTTTAGCATGGGACTTCGACTTTAAAAAACTTTACCCAGATCATGTCCCATTTTCTTTAGTCTGTATTCATAAAATCAAATGGTGGGGCAAATACCAAACCCACCTCCGCAATGAACATGTGGTTCACCAGTTCCTAGCTACTGGTCAAAAGCCTAAATTTCAATCTGATGACAACAAACAAAAGACCCCTGTTCATGAGACTACTCAGAAAACTCAAACATCCAAACAAGAAACCGACCCGGTTCCAAAGAACTTCTTTGATCGATTAAAAAATGATCCAGAATTTCAAAGCCGATTATTTGAATTTATATCTCAATGTTCTACAACATTTGCAAAATCAGAAGAATCGGTATCATCCGACCCTTATGGAGGACCAGCTTCACAAGACCCCTTTGATTTCTAAATAAAAGAAATTTTTCAAAAAAAAATGCCAGAAGTTTCCCGGTGAAACGCATGCCATTTTCTTAGACTTTACTTCAAAAATTCATGTTTTCAAACCAGTAATATTCCTTCTACAAAGCTCTCAAAAGTCATGCGCATATGCAAGTTTTGAGACCCGAAAAGCTGAGGAGATTAATTGAGAAATTAATCGAATTTTGAGAGATTCAGATTTGAGTGAACGAGTCTGGGTGTCCAGCTTTGAGTCGATATGCTTCGAGAAGCTATTGGGTTTGTATAAGTCCTGGAATCAGCTTTGGTTCAGTTAGAGTTTTGGCACGGGATCTGTTCAGATGTGATGTTGGTCATCGCTGAGTGTTTGTGTTCAGAAGTCGTGGTGAAATCTGTTGTCGCTGAGTAGAAGAGAGTGTGCTAGCTTGTGTCAGCAGCGAGTAGCTAAACTACGTCATTTGGATTAGTTGGAACGACAGCGTTTTGGTTTAGCGGGTGAGACTCAGTGGTGAGCAGCGTTGGTCTTCAGTTTGAGAGAGATCTGAGTGTTAGAGAGCGACGCCGTTTTGCGTTTCAGATTCCTCTTGCGCTAGCGATTCAGATCTGAGTAGCGGGTGACGTGTCCAGTTTGCGACAATAGATTCTATGCGACATCGTTTGTTTAGGACGGGATCTGTTTTGGCTTAGAGTGAGATCTGTTGCGAGATCTGGTTTCGAGCGGGAATATCAGCCTTGTATCTTAAGTTTTCGGTGAAATCTGTTCAGCAGACTTGAACAGATTTGAGTTTTTTATATAGAGAGCTTTGACCCTTGTCTATTATTGTTTCCCGACACTTAGAAATATTTCCCGATAGCGAATTCTGTCGCGATACCCTATCTACTTTTCATCAAACCTTATATTTTCCAATTGCGGTAGACAGCTCCGATTGAAGTAAGAGTGGTAGCGCTGGACTCCTCTTGCTAAGATGCTTCATTGGTGCTGCTTTTGGACGCTTGCTTGAAGCTGGTGAGGAGTGCAAAGACATCTCCCTTGTGTAGTCTGTTAGCATTCCGTCCTAGCTTGTTGGGTAAGTGTTCGGACCCTGCCTTGTGTTTGTTTACAGCTCTCTGTTTGAGATAGAGGGGTAGAATAGCGCTGGTCGAGTTCGTATCTCCCAGCTTTTGCTTTTCTGTGTTTTCGTTCTTGAGTAGTTGTTGTTGTGACGATTGAGATTCGACAATTTGTGATTAATATAATAATCAGATTTTGTTTGGGATTAGTCACGGGAGTCGTGGATTTTCGAATATCATATTTGAGAATTTTGTCGAATTTAGTTGGCGAGTTTCAGATTTGTCATAGAACTATTCAACTTTGAGTCGCTGGTTCCTATCGAATGAGATCTGAGTAGTCGAGCTTGGCGCGTGGAGTGATGTGTCGTCGTTTCGCAATTTTAGATGTCTCGCTAGTGGGTGAATTTGTTCAGGAGCATGACCTGATGTCAACGGGGGTCAACGGAGCTGTTTGGCAAGCGAACGTAAATGTGAGAGTTAGCGCAGAGATGCTGTCAGGCCTCGTGAACAAGACAGATTTAAACCACGCAAAACATTAGCGGAAGCATACAAAAGTGGCTTAAAATTTTCGCTTTGCCCTGACGATTAAAACATATAATTTAAAATACAACAATACTTAAAGTATCCCAATTTAACAACACAATTCAGTACAACAGTACACTTAAACACTAAAAATATTTTGTATAATGTAAACCAGAAGGAAATCTCAAAGGTGATTTCTGATAAAAAGCTTCAAGGACTGTTCTTCGAGTTTGAGAGCTGACAGATAAGAATCAAGAGTTTCAAAGTTGGAATCGTCAGAGAGCTTTTCTGCATGAATCCCTTCAGCTATATATAGATCTCCATCTTCAACGACCATTAAATGAGCCAGAAGACACAAACCATAATTCAATATCTTCATCGTATAGAGCATTAATTGCGTCATTAATGCTGAGTTGAGGTTTTTCTGCTGTTGTCAGAGCTTAGTTGACTTTATTGCCTGTCAGGCCTCGTGCACAAATCAGAGCAAAAAAACACATAAAGCACAACGCGGAAGCAATAAAATAGTGGCAAATTTTTCGCTTTGGCCTGACTTGGAAGATATAGATTTAAAATACAACAATACTCAAGATATCCCAATATTTAAACGCACTCAGTACAACAATACAACATTTAAGCTAATACAAGTACTACAACAGACAACTGAATCCCACAAGCACAAGGCATTCCCCGGCTGACAGTACAAGTACATATATGCTATACGCTAACTGGGACACTCTATCCACCTCATGGGGCACCTCCAGCTGGGTCAAAACCACGGCCAGTTGAGAAACCTAGAAAACCTGAACAACAAACAGGAAAACAAACAAACCAAGCCCCAGAGGGACATGGGGTCAAACCCCAGTACGGAGAGCAACATAAAACAACAATAGACAGCAACAGATAAAATGCAGATGCTATGCATGAGGAACGGACAACAGCCGAAGGCTACAACCGAAGCAGGGAGCCAAAGAACTCAGGCATAGATCAACCGCTGACAACAGGAATCTGCAAGAATAGTGGCCACGATGTGTGTACAAGAATATGGGAATTACCCACTCATCTCTACACCACACCCGATACCAGATGCTTCACAACTGCTCAACCTGCCGTTGCCAACTCAAGAACTGTGGTAGTTAACCACTCGGCTCATAGTGGTTAACTAAACCCAGCAGGGAGATGAGAGTGTGGTATTTCCGCTCGCCCTCGCATCCTGGCATGCAACAGAACAACACAAAAATAACGCGAGGATACAAGATCTGAACTGGATATGACAGATGTGTATGCAATGCAACAGCTTGCCATATAATTCACAAAACATATGCAAGCAATGACAATTCAGAACAGACACAACATTACACATAATATCCATGCCAAATCCACGCTGTGAAACAAGCTAACATCCGTACCTCAAATCTTCTGTGCAACAATTACTACAAACAGGGTCCAAGCAACGCAGATCCACCACCTGCTAAGCCAACACAAGTAACTTCTCAAGGACCGAAGCACAGAAAAGCAACAGCTGGGAGCAACAAACTCAACCAGCGCTATCCTACCCCATCTAAATCAGCAGAGAGCTCTAAACAAACACAAGACAGGGTCTAAACACTTACCCCAACAAGCTAGGACGGTAATGCTAACAAACTACACAAGGGAGATGTCTTTGCGCACCTCACCAGATTCAAGCAAACGTCTAAAAGCTATATCCAAACGAAGCGTACGGCAATAGGAGTCCAACGCTACCACTCTTACTTCAATCGGAGCTGTCGATCGTCAGAAATCGAAGAAAATAAGGTTCGGTGAACAGTAGCTAGGGTATCGCGACTGAGCTTGCTATCGGCAAATATACTAAGTGTCGGGAAGCAATAATAGAGAACAAAGCCAAGCTCCCTATTAAATCTCACTACTGACAGAACTGGCAACAGATCCATCGAAAACTTAAGCTATCACAGCTGCTATACCCGATCTCAAACAGATCTTGCAACAGATCTCACTTTAAACAAAAATAGATCTCTACTAACTCAAACGACGTCGCAGAGAACTACTGTCGCAACTGGACACGTCACCCGCTACCCACTGCTGAACAACTAACCAACATCTCTTCGCAACGCAACAACAGATCTCTTACACAGCTGAAGCTAACACAACTCATAGCTGAGTCTTCTTCACTAATCCAAAACGTTGTCGTTCCAACTAATCCAAACGACGACGTACCAACTAATCCAAACGACGAAGTTTAGCTACTCACTGCTGAAACATGCTAGCACGCTCTCTACTGCTTAGCGACAACTGATATAGCTACGACTGCTGAACACCACCACTCAGTGACAACTGCTGACGTCACCACTGATGAACGGTAACATTCAGCGATGACCTTGTACTCACAACTGAATAGATTCCGTGCCAAACTCTAACTCTCCAGAACTGTTCTAAGGACTAAAACAAAACCCGATAACTTCTCCAAGCACAACAACTCAAAGCTGATCTCAATAAAACCCGATTAATTTACCCAATTAATCTCATCAGATTTCGGGTCTCACTTCTCTCCCCCACTAAAACAGGAATTCGTCCTCGAAATCAAACAACCGAAGATCAATAGTTCAACATAACTGGGGACAAGAACTTAAGCAAACATCTAACAGGAAATAACAAGGAACCAACTACTGGAATCTGAGGCAACGCTTACTCAAACAGATGCGGCCACTCACGGTGCACCTTATCTTCCAGTTCCCAGGTAGCTTCCTCTCTACCATGCTTGCTCCACTGAACCATCACTAAGGTAATGGTCTTGTTCCTCAGCTGTTTCTCCTTCCTATCCATAATCTGCAAGGGATACTCAACATAGCTCAAGGTCTGATCAAGCTCTACCTCGTCTGTCCTCAACACATGAGATGGATCTGGCTCATACTTCCTCAAAATCG
>KQ989658.1:161740-182681 GCA_001598015.1 Dorcoceras hygrometricum | reverse complement strand
GTTGAAGTAAATAACAGATCGGATGACAAGACTATCTGCTGATATTTTGTTACTTAAAGAAACGACGTCGTTAGCGCATCAATCAGTCGCAAGGAAAAGCGCTAACACGTATATATAAATGAATAGTATCAGTCGCAAGACCAATACCAGCTGAAATGAACAGTACTTAGAAACGGATAAAGCAACTGCTGAACTATCACAATGGAATTGCACCTGCTGGTGAACAGTGTACCAGCTGGATTTTACGAAAGAAATCCAACGGCTGAAATATTTCAATAGGAATGCACCTGTTGATGTACAGTGCATCTGCTGATTTTATGAAAACAATGAAACCGCTGATGAACAAACTATCAGCTGATGAACAATAAAATATGCAACAGCTGAACATGAAATAGTGCGACTGCTGGTCGCAACTACTGAACTCAAACAATGCGACAGCTGAAATCTAACAAAGGAAATGCAACTGCTGGTTTTACGATAACAATGCAGCTGCTGATTTTCAACAAAGAAGTGCAACTGCTGATTTTAGCAAGGGAAAGATGCACATGCTGATGAACAGTGCATCTGCTGATTTTACGAAAGACACTTGTAATATCGAAACAATGATCGCGCTACCAGCCGCCGCCTATTAAACCAGACTTTATACTGATTCAACTAGCAACTACCGATTACACAATCATCATATCCCGACATTACAGCTGTGAGACCTGGATTTGTAATTGAGATTTATCGTTGGAATGAATCGATAAATAGAGGTTCTGCTGGTTTAAAATCTCTATTTGAGTGTTTGAGTTGCATTTTCGGGTTCCATTTCATGTGTTGAGCAATTCTGGAGATTTTGTATTTTCGCATATTTGAGGTCCCTGCTGGGTGACGTGTCAGCTGGTTTTGTGAGCTAGCAGATGGTCGGTGGTGAATCCAGCAGAAGCGCGTTTTAACGCGAGATTCCTGAAACACCGTCGTTTGTGTGAAGTCTGGTTGCGTGTGTTGTGATCAGCAGATGCTTTAGAGTAGTTGCGTTGAGGACTAAACGACTGCGTTTAGATTAGTTGGCACGATGTCGTTTGGATGTTGCATCTGGTACCAGCTGGTAGATTGTATATGTGTGTCTGCTGGTTGTTCAGCAGATGTAGATGTCAACGCGAGTCAACTTTCCTGTAGCTCAAAGAGGATGCGTCGTCGTTTCGTTGTTGCGACTGGGAGTCCAGCTGCGAGTGAGTTTCGCCGCTATTGCTTGCTGCTGGTTTTTCGCGAGAGCTAGCGACTGGATGACGTCAGTGGAGCGACGTCGTTTGAATTAGTTGCAACGCTGCGTTTTGAGGTTGCGACTGGAACCAACAGAGAGAAGCGTTGCATTGTTGTTCTTGCGACTGGATACTCAGCTGCTGGTATAGTATGCGACGTCGTTTGAGTAAGTTGGTGCGACGCCGTTTTGAGAACCAGCCGTTAGTTATTTTTAGCGATTGTTGGAGAGATCAGCTGTTGGTTCTTGCTTCTGCTGGTTTGGGAAATTGTTGGTGTCGACTGGTTTTGTCGGTGGACAATAATTGTTATTGATTTCCAGTCGTTGCAAGTGCTATTTATAGGAAGACTTGGTCTTCGAATTGTGGTATCAATCCATACTTAGAATATATATTCCAGCCTTTCGTTCCTTATCTTTCGAACCCTAGAACACTGTTCAGCCGTGAGCTTTCCGGCGATTTCCCGTCGTTTCCGGTGGTTGTTTTGCTCGTGCGAGGTAGCGTTGGACTCCTCTTGAGAAGCTCTTCCAATTCATACCAATTTTAGAAGCTATAATTGGCTAGTCGAGGAACACGAAGTTGCTGCCGTTCGAGTGTTGCATCGATTTGGTAGAGCTACGTTCTGGTTTTCGGTGAGACCTTGTTCCTAGCCATAGTTTCTAAGCTTTCTATGTAACTGTTGAGGTATATGGAGCAGCTGGTCGAGTGAGACTCCCAGCCGTGAGCTGGTTTAGCAACCTGTTAGATTTACGTTGTGTATGCCGTGTGTTTAACAGGCTTTTACCAGAGTCTTTGGGATTTTTCGCAGGGTTAGTTGTTGACTCAGTATAAGGTACGGATTTGAGCTTGTTTTACAGCGAAGTTATGGCTTGGATGAATTGTAGTCGCTGGTATGTGGAATTTCCGTGCCTGCTGGTTGTGTCCTGTTGAGGATTGTGTATGCTATTTGTGCGTTTGCTGCGTTGCATATGTTTATCGGGATTTTTCGCAGGGTTAGTTGTTGACTCAGTATAAGGTACGGATTTGAGCTTGTTTTACAGCGAAGTTATGGCTTGGATGAATTGTAGTCGCTGGTATGTGGAATTTCCGTGCCTGCTGGTTGTGTCCTGTTGAGGATTGTGTATGCTATTTGTGCGTTTGCTGCGTTGCATATGTTTATATGCTTGTATTCCCGCATGTTGCATACACGCATGGTATTTTCTTTCCAGTTTTTGTAGTCCTTGTGCCATTGTTGTATTATTGTTTTATCTTACCAGGATGTGAGGGCGAGCGGCAATACCGTACTCTCATCTCCCTGCTGGTATCGTAGCCACCATGCACCGAGTGGTTAACTACCACAGTTCATGGGTGAGGCAACAGCAGGTTGAGTTGTTTGATGCATCCGGTAAGTGGGTGTAGTATCATGGCGAGTGGCTCACTACCACACTGTGAACACACCCGTGGCCACTGCATGTGTTGGAAATTCTTGGAGCTATGTTTGAGTTCCTTAGCTCCCTTGTGGGTCGAGCTTTCCGTTGTTCTTCGGCGTCTCATGCATAGCACCTGCATTTTATTCCTTGCCGTTTATTTTTGTTGTATTATTGCTCTCCGTACTGGGGTTTGACCCAATGTCCCTCCGGGGCTTGGTTTGTTTCTTTGTTGCGTTGTTTTCAGGAAACCCAGGTTCTACAGCTGGTCGTGGTTTCAACCCAGCTGGTGGTGCCCCAGGAGGTGGCTAGTGTGTCCGAGTAGCATATAGCATATATATATATATGTATCAGTTAGCCAGGGGGATTCCCTGCGCTTTGTTGTTGTACCCGTAGGGGAATATGATACATATTTGATTTATGTATGCTTTGTTGTTGATTGTTTTGTGATTTGGGAAACTTATTTTAAGTATTGTTGTATTTTTAATCATATGTTTAAAACCGTCGGGCCTAAAAGAAAAAATTTTATCCACTTTTTGATAGCTTCCGCATATGTTTATCTGTTGTGAGCACGAGGCCTGACAACAGCAAAAGGATGAACATTCGTAAACATTATAACAATGCAGCTGCTGAATCTTAACAAGGAGATACAGCTGCTGAAACATAACTCGACATTTGTAATATCAAAACAACAACTACGCCATCCGCCGTTGCCTATCAAACCATACTTTACAATGATTCAACTGGCAACTACAGATTACACCGTTATCAAATCTTGATATTACAACTACTGAGCGAAGAACATTCATAATCGCTCTGGGAATCAACTCGAATACTCAGTACTTTTAAAACATCTTAAACTTTCTGGAAAACATTTTGGAAGCATCAATATCATTTCAAAACATCATTTTGAACCCATCTTTCCTTTATTTAACTCTCTGTCTGGTGGTAGTCCCTGGATGTCTTCTGGGAAACCTCAATAAACTCATTCGCAACCTTTACTTCTACCAGTCGAGGCCTATCAGTCGCGGTTAACGATGATACAACTAGAGAAGTTCTATTAACATATTTGGCCAAAAACTGGAATGAACTTCCTACTTGTGGACTAACCATTACTGTTCGTGACTTAAAATCAATCACTACACCATACTTAGTTAACCAATCTATTCCCAAAATCATAACAAATTCTGGCATTGGTAAAACTATTAAATCAGCAGTGATCTTATGCCCTTGAAGTTCAAGTTCTAATTTTCTAAACAATTCATGGGATATTAACTTCTCTCCCAAAGGTACTGATACACAATATCCTAATAATACAAGCTCTGGCTGGATGAACAATTTCTTAACAAATTCGGTCGCAACAAATGAATGTGTAGCTCCTAAGTCAATTAAAGCCAGAGAAGGAAATCCAGCAATCATAATCTCACCTGTGACCACTGTTGAATCTGGATTGGCTTGTTCGGTGGTCATCACGTAGGCTCTGCTGGTCACCAGTTGCTGGGACTTTGGACAATGTTTCAAAATATGTCCAGGAATTCCACACTTGTAGCAGACATTTTGTCCAAGTCTGCATTGTCCCAAATGAGGCTTCTGACATATAGGACATAATGGCCTATTATTACCAGCAGGGACTGAACTTATGGGTTGAATCTGTAAAGGCTTTTGCTCTTGAGGTCTCTGCTGGTTCTTGTCATATTTCTTAAATGGCCTTTGATCCTTCTGCTGAAAGGCTTGTCGCTTCTGCTGCCTTTCCTCATCAACATCTTTCCAATCTCTTTCAATTTGCAGGGCTCTATCCACTGCTTCTCTATAGGTTCTGGGCACTGATAGCCTAACATTCATCTTGAACATAGGCTTCAACCCTTCCACGAAGTGACTCAATTTCTCTTCTGGGTCACTTCCTATTAGTGGTACGAAATAGCACCCTCTTTCAAACTTCCGGACATACTCCTGTACGGTTAAACTCCCTTGCTTGAGGGTCAAAATTTCCCTCTTCAATTCAGATCTCTTTCCCACCGTGAAGTATTGCTCATAGAATACTTGCTTGAAATCTGCCCATGTGAGATTCAGCAGATCCACAGACAACTTGCCTCCTTCCCACCAAATCATCGCATCTTCCCTTAACATATAGATAGCACACCTGGGTCTATCTAAATCAGGTGTTTGGAGGTAATCAAAAATAACCTCCATAGACTTGATCCAACTCTCAGCAATTAGTGGATCAGTAGTACCAGTAAATTCCTTAGGCTTCTGGCGCCTAAATTTCTCTTGGGGGTCATCGTTACTTGGTCCCCCGCTGTTGGAAGATTGCCCATTTCCTCTGTTGTTATTTTGTTCTACCAGCATTCTTAACAGTTGTGTGATATTAGCATTGTTATCACTCTCAGTTTCTTCTAGAGGAATACTGATTCTAGTTCTTCCTCGTCCTCTTCCTGACATTCTATATTCTATAGCCCATAATCCACCACATGCATAAATCAGAACATGCTAAAATAAAAGACAATGCTCTGAAAATAAACTCACAACTTAGAAGAACAGACGATGAACTTTGATCCAGCTGATGGTGAGTGTGTTTATCTCAGGAACGTTGCTCTGATACCATGTTGTGACGCCCGAACCCACGGGAATCACGAGAATGGGGTGAATAAAAATTTTCAAATAAAAGAAGGGCTAAAAGATAATTCGCTATAGGATGTATTTCCTATAACTTGAAAGAAAACTAGAAACACAAACCGAACACAGACACAATACTAAATACTGAAAACGGCGCCAACTGCTGAAACATGTTTGCGGAAAAACAGAGTATATCATATAACATTGCAATTCCGATTTACAACCAGCTGCTATTCTATGTAAATATACAACCGTTGGAACTGATCTAATACAGATCCTACAAAAGATAAACAACATTATCCTAGACACGGATTATGTTGGCCCCTTGATAAACACAACCACCCAGCTGCTGGTTTCAAGTTTCACCTGCTGTTCGTCCATCAGTTGTCGCACCTGCACCATTTTAAAAGCTAGTGAGCCTAAAGGCTCAGCAAGTAAAACCTAGGTAATAACAATTCAAATATACAGGTGGACATCTGTTCAATACATATGTTAAGGAACTTCGATGAACAATATCATTTTCGTAAACAGTTCAATAAACATACAATGGCAGAAACAGGGGATGATAGCCCAGCTGCTCATCGTTAACAATTTCAATATCATTTTCAGTTGATCATGGCATATAAGTTCTATGTGGTCCGTGTTGCACTTTGATCAAAATGACTCCCGATATCAGTTTTAGCATATACTCGTTATGAAAGGGCAGTCGACATCTTAGACAACTGCTCACCCTTCTCCTTGGTGACCGTAACTATCTATGCCATAAATAGCTTTGTCCTTAACAATCCTTTCTTTAAACATTCCTTGAAATTTTGTAAATCATCGGGTTCCATCATTTTAAACATTTGCTTCCCATTTTAAAACTTTACTGAGAATCGAATTCGAATTTGGAAACGTATAGTTGAAAGGGAACTGGTGAAAAGAAAACCAGTCGCAAGAGAATGGAACAACACTTATGAAACAAAACTCTCTCCTGTTCGCCAATATCGTTAAAATGAACCAGCTGGAATAAACAGAAACCAGCTGCAAGATCTCCTACTAAGACAATCGTATTTAAATGAAACGATGTCGTTGAAGTAAATAATAGATAGGATGACAAGACTATCTGCTGATATTTTGTGACTTAAAGAAACGACGTCGTTAGCGCATCAATCAGTCGCAAGGAAAAGCGCTAACACGTATATATAAATGAATAGTACCAGTCGCAAGACCAATACCAGCTGAAATGAACAGTACTTAGAAATGGATAAAGCAACTGCTGAACTATCACAATGGAATTGCACCTGCTGGTGAACACTGTACCAGCTGGATTTTACGAAAGAAATCCAACGGCTGAAATATTTCAATAGGAATGCACCTGTTAATGTACAGTGCATCTGCTGATTTTTTGAAAACAATGAAACCGCTGATGAACAAACTATCAGCTGATGAACAATAAAATATGCGATGAACAATAAAATATGCAACAGCTGAACATGAAATAGTGCGACTGCTGGTCGCAACTACTGAACTCAAACAATGCGACAGCTGAAATCTAACAAAGGAAATGCAACTACTGAATTTCAACGAAGAAGTGAAACTGCTGATTTTAACAAGGAAAGATGCACCTGCTGATGAACAGTGCATCTGCTGGAATTTACGAAAGACACTTATGGTGAGTCAAGAACAGCTTTTACTTGCCTTAACCGTAGCTTTGCAACAACAGCTGATCCCTGTAGAATTCTTCCCCTTGAGCAATACACGAACTTCTCTGCAAATTACTTTGAAGAACACAGGAGGATTTCTTTGAAAGTGATAAAGATCTTTCTTCAAAAACAGGTTTAAATACCGAAGGGATTAGTGGCAAGCTACTTGTAATATTTAGCATGACACACTTTCAACAATTTGCAGTATTTTAATAAAAACTCTCTTCTAACCATTTTAATTTGTGAAGTACCAAACCTTTTCCAAAAGAAATCATTTCACCTGCTTAAAACATTTTTCGATCGATTTAAACCAGCTCGTGCATCACTCTTTGGAGTCACCTGCTGGTACCAGCCGCAGTGCACCTTACTTGCTAACATCAATAAATCAGCAAGTTCATAACATTTAAAATTGCCAATTTGGCCCATGAAATCAATAAAATGCATAAATGTGGTCCTATGGATTTTGGGGCGTTACAACTGTCCTCAAGTGGTCGACATGCTCAAATCTGGTCTTAGAATATACTAAGATATCATCTATGAACACAACTACAAATTGGTCCAAAAATGGTTGGAAAACTCTATTAATTAAATCCATAAAAGCTGATGGAGAATTCGTATGTCCGAAAGGCATTACTAAGAACTCGTAGTGAGCGTAACGAGTTCTGAAGGCTGTCTTATAGATATCTGATGCCTTAATCTTTAACTGGTGGTAACCAGACCTCAAATCAATCTTAGAAAAGACTACTGTTCCTTTCAACTGGTCGAAAAGATCCTCAATTCTAGGAAAGGTATATTTATTCTTAATCTTCAGCTTATTCAGTTCTCTATAATCTATACATAACCTCAAACTTTCATCTTTCTTCTTAACAAAAAGAACAGGGGCTCCCCAGGGGGACGTACTTGGTCTAATAAATCCCTTATCCAACAGATCTTGTATCTGCTCCTTTAGTTCCTTCATCTCTGATCTAGCTAGACGGTAGGGTGGTCTGGAAACTGGAGCAGCTCCTAGAACTAAATCAATCGAAAATTCCAGTTCTCTGTCTGGT
This sequence comes from Dorcoceras hygrometricum, assembly GCA_001598015.1. Lineage (NCBI taxonomy): Eukaryota > Viridiplantae > Streptophyta > Magnoliopsida > Lamiales > Gesneriaceae > Dorcoceras > Dorcoceras hygrometricum. The sequence continues at coordinate 174,690 of KQ989658.1, read as the reverse complement.
GGTAGTCCATGTATATCCTCTGGAAAAAATTCGGTAAACTCATTTATCACCTCCACATTTGAAAGTTGGGGTTTACTAATCGTTTCTAAGGACGACAAGCTTGCCAAAAATCCTACCCCTCCTTTCCTCAAACAACGTTGAGCCTTAAGAGCGGATATAATACGGGGAATCCTCCAAACATGATTGGCTTCAAACTTAATGGATCTCCTCTGGGCGGATTAACCACTACTGTTCGAAGCTTAAAGTCTATTACTACTCCATACTTAGTCAGCCACTCTACTCCCAAAATCATATCGAATTCGGGCATTGGTAACACAATTAAATTGGAAGTAATCAAATGCCCTTGAAGTTGAAGTTCTAAACCTCGAAACAAGTCATGGGATGCTAACTCTTCTCCTGAAGGAACTGTTACACAAAGCTACTTGGTCAGGCTTAATGGTTAACTTCTTAGCAAACTTGGCTGCTATAAAGGAATGCGTAGCTCCTGAATCTATCAAAGCCACAGAAGGTAAACCAGCAATCATAATCTTACCCGTGACTACTGTCGAGTCTGGGTTGGCTTGATCAGTTGTCATCACGTAGGCTCTATTGTCACTAGTTGCCTTGACTTTGGGAAATATTTCAAAATATGCCCTGGCAACCCACATCTGTAGCAGACGTTCTGTCCAAGTCTGCATTGACCAGGATGCATCTTTTGGCACTTAGGACACACCGGTCTACTGTTGTTAGCTGGAACTGCGCTAATGGGTTGGATCGGTAGAGGTTTCTGCTCTTGAGGCCTATGCTGATTCTTATTCTGCTTCTTGAAGTGCCTCTGATCTTTCTGCTGAAAGGCCTGCCTCTTCTGCTGCCTTTCTTCATCAACATCCTTCCAGTCTCTTTCAATTCGCAGGGCTCTATCCACTGCTTCTCTGTAAGTCTTGGCACAGATAGCCTAACGTTCATCTTGAACATAGGCTTAAATCCTTCCACAAAGTGACTTAACTTCTCTTCCGGGTCGTTACCTATCAAGGGCACAAAGTAACACTGATGGATCTGTTTTGACAGATCCTAATTAAGTTTTGAATTACACAAAACCAGTTATTGTGTTTCTAACAATTCCACTTAAGTGTACAGATTCTAGCTATCGAAGAAGATGATGAACAGTCGAAGAATCTGTCCAGCCGATGGTTCACAATATAAAGATTCAGCAGTTGGTTTGGTGTTCATGGAATCGGCAGCTGGATTAGCAATGGAGACGTCCAAAGTTGAATCAGCTGTTCGTAATCAGGCGGAGGCCAAGTTGAACCAGCTGGAGCACAATAAATCAGCTGGAACGATGACAACCAGCTGCAAGTGCTAAAGAGTAAAGATGAACCAGCTGGTACAGGAATTGAGAAGTCTGCTGGAGAAATAGATTGAAGAAGAAGATTCCAGTCGCAAGCTACTGTTGACGAATCTGTTAGCAGTCGCGATTATAAGTACTGTTGATGAATCTATTGACAGTCGCTATTCAAGAAGCTAAGAAGAGTCGCAAGCTGGAGCTGGAACGAGAAAGATCAGCAGGAAGCTAATGTATATCAGCAGATGAAGAAAAACCAGCAGTAGCGCAAGCGCATATAAATTAGCAGTTGAGAAGATGCGCAAGATATGGAATCAGCTGTTATGACATCAGCAGTGATGTCATCACAATCAGCAGTTGGCAATCAGCAGATGAAAAGAAGCAAAAAAAGATGAAGCGACGTCGTACAGGAAGATATATCAGCAGAGAGCTACAGTGCAACCAGCAGATGATATTTGGAGATAACGATAGCAAAACGATGTCGTTTACATAAGTTGATACGACAGCGTTTTGCCCTCGCGCTAAGGATTCAGCAGATGCTCTTTGCAATGAGGAGAACCAGCAGGTACAACTCTCAAGAGAAACCAGCAGGTAGCAACAGTACTTCCAGGCGTAAGCTATAATGAACCAGCTGTTGCTACGCATCCAGTCATTGGGAAATCCAGTCGCGAGCTACAGTACTATTGCATATCCAGTCGACTTGGTACCCAGACACAAGAAAAGAAGAAGCAGGCGAAGTGTAGAGACTCAACCAGTCGCGAGCTACAGTATCCAGTCGCAGGAAATCCAGGCGCAAAGAATCCAGTCGCAGTGATGAATCAGCAGCGAAGCAGTTGACAATTTACGAAGAGTTATCAAATATGGATGTCAACTGCTGAGCTCAATTCAAATGGCGAAAACGACAATAAGTCTGCAAAAGAAAAGGACACAAGTACTATTCCCTGTCGGTACTTTACAAGACACATTTGAACGGGAAGAATTTTGTGTCCAACGGATTGAATTTGAATAGAGGTTATATATGCGAGAAGCGCCATTGAAGAAGCAGACTGGAAGACTGGAAGTTGGTCACTGTGAAGCTGTCGCAGAAAATAAGTTAATTGCACAGTGTAACAGCAGAGGGAAAATGAAAAGAAAGAAGAAGCAATCGACCGCCATTAGAGAGGAGCTTTCACGAGAGTCGATTGCTGAGTCTAGATTAGCTTGTTATAGCATTTCCCTAGTGTGAGAAAAACAGAGAGTTGAGAGCTTCATTGTATCAAGTCTCACACACAGAGATTCATTCACATCCTTTGGTGAATGAATCTCAAAACGTTTCAAACAGTCCCGTCCAAGCACGATGACGTAAAACTCATGTGTATGTAGTTAGTCACACAGTTGTGGCTGATGTGCATTTGTGGATCTAGGAGTTCTCACAGCTGCTGGTTGTGGGATTGGGTCTGTACACGGGTTGTGCGATCAAATCTTCTAGTGGAGCCTTCCGAGGTGGAAGAAGGGGAGATGTAGGACATTGAGGTCCGAACTTCCAGAAACAAACCTGCTGAGTATCATGTCCTTTATTCATTCAGCATTCGCTTTACTTTAGCATGCATACATGTTTACAGTTCAGCACTTAGCATTCTCGCATCGCAAACAGTTAGCACACTAGCACTTGCAAGTCTCGAACAGATTTATGTTGTACATAAATCTGTTTGAGTTGTTTTAAAATATAGGATTCAGTTCTGGTATTTTCCGCATGATTTACAAATCATACCAGATCTGTATTCGGTGCTCTTCTTCTGGTGAGTTTTTATATGTTCAAGAACATCGAGCTATTGCAGCTCCAGTTTATAGCAGCGCAAAATTTTTACTGTTTGTCAAATCAGCGCTGGCTATCTGTTTGATCCTATTTTCGGACCAACAAACACCCTCTTTCAAATGCCCGCACATACTCCTGTACAGTCATGCTCCCCTATTTCAGGTCAGAAACTCACTCTTCAATTCAGACCTCTTATCTTCCGTAAAGTATTGCTCAAATAATACTTGTTTAAAATCTGCCCAAGTAAGATTCAACAAATCCACAGACAGTTTAGCTCCTTCCCACCAAATCATGGCGTCATCTCTTAACATATAGATAGCACACCTAGGCCTATCTAAATCTGGCATTTGGAGGTACTCAAAGATAACCTCCATCGGCTTGATCCAGCTTTCAGCAACTAATGGATCCGTTGTACCACTAAACTCCTTCGGCTTCTGTCTTATGAACTTTTCTTGGGGATCATCATGGCTTGGTCCTCTACTCCTAGAAGATTGACCATTACCTCTGTCGGTTTGAGGATTTGAGTGATACTAGCATTACTGTCAGGACTGGTTTTCTCTAAGGGATTACCTCTTCTACCTCTTCCTCTTCCTGACATCTTATAATCTATAGCCCGTAATCCACCACATATAATTATCAGAACATGCTAAAAATTTAAAGACAATTCTCTGAAAAATAAACTCAAGATTTGAAGAAACGATCAATGAAATCTGATCCAACTGACAGTGCATGTGTTTATCTCGGGAACATTGCTCTGATACCATGTTGTGACGCCCGAACCCACGGGGTCACTGATTTGGGTGAATTAAAATTTGAAAATAAAAAGAAGGGCTAAATGGCAATTTATTATAAGCTGTATTTCTTATAACTTAGAAAAATTTCAAAACACAAACACAAAACTGACATACACACGATCGGAGCCAAGTACTGAAATTTGCGGAAAACAGATTTCATATATACACTACAAAAGCGATATTACAACATCTGAAATTCTTTATGAATTCACTACTGTTGCAATAGATCTAATATAGATGTCTAAGATAAAAGACAACAACATCTAAGACACAGGAAAACGTTGTCCATAGATAAACACTTCACCACCCAGCTGTCTCAGCTTCCACCTTCCGGTTGCCCCCTTACTGTCTCACCTGCACCATTTTAAAAGCTAATGAGCCTAGGGGCTCAGCAAGTAAAATCTGAGTAATAACAAAGTCATTTAACGCAGGCAGACATCTGAACATTTACATAACTGAGTTTAAAGGAACTTCATTAAACGTAAACATTCTTTCGTAAACATCTTAAACTTTCTTTCATAGCTTGGATGCGGGGACAATAACCCAGATCCCTTCAATTAATTTCTTGAACTTTATGATTTATGGCTTAGAAGCTCTCTTTAGGTCCGTTATGCACTTGATCAAATGACTTTTGATATCAGTTCTTAGCATAAAGCTCATCGTGAAGGGGTATACAGATCCGTCAATTCGTAATCCTGATCCTTCCTGCTGTTGAAGGGGCACACTGGTTCGTCAACTAGGCACTCACCCTTCCTTATGACCGTCTGTTATCTATGCCATAAATCCTTAAAATAAACTTTCATTCCTTTAAACTCTTATCTTTGGAAATCTTTCTTTGAAATTCCTTTGAAATCTTACTGGGTTCGCTTCTTTTAAAACTTTATTCCCATTTTAAAACTTTATTGAGTATTAGATTTGACTACTGGAAAGTAATCGCTGAAATGCGAACAGATTTCTCTAAAGAAAACTGTACGGAAAAAAAACCAGATCTCGTTTGTGAAAACAGATTTCTCATTTGGAGCATAACGCTGAACAGATGTGACAACAAAGAATAGTACTGTTAGCGTGAAACAGATCTGACTATGGAAATACATCGCTAACAATAAAACAGATTTCGTTGGTCAACTCAGATGTCAACACAGGAATAGTGTTTGGGAATAAAACAGCAGCAACTTGGTCAACTCTGATGTCAATGAATAATTGTAAGAGACTCAGCAGTGAAGTATTTAATACTATGAAATCTGACCAAAATCTAAGGTGTAGCGAAAACATCAGCTGAAATGAAAACTGCTGATTTTAAATATGAAATTCAGTTGCTGACATAGGAAACAAAATCTGACTAAGAACTTGGTGCTGCAACATCACAAACGACATCTACGATACCAGTTCTGCCTATCAAACCAGACTTAGATTCTGATTCGACTAGCCTCACCGATTACATAGAGTCCAGTTCAGATGTTACCATCCACCAGAAAGAAGAACATTCATGAATATACATGACTCAAATCTGAACTGCTCAGTACTTTGAAAACATCTTTTACTTTCTTAAAACATTCTGGAAAACGTTGGAAGCAGAAAACATAACTTTTGAACCCAATATTTCTTTATTAAACATACGTAAATCTTCTTTGAAAATACGTAAACATGAACTTAAACATGTCTTTAACATACAGGCAAGCAAACACATACTGAAGAACAATATATGCTTTAAAATGGTGTAGCAAGGATCAGCTTTTACTTGCCTTTGAACTTGAGCTTTACGACAACAGTTTGTTCCCGTAGAGTTCCTCCTCCTCAAGCAATCACACGAGCTTCTTTGAAGATATTTGAAAGAACACAAAAGAGTTTTCTATTTGCAAGTGAAAATGAACTTTTCCTTCGTAACAGGTATTTATATGGGAGGGATTAGTGGCAAGTGAGGTGTAATCATCAAGCATGACACACCTTACTTAAAGTTATGATTTTTAGTAAAATTTCCCTCTCAATATTCAATTTGCAAATCTACCAAACCCTTTTTAAAAGAAATCATTTTGTCCTCCTTAAAATCATTTAAACAGATTTCTAAAATTTGCTCGTGTATTGCGCTTGGAGTAACCTCCACTGGAACTTGCTGTGTCGCACCTCATTTCTGAAATTGATAGAATCAGCTTTCATAAAATAGCTTATGCTAACATTTAAATTGTCATTTTGACCCTTGAAACAAATAATATTCAAACATGTGGTCCTATAGATTTTGGGGCGTTACAATTTTAGAAGTGGTCTAAATTCGCTCTGCCTATCTTTGAAACATACAATGTATTTATAATGAAAAACTTTGAAAGCTTCTAATGGAATCCAACACAGCTGTCTTCCATTATACACCAGTTTTGAGCTGGCTTGCACGATACTCCTTTTGGAGTTGTCCTTTTGTATTCTTTGTGATAATGCGCTTGACTTTCTCGTGAAGCTTTTGCAAGCTGTCTTGCACAGTAATCCATCTTTTTTAAAGTTGTCTTATTTTGAAATCTTCTTTTGATAAAGGGAATCTTTGAGCTGTCATACACTATCTTTTGAGCTGTCCTCTTTGTCATCTTTTGATAATTGCTTGCACGCAGTTTTTGAAAGGAAATTGTAATGGGAATCTTTCCTGTTTGAATAGACTTTTTTCGGCCACATTTTTGAGTAAAAATTTGGCACGCGTTTCACCGGGAAACTTCTGGCCAAAGTGAAAACGTAAACCTTTTTTTTTGAAACTTTCCTTTGATTTAAAAATCAAAGGGATCTTGCGAAGCTGGTCCTCCGTAAGGGTCGGATGAGACCGATTCTTCTGATTTTGCGGATTTTGATGAACATTGAGACATAAATTCAAAAATTCGATTTTGAAATTCTGGGTCATTTTTGAATTGTTCCTAGAAAGTCTTTTGAGACGGGTCAGGGTTTTCTTTGGATGTTTGAACCATTTGCGAGTTGTTTTGAATAGGCTTCTTTTTCTTTTGATCTTCTTAAGCATATTTGGGTCAGCGGCTAAGAAATGTCTAACCACTTGTTCATTGCAGAGGTGGGTTTGATATTTGCCCCACCATTTGATTTTATGAATACGAACCAGTGAGAAAGGGACTGGGTCAAGATAGAGTTTTTGAAAATAGAAATCCCAGGCGAAGATCCATGGGACTTTAAATTCTACATGAAAATTGAGCAACAGTTTGAAATGGTGTTGAGGGGGTAGGCTAATTCGGGAATATTTGAAGAGGGCTGTGAAATTTGAAGTTAGAGGATGAAATTGGCAAGTGGGCCTTTGAGAGGGTGATTTTGAAGGGGTTGTTTGTTGTGAGAAATGAACCAACTCTTTCGAAGTAACTTTTGGTAACTCATAATCTTTTGCTGTTTGAATTCTCTGTTTGGGTGGATCTATCTGAAAGAAAATTTTGTTTTCCTTGCAAAAATTCTCTGGTTAGGAAGTCAGGAAAAGAATTTTCTTCCCCTTTGATAAATTCAATTTCAAAATCAAAAACAGAAAGTATGACTTGCCATCGGGAAAATATTTGTTTTGAAACAAGATTTTGAACATCTTTTAAAATGACTTCTTTTGCAGATTCACAGTCTACACGTAAAAGAAAGTTTTGTTGAAAAGGTCATCTTGAAATTTGGAGAATAAAATTTCTTTTTTGATAGTTGAATAATTTTTTTGATGTCCGAGCCAAAGACCAGAATGAAATCTTACCAATTGTTCTTGTGAGTCTAATCTTTGTTTGAGTATACCTTCGTATCCCATGTCGGAAGCATCAGTCTCTACTATCATGAATGCGGTAGGACTGGGAATTCCTAGACATGGTAAGGTTTGAACTTTGTCTTTAATATTTTTGACAATACTTGTGTGGATATCGGTCCATGGAGGGGGATTCTTTCGAAGACGTGTATATAAAGGTTGACAACTTTGACGAAGGTTAGGAAAGAATTCTGCTATGTAATTAAGACATCCTAAAAATCTCTGAAGTTGATTTTTATCTTTGATGTGGTCAGGAAACTTTTCAGCAACTTGGATAACCCTATGGATAGGTTTAATAAGACCCTTTGATATATCATGTCATAAAAAGTGGATTGAAGTTTGAAATAATTTCATTTTATTTTGAGATAATAGGAGACCATTTTGTTTAATTATTTGGAGAAAATGTCTTAGGTGTTTGAAGTGTTGATCCAAGTTTTCAGAAAATATGAGGATATCGTCAATGTAGACGATACTGAAAAAACTATAAGGATTGAAAATATCATTCATGATCCTTTGGAATTCAGAAGGTGTGAGACTGATAGGACCGAAAATCACTTAGCAGCGCTGCTTTGAAAGGTTAATAAAAATTTTGCGCTGCTAATCAAAGGATGAGGTGCAATACCTCTTGTTCTTGAACACATAAAAACTCATCAGAAGAGCACCGGAGACAGATATGGTATGATTTAAAAATCATGCGGAAAATACCAGAACTGAATCCTATATTTTAAAACAACTCAAACAGATTTATGTACAACATAAATCTGTTCGAGACTTTGCAAGTGCTTTTGTGCTGAACTGTATGCGATGCTAAGTATAAAATGCAAGTGCTGAATTGTTTTGCGTGCGATGCTAAAGTAAATATGCAGGTGCTGAAAGCTTTAAAGAAATGGACCGATACACAGCAGATTTGTTTCTGGAAGTTCGGACCTCAATGTCCTACATCTCCCCTTCTTCCACCTCGGAAGGATCCACTAGAAGATTTGATCTTACAACTCGTTTACAGACCCGATCCCACAACCAGCAGCTGTGAGAACTCCTAGACTCCACAAATGCACACCAGCCGCAACTGTGTGACTAACTACATACACATGAGTTTTGCGTCATCGTGCTTGGACGTTAACTGTTTGAAACGTTTTGAGATTCATTCACTAATACAATGTGAATGAATCTCTGTGTGTGAGATTTGATACAATGAAACGCTCAACTCTCTGTTTCTCACACACTAGGGAAATTGCTTCTACACAAGCTAATTAAAACTCAGCAATCGACTCTCGTGAAAGCTCCTCTAATGGCGGTCGATTGCTTCGTCTTTCTGTTCATTTTCCCTCTGCTGGTGCACTGTGCAATCAATATATTTTCTGCGACAGCCTCACAGCGACACCAACTCTCTCACCAACGTCAACTTTCTTCCTTCAAAATCTTCTCCCTTATATAACCTCTGTTCGAATAAAGCCGTTAGATAGATTCCAAAACTGTTCTGCGCTTGTCAAGGCTAATTCATTGTCTTTCCATTTCCGTGCAATGCTCCTCTGTAAATTGTACTATTTCCCAGAACAGTACAAATCTTGTTCCCTTAAATTGAGGCAATTTGCACGACTCTATTTCAGCCATTGATTCTTTCCATCTTGAGCGTTGATTTGCGCTTCTGCTGAATCCATTCCACTGTAGCCATCTGCTGAACTCTAACCATCTGCTGATTCTTTAGCACGACGTCGTTTTCTTCACTGTTACGTTTGCTGTTGTCAGCTTCTTGTTCAACATTGCTCATCAGCTGTCAACAGCTTCTTGAATAGCGACTGTCAACAGATTCGTCAACAGTACTTATAATCTCGACTGCTAACAGATTCGTTAACAGTAATAAGAATCGCGACTGCAAACATATTCGTTAACAGTAATATGAATGGCGACTGCTAACAGATTTGTTAACAGTAATAAGAATGGCAACTGCCGACAGCTTCGTGAATAGTAACTGACAACAGCTTCTTCAACAGTAACTTGCGACTGGAATCTTCTTCTACGACGACGCTTCATCTCTTGCGCTTCTCTACTCATCTGCTGATAGCTTTTGCTTAACTGCTGATCACTGTATCTCACTGCTGATTGCGATGACGTCATCCTTGCTGCTCACAGCTATCTCCATTATATGTGCTGATGTCATCACTGTTGTTACCAGCTCTTGTTAGCGCTCCAGCTGGTTCAAGCTCTCTAAGGAATAATCACATCTGCTGGTCTGAATTGGCCTCCGCCAGATTACGAACAACTGATTCAACTTTGGACGTCTCCATTGCTAATCCAGCTGCCGTCTAAATGAATGCATCAAACCAACTGCTGAACTTATATTGTGAACCATCTGCTGGACAGATTACTGCTACTGTTCATCTTCTTTTTCGATGCGTCCAATCAAACAAAACTCTTCTCCGCCGATTACTCAAACAACTTCTTCGCTTCGATTCTTCAACAGAAAACATTACCTGTTAAATCTGTATACTTAAAATAGAATCGTTAGAATAACAATAACAGGTTTGTGTAATTCAAAACTTAATCAGGATCTGTCAAAACAGATCCATCAATGGTCCCGAATAATATCAGCCAACCATGACCCCAAAAAGGTAGAACCCAATTGCAACCGGTGCAACCTACATGTATTCATCTCACGTCCAGTAAGGACCCAATAATATGACGCCGTTTACTATCACGTGTCAAGATGACCCATCAATGTTGAGTCGTGAAGGACGGTCCCCTTAACGTCCCCAATAATATGAGCTTAAAACAACTCAAACAGATTTATGTACAACATAAATCTGTTCGAGACTTACTGCGCTTGTGAACTGTATGCGATGCTAAGTGTAAAATGCAAGTGCTGAATTGTTTTGCGTGCGATGCTAAAGTAAATATGCAGGTGCTGAAAGCTTTAAAGAAATGGACCGATACACAGCAGATTTGTTTCTGGAAGTTCGGACCTCAATGTCCTACATCTCCCCTTCTTCCACCTCGAAAGGATCCACTAGAAGATTTGATCTTACAACTCGTGTACAGACCCGATCCCACAACCAGCAGCTGTGAGAACTCCTAGACTCCACAAATGCACACCAGCCGCAACTGTGTGACTAACTACATACACATGAGTTTTGTGTCATCGTTCTTGGACGTTAACTGTTTGAAACGTTTTGAGATTCATTCACTAATACAATGTGAATGAATCTCTGTGTGTGAGATTTGATACAATGAAACTCTCAACTCTCTGTTTCTCACACACTAGAGAAATTGCTTCTACACAAGCTAATTAAAACTCAGCAATCGACTCTCGTGAAAGCTCCTCTCTAATGGCGGTCGATTGCTTCGTCTTTCTGTTCATTTTCCCTCTGCTGGTGCACTGTGAAATCAATATATTTTCTGCGACAGCCTCACAGCGACACCAATTCTCTCACCAACGTCAACTTTCTTCCTTAAAAATCTTCTCCCTTATATAGCCTCTGTTCGAATAAAGCCGTTAGATAGATTCCAAAACTGTTCTGCGCTTGTCAAGGCTAATTCATCGTCTTTCCATTTCCGTGCAATGCTCCTCTGTAAATTGTACTATTTCCCAGAATAGTACAAATCTTGTTCCCTTAAATTGAGGCAATTTGCACGACTCTATTTCAACCATTGATTCTTTCCATCTTGAGCGTTGATTGCTTGCAACGGCTGATACTTCAAATAATGCGACTGGAATCTTGCGTCTGGATTGTAACTCTCCACTACATCTGATTTCTTGCGACTGGATTCCATGTCGACTGGATATACAAAGCGCTGTAGCTTGCGACTGGTACATTATCTTGCGACTGGATTCATAGCAACAGCTGGTTCATTGTAGCTCACGACTGGATGTGCTGTTGCTTGCGTCTGGTTGTCCAGCTGGTGGTAACGATATGCTTGCAGCTGGTTGTCCAGTCGTTGGTTTCAAATGCTTGCGACTGGACTTCCCATGACTGGGTAGATCAAACGATGTGGTATCAACTTATTCAAACGACATCGTTTGCTAAGCATCCTCGACTGGTTGAATATAACGCTGAAGCTCTCGTCTGGATATACTGTAGCTGCCTGCTGTTATCTTGCGACTACTGGTCATTGCCATCACAAAATCTTCCTGCTGATTCTTATCGCGAATGCAAAACGCTGTCGTTCCAACTTATTCAAGCGACATCGTTTTGCAATCGCCAACTCCAAATATCATCTGCTGGTGAACAAAAGCTTCCTGCTGATTATGATGTCACTGCTGATGACATCATCTATGCTTAGCGCTCCAGCTTCTTTCTTCATCTGCTGATCTCTAACCATCTGCTGATTCTTTAGCACGACGTCGCTTTCTTCACTGTTACGTTTGCTGTTGTCAGCTTCTTGTTCAACATTGCTCATCAGCTGTCAACAGCTTCTTGAATAGCGACTGTCAACAGATTCGTCAACAGTACTTATAATCTCGACTGCTAACAAATTCGTTAACAGTAATAAGAATCGCGACTGCAAACAGATTCGTTAACAGTAATATGAATGACGACTGCTAACAGATTTGTTAACAGTAATAAGAATGGCAACTGCCGACAGCTTCGTGAATAGTAACTGACAACAGCTTCTTCAACAGTAACTTGCGACTGGAATCTTCTTCGACGTCGCTTCATCTCTTGCGCTTCTCTACTCATCTGCTGTAGCTTTTGCTTAACTGCTGATCACTGTAGCTCACTGCTGATTGCGATGACGTCATCCTTGCTGCTCACATCTATCTCCATTATATGTGCTGATGTCATCACTGCTGTTACCAGCTCTTGTTAGCGCTCCAGCTGGTTCAAGCTCTCTAAGCAAAAATCACATCTGCTGGTCTGAATTGGCCTCCGCCAGATTACGAACAACTGATTCAACTTTGGACGTCTCCATTGCTAATCCTGTTAGAGTAGATGCCCAACTAGCCAAAATGTGGCGTGTGGGTTTACAGACTCTTGTATGAAACAATCTTTATATATGATATTCGCATTTATTTATATGGCGTTCTTTACTTTCATTATGCGTGTAATGATTTACAATTGCGTTGAGTAAAGACCTAGAATGCACTTAAGTGTATGTTAGATGTGATAGTGGGTATGACGGCTATCATGAAAACACATCTAATAGTCACTGTGTATTCTGAACATGTTCCTAGTCGATTGGGCCATCAAAATGAGGATAAGGCCGCCCGAGTTCGAGACTAGTATCTGCGATGCGAAGTACCATGTTTCATTGGTAGGGAACATTGTGATGTTCTGAGCATGCAGATAGATAGTGACC
>KQ989658.1:141396-158034 GCA_001598015.1 Dorcoceras hygrometricum | reverse complement strand
AGTCCACGTGAATCAATCTTCAAATACCTTGAAGTTTGGACTCATAAGTTTGGTTGCACCTAATTTGCAAGGACCGACTTTCGTATCTATGAAAATCTTCCCCATCTGAGTGAAACACACCTGAGTGAGAGTGATTTCCTTGGAGTTAATAGTGAGGCTTTGGGTGAGGCACAAAATTTTTTTTCTTTCTAACCTTTTCTTGCATCTAAAAATGTCGGAACGAAGGACCGAGAAGGAGGGGGGCGAGGGTTTGAACCCAGGGCTGTCCAAGGTTCAAATGGAAGCCTTGTTTGGTGAAGTGACTAGGATGGTAAGGTCTGAATCGGAACTCCTTCATGATAGAATGAGTAGGCTGGAGGTTAGTGCGAGTGGAGGTAAGCCCAAACCAAAAAAAAGCGAGAGTGAATTTGAGGGGGAGGATGAGTTTGAGGGACATAGTGAGAATTGGGGCAGGAATAAGCGAGAGCAAGGGTACGTAAAGGGTAGACGTGAAGCAATGCGTGGGCGATGCAATGAGGGGACGAGAGAGGATGGTAATGTGGGTAGCATTAAGATGAAGATTCCTTATTTTCGAGGAAAATCCGACCCGAAGGCGTATCTCGAGTGGGAAAAGAGGGTAGAGTTTGTTTTTGATTGCCAACATTACTCCGAACTTAAGAAAGTTAGGTTGGAGGTGGTGGAGTTTTCGGATTATGCACTTCTCTGGTGGGATCAACTAGTGGCAAATAAGAAGAGGTACAATGAGAGGCCTATTGAGACATGGGATGAAATGAAGAGGGTTATGAGGAAGAGGTTTGTACCCAACCACTATTATCGAGAGATGTTTAAGAGGTTACAAAGCTTGAGGCAGGGAACAAAGAGCGTGGAGTATTTCTACAAGGAGATGGAAACCGCCATGATTAGGACTAATATTGAGTAGGATGATGAGGCTACAATGGCGAGGGTTTTGTGTGGACTGAATCGGGAAATTCAAAACCAAGTGGAGCTTAGGAACTACATTGACTTGGATGAGATGGTGCAAATGGCGATCAAGGTGGAGCAACAAATCAAGAGACGAGGAGTGGGATGCACCACCTATCAAGCCGGGAGCTCAGCCTCTACTTGGCGTCCAAACCCGGTAGGACGAGAGTGGAGGGCAAGGTAGGGAATAAAACCAAACCCGAAAGTAAACCAGAGGCATCTAGGCAAGGAATACAAGGTAATTCTACAACCCCTTCTAATCGAACAAGAGACATTAAATGCTTTAGGTGCCAAGGGCTTGGCCATATTGCTAGCCAATGTTCGAACAAGAGGGTGATGATCGTGGACGCCACTGGTGAGTTGGTTTCAGAGAGTGAGGGTGTTGAGGATGATGATAGTGACAGTATGCCTGAGTTGGAGGACCCCAGCGAGGGTTATGAGGCTGTTGTGGGAGAAAATCTTGTGGCTAGGCGTTTATTGAGCACACACATTAAAGACGAAGATGATGGCCAAAGGGAGAACTTATTTCACACTCGTTGCTTTGTGGGTGGGAAATTTTGTTCTGCTATCATAGATGGGGGTAGCTGCACTAACGTGGCTAGTTGTGAGTTAGTAAACAAATTGGGGTTGACTACTTTGAAACATCCAAAACCCTATAGGTTGCAATGGTTGAATGACTGTGCGGAAGTGAAGGTGACAAAGCAAGTGCGAGTACCTTTCTCCATTGGAAAATACGAGGATGAGGTGACATGTGATGTGGTGCCCATGCAAGCTTGTCATATCCTTTTGGGGCACCCATGGAAATTTGATAGGAAGGTGACGCACGATGGCTACACCAACAGGTATTCTTTTATATCAAAAAATAAGAATGTGGTGCTTATCCCGTTATCTCCAAGGCAAGTATTGGAGGATCACTTGAAAAAAAAGGGAGACAAAGAGTGATGTGGTCGAAAAAAAGAGTGAACAAAAAAGTGAGATGACCACAAATATAAAAGAAAAAAAGTAGAGAAGGAGAATGGGGAGGAGGAGAAAGAGGCCAAGAAAAAAATGTTTATGGCCCAAAAGAGTGAGTTGAGAGGTGTGTTGCATTCAAAAGGTCCACTTGTGTTACTTATTTACAAGGAGATCCTCCAAACACAAGTGACATAGCCGGATCACTACCGAGCACTGTTATTACTCTTTTGCAGGACTTTGAAGATGTGTTTTCCGAAGAGCTGCCGGAGGGATTACCACCTCTGAGGGGGATTGAACATCAAATCGACTTGGTGCCAGGGAGTGCTTTTCCAAACCGTCCAGCATATAGGTGCAATCCAGAAGAGGCTAAAGAGCTTCAACGACAGGTGAGTGAGCTTTTACTTAAGGGCTATGTGCGAGAATCCATGTCACCTTGTGCTGTGCCTATTTTATTGGTGCCGAAGAAATATGGGTCTTGGCGGATGTGTGTGGATTGCCGGGCTAGTCAATAACATTACTATAAAGTATAGACATCCCATACCTAGACTATATGATATGTTGGATGAGTTGCACGGGTCTACCATCTTTAGCAAAATCGATCTTAAAAGTGGTTACCATCAGATTAGAATGAGGGAAGGTGATGAGTGGAAAACTGCGTTTAAGACCAAGTATGGTTTGTATGAATGGTTAGTGATGCCATTTGGCTTAACGAACGCACCGAGTACTTTTATGCAACTAATGAATCATGTCCTGCGTACATACATTGGTAAGTTTGTAGTGGTTTACTTTGACGATATCCTGATATATAGCAAACATTAGGATGAGCATGTTGAGCACTTGAGGCTCGTACTAACAACACTTAGGGCGGAACATCTGTATGCTAATTTCAAGAAGTGTGTGTTTTGTACTGAAAAACTTGTTTTCCTTGGATATGTTGTGAGCTCTCAAGGTATACAAGTGGATGAAGAAAAAGTGAGTGCTATTCGGGATTGGCCAACGCCTACTACTGTCGGTCAAGTTCGGAGTTTCCATGGCCTTGCCAGCTTCTACAGGAGGTTTGTAAGAGATTTTAGCTCATTAGCAGCACCTATGACAGCGGTGATCAAGAATAACGCTCCTTTCCATTGGGGCACAGAGCAAGAGAAGTCCTTTCAAATAATTAAGCAAAAAATGATTAATGCTCCTGTCCTTGTATTGCCTGACTTTTCTAACACTTTTGAAATTGAATGTGATGCGTCAGGATTAGGTATTGGGGGAGTGTTAACGCAAGGAGGAAGGCCCGTTGCTTACTTTAGCGAGAAACTTACTGGTGGCGCGTTGAACTACCCAACTTATGACAAGGAGTTGTACGCCTTGGTGAGGTCTCTTGAGGCATGGCAGCACTACCTTAGGCCGAAGGAGTTTGTGATTCACACGGATCATGAGTCTCTCAAGCACCTTAGAGGGCAGCAAAAGCTTAACAAGAGGCATGCCAAGTGGGTGGCATTCATCGAGACATTTCCCTATGTGATCAAGTAGAAACAAGGAAAGGAAAACATAGTGGCCGATGCACTATCACGAAGGTACGTTTTATTCTCCACCCTAGGCTCGAAGTTCTTGGGATTTGAACATGTAAAAGAATTATATGCACTAGATGATGATTTTAAGGATGTGTTTGAGTGTTGCATGCATGGAACACATGAAAATTTTATTTTCATGAGGGGTTCTTATTTAGGGAACATAGTTTGTGCATCCCTAAGTCTTCCATTAGAGAATTTCTTGTTAAAGAAGCGCATGGGGGTGGCCTAATGGGACATTTTGGTGTGGCTAAGACCTTGAACGCATTGCATGAACATTTTTTTGGCCTCATATGAATTTGATGTCCAACGTCATTGTGAAAGGTGTATAACATGTAGACAAGCAAAATCTAGGGTACAACCCCATGGGCTGTATACGCCACTTCCTAGTCCTACTGAACCTTGGGTTGACCTGTCTATGGATTTTGTTCTGGGGCTACCTAGGTCTAAGAAGGGAAGGGATGATATTTTTGTGGTGGTTGACCGTTTCTCCAAAATTGCTCATTTTATTGCCTGTCATAAAGTGGATGATGCTTCTAATGTGGCTGACTTGTTCTTTAGGGAGGTTGTTAGACTGCATGGTATGCCTAGGAGCATTGTGTCTGATAGGGATACACGATTTTTGAGTTACTTTTGGAAGACGCTATTGTGCAAGCTTGGTACTAAGTTACTCTTTTCTACTACTTGCCACCCTCAGACGGATGGGCATTAATAGGACTTTAGGGACACTATTGCGTGCCATAATAAGCAAGATTTGAAGAGTTGGGAAGAGTGTTTACCTTTTGTCGAGTTTGCATATAATAGGAGCGTTCACTGTACTACAGGGTTTTCTCCATTTGAGATTGTATATGGTTTTAACCCACTAACTCCTATGGATTTGTTGTCTCTCCCTATGAGTGAAAGGTTGAACTTGGATGGCAAGAAAAAGGCTGAGTATGTGAGAACTCTACATGAGAAGGTCAGAGCCAACATGGAGAAAAAGATTCAGCAATACACCAGGCAAGCCAACAAAGGGAAGAAGAAGGTTACTTTTGAGCCTGGAGACTGGGTTTGGCTGCACTTAAGGAAAGAACGGTTCCCAGAGAAGAGGCGTTCCAAACTCTTACCAAGGGGCGATGGAGCATTTCAAGTGCTAGAGATGATCAATGACAATGCCTAAAATTTGGATCTACCCGGTGAGTATAATGTGAGCTCTACTTTTAATGTCAGTGACCTCTCTTTATTCGATGTCGGTCATGATCAATATTTGAGGACAAATCCTCCTAAAGAGGGGGAGGATGATGCAATCAGAGCTATACGACGGGATCCATTAACATTGACCTCGGGACCAATCACAAGAGGACGTAGCAAGAAGTTCAAAGAAGCCCTTCACGGACTCGTTTTGAGCACCCAAGAAATGTTCAAAGAAGAGGGGAATACCGCACATGAAAAGCTAGTTGGAGGCTTAAGAGATCACATTGTAAATATTATTCAAGTCCAAGACTAACAAATGAAGATGAACAAAATAAAACGAGTACATGCATGCGTTGCATGCATAGGACATTTGGTTTCACATGCATAGGACATTTGGTTTGTTTTGGTTTTTAAATTACTTTCCTTAAGATAAGATTTTCAAATAGTATTAGATAGAGATTGAGTTGGCTAGGAGATTTGTTATCCTAATAAAAAGGGATTCTTGATTGGGTGGAATCCTTAGGACTCTAGGAAACAAGTTTATATATAGGTTAGGAGATGTATTTCGAATATTGAAGTTTTATGAATAAAATTCTTTTGCTTTCTTGCAAGTTTGGTGTTTACCTTAAAAAAATCAAACTTATCAAAGTCTATAACTTTGTGGCGTTTGTCGGTTGATCTTCGCACGGATTGTCAAAGACGAGTTCCTTTGAAGGTTCGTTTGAGATTGATCGTTTTCTTTTCGTTGTGATTTTTGTTTCCTTTGAGAATTCATACGGAAAAGGATTTCACACATCCTAAACATCTTGTTCTAACAATTGGGCATAATTCAGTTCTCTTGGCCATTGAATTGAGGGCGCGTGAGAATCAATATCACGTGTTTGCCTTTCTTAACCAACGAGAATCATATCAAGCTAACTTACCCTTGAAACCAAATCTCATAACACTGCGGAAAGGAGAAACCTTAAGGAAAAATAGATCACCAACTTCAAATTCTGAAGGCCTACGCCTCTTATTCGCAAAACTTGCTTGGCGATCTTGTGCAGCTTTCATTCTCTGGCGAATCAAATCCACATGATCTCTCATCTGCTGTACAAATTCTGGAGAAGACAGCTGCTTCTCCCCAACTTCTTCCCAACATACTGGCGATCTGCACTTCCTGCCATACGAAGCTTCAAATGGTGTCATCCCAATCGTGACCTGATAGCTGTTTGTAGGAAAACTCAACTAAAGACAACGAGTCTTGCCAGCTACCACTAAAATCCATCACAACAGCTCTCAACATATCCTCTAAAATCTAGATAGTTCTCTCTGATTGGCCATCTTTCTGGGGGTGATACGCTGTACTCATCGCCAATCTAGTACCCAAAGCTGTTTGCAAACTCTTCCAAAACCTGGAAGTAAATCTTGGATCACGATCTGAAACAATTGAAACTGGCACACCATGCAAACGCACCACGAAATCTATGTGCAGCTTCGCCATCTTCTTCCAAGAATAGGTCATATTGTAGGGAATGAAGTGCGCAGACTTCAAAAATCTGTCTACAACAACCCAAACTGCATCACAACCTCTGCTAGAACGAGGCAAATGCGTGAAAAAATCCATAGCTATGTGCTCCCAATTACATTGGGGCACTTCTAAGCTTTGCAACAAACCACCAGGTCTCATCCTCTCTGCCTTGACTTGCTGACAATTCAAACAACGGGCTACAAAATCAGCAACATCATTTTTCATACCTGCCCACCAGTAATGCTGCTTCAAGGCATGATACATCTTCCTTGCACCAGGATGGACACTGTATCTACTGCAATGCGCTTCTTGCAAGATCTCTTCCTTAAGATCAACAAGATTTGGCACAACCAGCCTGCCACGAAACCTCAAGCAACCATCAGAAGAGACAGAATAGTCCTCCAACTGTCCTGCTCTCACCTTCAGCTTCAACCCATGGATGGATGGATCAGTCCTCTGAGTTGCTCTAACGCTAGCAACAATCTGTGGCTCAACTTGAATAGAAGACACCAAAACATAATCCTCAGCTGGGTAGTATCGCCAACCAGTAGTGCTTAAATTCTCATGCACCTTCGAAATCTGCACAGATGCCAGCATCGCCACTTGAGCTTTCCTACTCAAGGCATCAGCCACTACATTAACTTTCCCAGGCTGGTATAGGATCTCACAATCAAAATCCTTAAGCAGTTCCATCAATCTACACTGTCTCATATTCAAATCTGATTGAGAAAACAAATACTGGAGACTCTTGTGATCCGAATACACCACAAACTGCTCGACATACAGATAGTGGCGCCAAATCTTCAAAGCAAAGACCACGGCTGCTAGCTCTAAATCATGAACTGGGTATCGAGTCTCATGCGGTTTCAACTGCTGAGAAGCATAAGCAATGACTCAACCATTCTGCATCAACACACAGCCCAATCCATTGAGCGAAGCATCTGAACAAACAATAAAACCACCTGAACCAGACGGCAAAGCTAACACAGGCGCAGAAGTTAGCTTCTCTTTGAGCAACTGAAAACTACTCTCACATTGCTCAGTCCAAACAAAACGCTTGTCCTTCTGGGTCAACCGCGTCATCGACTTAGCTATACTAGAAAATCTCTCGATAAAACGACGATAATATCCAGCCAGACCCAAGAAACTACGAATCTTTGACACATTCGTGGGACGCTCCCAATTGACAACAGCTTCTACCTTACTGGGATCCACCAAAATCCCATCTGTTGAAATCACATGACCCAGAAACACAACTCTATCCATCCAGAACTCGCACTTAGAAAACTTAGCATACAGCTGCGAGTCAAGAAGAGTTTGGAGAACAATCCTCAAATGCTCTTGGTGCTCCATCAGAGTCTTCGAGTACACCAAAATATCATCGATAAACACAATTACAAACTGATCGATGTACTCTCGAAAGATTCTATTCTTCAAGTCCATGAAAACTGCAGGGGCGCTCGTCAAACCAAAAGGCATAACCAGAAACTCATAATGCTCGTACCTCGTACGAAACGCAGTTTTCGCAACATCTTGCTCTCTAATCCGCAACTGATGGTATCCCGACCACAAATCGATCTTTGAATACACGGCAGAACCTTGCAACTGATCGAAAAAATCATCAATCCTAGGCAAATGTTACTTATTCTTCACAGTAGCCTTATTCAGTTGGCGGAAATCAATGCACATCCTCATTGTGCCATCCTTCTTCTTCACAAACAAAATCGGAGCTCCCCAAGGCGACATGCTAGGCCTAATAAAACTTTTCTCCAGCAAGTCGTCAAGCTGCACCTTAAGCTCTCTCAACTCCGCAGGTGCTAAACGATACTGTGCACGCGAGATCGGAGCTGTGCCAGGCACCAGCTCGATGCTAAAGTCAATCTCCCTTTTCGGAGGAAAACTAGGAACCTCCTCAAACACATCGGGCAAATCACGAGCAACCGGAACATCACAAAGCTCCACACCCGAAGAAGAAGATGCGTCCAACGCATAAATCATAAATCCAGCGTTCTCTAAAGACAGCAGACTAAACATCTCCATCACAGAGACCAAAGGAATCTTCGACTGGGAATCCTGGCCATAAAAGTTCCACTTCTCGCCAAACTGAGGCCTAAAACGCACAATGCCATGGAAACAATCCACCGAGGCCCTATAAATCGACAACACATCCATTCCCACTATACAGTCGAAATCCCATAACACCAAACGAATCAAATTCGCTACTAAAACATTCTCACCAAACCTCAAAATGCCATTCAACAAAACCTCTCGGGAGTACAGGCTCGTGCCAGTCGGAGTTGCAATAGAGACAACATCGCACAAAGAGGTGGTATGCAAACCATGCTCGACCACAAATGCATCAGAAATAAAAGAATACGATGCGCCAATATCAAACAATACTCGTGCAGGAAAATCAAAGACAGAGAAAATACCTGCAATCACTCCGCTAGGCGTGCCCTCCGCTTGATCCCTCGTAATGGAATTCACCTGGGCTTGACGAGGAACTGAGAAATGTTGCTGGGAAGACTGTGCAAAACGCGACGGACCAGGCTGCTGAAACGGCCTAAACTGCGTCTCTCCCACTCTAGACTGAGGCACCGGAAAATAACGACCTCTAGAAGATCCACCACGACCCTGAGGTGAAGCTGCAGCTTGCTGAGATCCAGCCAACGGACACACTCTCGCAAAGTGCCCATATTGTCCACAGATGTTGCACGAACCCTGCACTCCAACACACTAGGTCGAAGGGTGCTTGCCTCCACAAAAGCCACAAAACTCTGCTGTCAGGGCCCGTGCTAATTAACAGTAATTAATTGCACAATTAAGCACATAAACGCGAAAGCATAAAATAGGGCTAAAAATTTTCGAAATAAAGTTGAGCCTGAACCAAAAAATCATATCTTCAAAATAGTCATACTCAAAATACGAGTTAAATCAAAACTCATACAACAACAGGAAATCACAATTCAAATCAACAACGATCCCCCCAAATACATATAACCTCAGGGCATCCCCTGGATCAATACATAACATAATAACTGGGACTTCAAGGAAATGGGGATCGACTAGCTGGGTTTCCAGTCTGTCCAGCTTGGTTACCTGAAGATCCTGCAAATGGGCAACGCAGACCCAAACAACACAAAAGAAGGAAAAGAATACGAGGTCAAGCCTCAGTACGAATGAGCACTAATATAATAGCAAAACATAAACATGCAGTATTCTAAGTCATGAATGCATGTGGCTGTCAAAGAACATCGGTCATCAAGGCCTGCTAATGAGCTGGCAGTAATCTCAATCGAGCCTCTATACCCGCATAGTGTATCAACCGGGGAAATCATCGGTCCGTGATCTTCAGGCCCGTCATCCATCACAGCTCGGTGGTATTCAGACACAACTGATCAGTTGGTCACCACTTCGATGATAGCGTTGTACCTTTCAGGCACGACACATCTGTCGTCCGGTCACAACGTGGCTCTATCTCAGGTTCTCAATCGATCGAAGGCTCAATAGGTATGCATGAATGCCATGAAATTCAAATCTGATTTAAACATGAATATAATACGTAAACAGAACATATCAATTCAATCAAGATGTTCACGTAAACACAGAATTCACATAGCACAGATTTCATGCCTCAAATACTAGCACGCTATGTCTAAGCTGTTAACAAAACTCGTACCTTCAATTCTCAGTACGCTACCTCAACAAATCTCACCAGGCACAGAAATTACATCCTGCTCAACATTTCTACCTCGCTGGTCACGTTCAACACAGCAGGGACTTCCCTGGAGCTCAAATCTGTTAAGGAATCTCAATTTCTTAGTTCACAGCTTAATTTCTAAAGCATACTACCTACGGTCAGAACTAAAATCTGGTTCTACCTATCGAAGCAGCTTCTAACATCTAGAACTAAGCTTAAAATAGCCGAAATCACTTACCCAAAATCTCAAGAACTCTCGGGTCTAGCTTCGTGAAAACGTTCGATCAACACTGCTACTTCGCATTCCTATCCAACGTCGACTCAGGCCAACTAACTGGTATCAATCGAAAGGGCTACTCAAAACGAGCTCATCGCCACCGGTCTCGCTCCAAATAACGGCGGAAATCAACGGCAATTCACCGGGGAAGGGTTCGAATGAACAGTAACTATCGAGGGTTTACTGGATAAAACGATGAGGAATATCGAGTTCAAAATACGCTAACTGTTGGGCAGAACTTGGTATATAAATCCTCAAACCACTGCTGTTATAAGCAACTCCGATCTCTGCTTATACTAAGGCAAAAGTCCTCTCAAAGATGGCTCCAGCTTTCGCTCACTGCTGAATCAATTCAGATATCCCAACGCCCTTCTAACTCATATAGCAAACGACGTCGCGCCAACTAATCAAAACGACGTAGCATAGCTTCTACTACTTAAACAGATCTATCGCTAGCGACATCTGAACGCGCTAACTACTAGCGATCAACTCAGCTGTTGACTAACACACGACAACTTCTCACGCCCGCGCGCTATCGCTAACAGCTGCCTCTCGCTACACTCTCACTGCTGAGTTGACTAGCGTTGACATATGTTCGCGCTACTGCTGAATACCAACATCTGAATCTTACTACTGCTGAGTACTCACTACTGAATACCCGCAAAACCTCACACAAGAATGCTGCTGGCCTATATTCTTCCAGCGATGAATCCTCACGTCTGAATCACCACTGGAATCATTTCCTGATAGGGAAATGCAACTGCTGGACTCCAAATTCGACGCTGATTTGACCTGATCACCAACCTCTCACTGCTGATCACTCTACGTTTAAATCTGAGCACCCATAAATCCCAATTTCCGTGACAAATCTTAATCCAAAATCTGATTAGCCATTAAATCATACTTAACAGATTTCCTCACACTCTCCCCCAATAGAAATCGATTTCGTCCTCGAAATCAGTTAAGTCATCAAATCAAAATCTCAACAGCAAGATAGCTCATCACGACACAGTATACTAGACACCATTCCTAATATACTCATGCCATACTGTCTAGTACAACTCAATACTAAATAGAATCTCAGTTCAGCAGCAAAATCACTTAAACCACAAAATTAATCAAGCTAGAAGTTACCTGAAACGCGGCTGCTATAGCTCAAACAGATGAGGCCACTCTTGTCTCATCTTTTCCTCAACTTCCCAGGTAGCTTCTTCACATCCATGCTTGCTCCATTGGACCATCACCAACTGTATCACCTTATTCCTCAATTGCTTCTCCTTCCTGTCCAGAATATGCACTGGATATTCAACATAACTCAGGGTCTGATCCAGCTCTACTTCATCAGCCCTCAACACATGGGATGGATCTGGCTCATATTTTCTCAAAATTTACACATGAAAAACATCATGCATCGCTGCTAACTCATCAGACAGCTTCAATTTATAAGCCAACTGTCCAACCCGCTCAACAATCTCAAAGGGACCAACGAATCGAGGAGCTAACTTACCCTTAAATCTGAATCTCATAACACTTCTGAAAGGAGAAATCTTAAGGAACACACGATCGCCAACCTCAAATTCTAATGGTCTGCGTCGCTTATTAGCATAGCTAGCATAACGGTCTTGTGCACCTTTCATCCTAATCTGAATCAAGTCAACCTGATCTTTCATATGTTGCACAAACTCAGGAGTAGAAAGCTGTCTTTCACCAACTTCTTCCCAACAAATAGGTGATCTACAATTTCGACCATACAACGCTTCAAACGGAGCCATTACAATGGTCACTTGGTAGCTGTTGTTGTAAGAAAACTCAACTAAGGACAAAGCATCCTGCCAGCCACCAATGAAATCCATCACAACTGCACGCAGCATATCTTCTAAAGACTGAATGGTCCTCTCAGATTGGCCATCTTTCTGGGGGTGATAAGCAGTACTAATAGCCAATCTTGAACCCATAGCTGCTTGCAAACCCTTCCAAAATCTAGAAGTGAATCTTGGATCTCTATCTGACACTATCGAAACAGGCACTCCATGCAATCTAACCACATGGTCGACATATAATTTCACCATTTTCTTCATCAAACACCTCACATCATAGGGAATGAAATGGGCTGACTTCGAGAGTCTATCAATTACCACCCAAATCGCATCGCATCCCCTAGTCGATCGAGGCAAATGAGTTACAAAATCCATGGCGACGTGCTCCCAATTCCATTGAGGCACTTCTAAACTCTGCAACAATCCACCCAAATCGCATCGCATCCCCTAGTCGATCGAGGCAAATGAGTTACAAAATCCATGGCGACGTGCTCCCAATTCCATTGAGGCACTTCTAAACTCTGCAACAATCCACCAGGTCTCATTCTCTCGTCCTTGACCTGCTGGCAATTCAAACATAGAGCAACAGAACCAGAAATGTCGCTCTTCATGCCTTCCCACCAGTAGTGAGACTTCAAAGCATGGTACATCTTATTCTCCCCCGGATGTACGCTATAACGACTGCAATGCTCTTCATTCAGGATAGTCTCCTTCAAATCAATCAAGTTTGGAACAACTAATCTACCATGAAAATCTCAGACACCCATCCGAAGCAATAGTGAAATCTTCATACAGACCATTCTGGCCCTTAATCCTCAACTCATGGATATACGGATCAGTCCTCTGCGCCTCTCTTATGTCACTCACAATCTGTGGTTCAACCTGAATCAAAGAAACTATGAAGTACTGATCACTCGGCTGGAATCGCCAACCAGAAGTACTCAAATGCTCGTGGACTCTCGAGATACTCAAGGATGTTAGCATCGTAGGCTGGGCTTTCCTACTCAAAGCATCAGCTACTAAATTCACCCGCCCAGGATGATACTGTATCTCGCAATCAAAATCCTTAAGCAACTCCATACAACGACGTTGCCTCATATTCAAATCTGACTGGGTGAAGATATAATTCAAACTCTTGTGGTCGGTGTACACCAAAAACTTTTCACCATACAGATAATGTCGCCATATCTTCAAGGCAAACATAATCGCAGGAGAGGAGTTGACGATGACCAGCGTTGTGCAGGGATTGACGATGATGTTCCAGGATCATTCGGTCAGAGTAGACTTGGTCGTTTTTCCGATGTTAGATTCGACCTCATCCTAGGTAGGGTTGACAGAGTTTGGAGCGGTGGTCGATTTTCAGTTGAGGTCAGTGACTATCAGGTCGCAAGGGCAGGAGACCTTCTTATTTGAGGCAGCGAGGAGACCAAGGAATACCAGAATCGTTTCTATAGGCCAGGAAGCTAGTTGAGCTCGGATGTCAGGAATTCTTGGCCAGTTTTACCGCTCCAGGGGGTTCAACAGGCCCTTCACTGTCTGGTGTGGAGGTAGTAAAGGATTTTGCATATGTATTCCCTAATGATGTTGTGGGAATTCCATCGGTGAGAGAGGTGGAGTTTTCGATCGAGATAATGCCAGGTACATTGCCTATCTCTAAGTCACCATATTGTTTGGCTCCTACCGAGATGAAGAAGCTGAAGGAGAAGATATAGGAGTTGCTCGACAAGGGATCCATACGCCCTAGCTTTTCTCCATGGAGCGCGCCGGTTCTATTTGTGAAGAAGAAGGACGGCAGCATGAGGTTGTGCATTGATTATCGGGAGCTGAATAGAGTCACAGTGAAGAACAAGTACCCAATCCCAAGGATTAAGGATTTGTTTGACCAGTTGCAGGGAGCTTCTGTTTTCTCGAAGATTGATTTGAGGTCTGGCTACCATCAATTGAGGGTTAGAGAGGAGGACGTACTCAAGACTGCTTTTTGGACACGTTACGGCCACTATGAGTTCTTGGTGATGCCGTTTGGCCTGACGAATGCCCCAGCGATATTTATGGATTTGATGAACAGGGTATTCAGGCAGTACTTGGACCAGTTCATCATCATTTTCATCGAAGACATCCTGGTCTACTCGAGGAGCTTGGAGGAGCATAGGCAGCACTTGCAGACAGCATTGCAGACGTCGAGGGAGCACAGCTTGTATGTCAAGTTCAGAAAGTGCGAGTTTTGGCTTGAGCAGGTGGCATTCTTGGGGCACATTGTTTCGAAATATGGGATTTCAGTCGACCCATCGAATGCGGAGGCAGTGCAGAACTGGGGGATTCCAAGTAATGCAGTAGAGATTCGCAGTTTCTTGGGGTTAGCAGGATACTACCGCAATTTTATCAAAGGCTTCTCTTTGATTTCAGTGCCCTTGACAACCCTGACCAAGAAGAATGCGAAGTTTGTGTGGAGTCCTGAGTGTCAGAGGAGCTTTGATCAGCTGAAGGAGGCCCTCAATTCAGCACCAGTGTTAGCTATGCCGGTGAATCATGAGGAGTTTATAGTGTACACAGATGCTTCCCTGAGAGGCTTGGGTGCAGTTCTGATGCAGGGAGGCAAGGTTATCGCTTATGCGTCGAGGCAGTTGAAAAGTTAAGAGCAAAACTATCCGACGCACGGAGCTTGCAGCGGTAGTGTTCGCTCTGAAGATTTGGAGACACTACCTGTACGACGATAAGTGTCAGATTTTCACCGACCACAATAGCCTCAAGTACTTCTTCACCCAGAAGGAGCTGAACATGAGGCAGCGCAGATGGCTAGAGTTGGTGAAGTACTATGATTGTGACATTAGCTACCATCCGGGTAAAGCTAATGTGATGGCAGACGCTTTGAGCCGAAAGACTGCAGTAGTGGCATGTTTGTCAGTAGAGAGGCCACTACAGACTGAGATACAGAGGTTTGGACTGGAGTTCTATACAGGAGGCTATGCACCGAGTTTGGCAGCGCTCATAGTTCAGTCGAATTTTCGAGAGCGGATTAGAGATGAGCAGGCCTCTGATGAGCAGAGTAGTGGAGACAGCGATATGAGGCCAGAGGAAGAGGTCTATACACAGTGGAGGATGGGATCGTACGTTTCATAGGTCGCATGTGAGTGCCGAGTAATGGGCAGCTGAGAGCCAAGATCTTAGCAAAGGCTCATGCATCGACGTACTCCATCCACCCAGGGAGTACGAAGATGTACAGAGAGACGCTGTATTGGTGGCTGGGGATGAAGAAGGATATTGGGAGATTCGTATCTGAGTGCTTGACCTGTCAGCAGGTCAAGGGGAGCACCAGCGATCGGCAGGGTTATTGGAGCCGCTCCCTATTCCTGAGTGGAAGTGGGAGCACATTACGATGGATTTTGTGGTCGGATCACCCAGGGGACCCAGAGGATTAGCGATATGGGTGATTGTGGACAGACTCACCAAGTCAGTTCATTTCTTACCTGTGAAGACTACTTTCACCCTGACGTAGTACGCAGAGCTTTACATCCGAGAGATTGTGTCAGGAACGGTGTACACAACAGAGATTAAACACGCAATCAACAACTGTGAAAGCATTAAAAGTGGCTAAAATTTTTTGCTTTGTCCCGAATTTGAAAACATAATTGAAAAATACATTTATACTCAAAATATTGGTTTTACAGCAACCCAAAAGCTGAACACTAGCAGCTGCAGGTAACTAACACAAACATCGACCATCCCAAAACAATAAAATCTCAAATCAGCAATAGAAAATAACTATGGGACATTCCCCGATGACGACATAATACATAAATTATAAAATATAGATAACTGGGACACTCTATCCACCTCTCAAGGCACCACCAGCTGAGTCATCTCCAAGACCAGCAGAGAAACCTTGGTAACCTGAACAACACAAAGATAACCAAAATAGCCAGCCCTAGAGGGACATGGGGTCAAACCCCAGTACGGAGATCAATACAAACAGATAATAGACAGCAACAAATATAAATGCACGTGCTACGCTGTTAGAGTAGATGCCCAACTAGCCAACTTGTGGCGTGTGGGTTTATAGACTCTTGTATATGACAATCTTTATATATGATATTTGCATTTATTTATGGCGTTCTTTACTTTCATTGTGTTGTATGATGATTAACAATTGCGTTGAGTAAAGACCTAGAATGCACTATAGTGTATGTTAGATGTGATAGTGGGTATGACGACTATCATGAAACATATCTAATAGTCACTGTGTATTCTGAATTAGTTCCTAGTCGATTGGACCGTCAAAATGAGGATAAGGCCGCCCGAGCTTGAGACTAGTATCTGCGATGCGAAGTACCATGTTTCATTGGTAGGGAACATTGTGATGTTCTGAGCATGCAGATAGATAGTGACCTGGTGATCTATCGAACTACCCTCGTTCGGACTTTCCAAGTGGTTACCATTTGTCGAGTGGATAAGTCCGAGGTCTTGGTTGTACTGATTAGTCCTCACGACTCGAAACGTCATTGAGACTCTACATGATAGGCGTCTCACTTTGACTCGTTTGCCGACTCACTTGGGGTCATTAGGCGGCGGGATTGGGTGAGATCCCGATGCATGTAGGAGTCGATGCATCGTTGTCGAGGATTCACCGCACACAGACATGTGTGGATATCATATGCTATCTGAGGGGATAATAGTGTATAAATCTCTGGCCAGAG
>KQ989658.1:102716-140915 GCA_001598015.1 Dorcoceras hygrometricum | reverse complement strand
CACGACTCGAAACGTCATTGAGACTCTACATGATAGGCGTCTCACTTTGACTCGTTTGCCGACTCACTTGGGGTCATTAGGCGGCGGGATTGGGTGAGATCCCGATGCATGTAGGAGTCGATGCATCGTTGTCGAGGATTCACCGCACACAGACATGTGTGGATATCATATGCTATCTGAGGGGATAATAGTGTATAAATCTCTGGCCAGAGTACTAGAAGTGTTTTAGGTAAATGGGTTTACCTAGTTACACTCGCGATGTCACTATTCGATCTCCAAGATGTATGCATAGCTATCGGATCTTTAGCGACTCTCGATTTACCAATGGTCGTTGATCTCATCGGGATATATGGATTGAAAGGACCGTACTGTACGCTAACCACGACCAACTGGTTCTTGCAGGCACTATCAGTGATACCTAGGGGATCATGGGGCGATGTTGCTAGGAGCTCTTACCATGATCCGATGGGCAAGTCCGGAATTGTGATTCCGGAGCCACAATGGTTGTGGGCCCACGGCTAGCTGTATCCCTGAACCATTGAGGGTCACACAAGTACTGGATTCGAGATTCCCGTACGAATACTGAGCTCAATGTGTTGAGCACTTGAGGAGGATTTTGGGGAGTGCGACTTCCTAAAAGTCAACAGGGGTCAAATCGTGATTTCCCGCTGTTGAGGGGCAAAACGGTCATTTTGCACTGGGGTTCTGAAAAATGGTTATTCAGATCATAGTATTCAGTTTTGGAAACTGAGTCGATCGGTCCGATCTGATCGGCGATCGGAGTCATGATGAAGTCACGGTGATAGGGATGAACCGAATGTTCATACGTTGGACCCGGGCCCGTTGGGCCGGTCCAAGTCCATCATTAAGTCTACTTAATGTAGACTTAGGCTTAATCATAACACACTTTGACACAACAAAAAACCCTAAACCTAGTGTGCTAGACACGGCCGCCCCCTTCTCCTCCAAAGCCTCGCCGCCGCCGCCGCCGGTGCACGCCGCCGCCGCCGCCGCCTCGCCGGACTTGCTCCGGCCAACCTTTCGAGGAGAATCTGTTGGTAATAAAATCCATCAGTCTTCTAGTGCAGGCTGATCAGAGGGAGATCGTTTCCGGTCGTGGACCTGATTGACGAATCTACCCCCGGGAGGCGGGATCCGGATCCTACACCGTTGTTCCCCAACATACGCATGAGAACAGCAGACTGCAAAAGCAACAGGCTACAAATGAATCAGGAAGCCAAAGGAGCTCAAGGACCAGCTCAACAGCTGTCAACAAATCGAACAAAGGGTAGTGGCCACGAAGCATGTGAGAGCGTGGTAGCTATCCACTCATCTCAACACACTGTACCAGAGTATAAACCCGATCACTCAACCCGCAGTTGCCAAAGCTCAGGAGAGCGTGGTAGCTATCCACTCGTCTCATAGTGTCTAACAACTAAACCAGCAGGGAGATGAAGAGCACGGTATTGCCGCTTGTCCTCAATAAAAGCATCCTGGTACATAAAGTATTAGCACAACAATACACGGCTAACAAGATCTGAGCTCAACATGGGAAAATGCATGTATGTAATTACAACAGCTTGCAACAACTAACACAGAACAGAGGCAAGCAATAATCAGCATGATAGCATACACTGGACAGCATACCAGCAAACATACACATATATCCAAGCTTATCGCAAAGCTGTAATACTAGCTCAAATCCGTACCTTAGCTTCTGAGCTACAATTACCACAACGGAGGTCCCGAGTAACTCAGATCTGAAACCTGATTAGCCAACAACAACAACAACTCAGGGACAATAAGCACAGAACTACGAACTGGGAGAAACCAGCTCAACCCAACTCTATCCTACCTCGAAAACACATCAGATTATTCTAAACGAAGCGCAAGGTAGGATCTTGTACTTACTCGAATGAACTTCCTGAGCAGAAGAACCAATCGACCTGAATGCGAACGATAGCACACTGTAGCTTCTTCGCGTTCTTCTTCCAGTTGCTCAAAGCTCTCAAAAGAGGTATTTAAAAAACGATGAAATAGACTATGATGACCAGTAAGGGTTTTTCTACAGTAGAGGATATGTTTACGGGGGGAGATAAGATATTTGCTAAGTGTTGGGAAAAAATGGTGTTCGTCTGGTCAAAGTCATCTATTTATACAACTTAAGTCTCCAGATCTGATGAACAGTAGCCACCGATTCTCAGGGCTCTTAGTTGGTACTAACTCATATCTGAACAGTATACCAGATCTGAACTGTACGCTATACTAGATCTGACTACCACCAAACGACGTAGCACAGGAGTCCCACTCCGATCTGACCAGATCACTAGTCTCTATCTCCCAGTTGGTACATGTCATCGAGCTGCACTCTAGCGCAACACGCACCAGATCTTGTTTTTCAAAACGGCGTCGCACCACAATCCAGATTCGGATGACCAGATATCATAATAGATTCGACCAGCTTCTACTGGTAACCCGAAACGACGTCGCACTAACTTCCGGTCTGGACAACCCGGAACCGGTCTACACCAAATTACAAACCGAACCTGTTCACGTAGCTCTCTTAGTTTTCTCTCCAAAGCTGGTTTCCTCCAAACGACGTCGCTCCAGCACCCGCTTCGAATAATCAACTTAGAGTACCCAAAATGGCTTCCGACACAATCCTTAAGCATCCAACCATCCATATCTAACAGTTCTATGAAAACTAAACCAAATCTGAATCCACACACAAACCAACATACGTTCACTAAGCATACCATCTCAAAGCTGGCCCATCCCAGATCAGCTCACGCCTGACCTGGTCTTTGCTAAACCGGATTAATTAAATCAATCACTCCACTAATCTTTCGGGTCTCACAGATTGACAGGCTGCATGGCATACCAGTCTCTATAGTGTCAGATAGGGACACTAGGTTTACATCTGCGTTTTGGAGGAACTTACATGCCGCGTTGGGGACTAGGTTGGCGTTCAAGCGTTTCACCCGCAGACAGATGGTCAGTCGGAGAGAGTCATCCAGATTCTGTAGGATTTGCTGAGAGCTTGTGTGATAGATTTCCAGGGTACGTGGGACTCGAGGTTGCCTCTGGTAGAGTTCACGTACAACAAAAGCTTTTAGGCAACGATTGGGATGGCTCCTTATGAGGATCTGTATGGGAGGAGATATCGATCTCCCGTGCACTGGAACGAGGTTGGAGAGAGAGTGTTGACTGGACTGAAGTTAGTGCAGCAGACAGCGGATGTAGTGACAAGGATTCGTGATCGGATGAGGACAGCCCAGAGCCGTAAAAATAGTTATGCCGATCAGAAACGACGAGATCTTGAGTTAGCTGTTGGGGATCATGTGTTTGTGAGGATATTGCCAGTGAAGGGTGTGATGCGTTTTGGCCGGAGGGGCAAGCTCAGCCCGAGGTTCATTGGGCCATTCAAGATTTTGGAGAGGGTTGATACTTTGGCATACCGAGTAGCGTTACCACCCAGGCTGTCAGCTGTCCATAATGTTTTCCACATCTCGATGCTGCGGAAGTATGTTCCGAATCCGTCACATGTATTGGATTTTGAGCCGCTCCAGTTAGCACCAGACTTATCATTCGAGGAGCGACCGGTGCAGATTTTGGCTCTAGAGGAGCGCAGACTTAGAGCACGGAGTATTTCGATGGCCAACGTCCTATGGCAGAATCACTCAGAGTATGAGGCTACCTGGGAGACTGAGACCGATATGCGGGCGCGCTACCCTGAGCTATTTGGTACGTACTTAATTTTGGGGACAAAATTCCTTTAAGGGGGTAGAGTTGTAACGCCTAGAAATCCTGAATACGTAGAAATGAGTGCATGACTAGGAGAAAAATCATTTTAGAAAATTACATGCCATTTTATATGATTTATTTATGATTTTAATGTTGCATGATATGTATGGTCTGTTTTTAGCCTGTTGAGTTACGGACGCGTGAACGAGACTAAGGAAGACCGAGATGAAAATAATTTGAGATTTTTAACTCCTTAGATTTTTAAGAACAAATCTATTATTTTTAAGCATCAAATTTCCGAAAATTGGGGTTTTTATGATTATTTTTGAGGGGAAACCGTTTTATCCTATACGGGTTGTTTTAATGGACTTTAATGTATTTTAAAATTGGAGAGGCCTTTTATTTCGATAATTAGAGAGTTTAAAGCCATGTTAAAGTTTTAATTAATATTTCAATTTAGTGGAGGGTTAGGATTGTCAAATTCAATTTAATTTTCTTAATTAAACATGAGGGGTCATTTGTGTCACACCCATTATTTCAAAACACAAATTTTGCAAAAAAATCTAGCCTCCATTAATCCTCCATAGCCTTCCCCCTCCCCCATTGCTCAACCCCATCGGTTCTTCAAGTTCTTGGGTGATTCAAAGGCGGTCTTGTCCCGATCTCGCGTCCTACACGTCGGTAACTCGCAGATCTTCCCTTTCTCCAATCCAAGCATGTAATATATCTTCTTTTTCTCACCATTTAAGCCATAATATTCTGTTTTTAATCAATGATTGCATGAATTGTATGTGATTTGAATTGATCTATGTTTATTGTTTGAGATCCATGCATATTTCATGATTTTCAACACGTATTTGATCCATCTCTGATGTGCTTTGGTCATGCACGGTCCTTGAGGCTTATTTTTGGTCCAAGGATGGTACCAAAAGTTAGTCCATCGAGTTAGGATCACGTAGGTCCAAACGGGAATCGATTTGGTCAAGGAATGAATTAGTTATGAATTTTATGATCAGCATGTGTCTTGGCTTGTCGTCTGTGCGCGACAGTAGAGTTGTTGGGGTCGGGTAAGTCACTCTATGCGATCTGAGTGGTCAAGATTGATTTTAGGAGATATCGCATTGCGTTTGGGTCACGTAGGTCCAAACGGAAAGATATTTGGTCAAGGAACGAATTAGTTATGAATTTTATGGCCATCACGTGTCCTGGATGCAGTCTGCACTCCGGCAGTGGGTTTGTGGGGTCGGCTTGGTCACGTCCTGAATTGTGTTTGAGTCTCGTTTGTTCCAGTGGCTAGTGGGGTGAGTTAGGAATATGTGGTTTGAAACAGGGAGTGATTTGGTGAAGAAATGGACTTTTAATGATTTTACCATTTTGTTGCTTGAAGTGAGCCTCGTCGGGTCATTTTTGTGAAAATTAAGATTTCGAGTCTTAGGGGTTGCCAAAGTTTGTGGATGACTTTATTTGATGTTCTAAGCATATTTTAAGATGTTTTCCAGCATTTTTAGAATTTATTTGATTTATGGGATTTTTGTCAAATTTTAATGTTTGATTTTAAAGTGAAGGAGTGAGTATTTTAAAAACTTTTTAAAATTCAATATAGGGTCAAATTTTAATATTATTTTAGTCAAATGTTTTAAAGTCAAATACTTAGTCAAACATTTTATTATTGTTTGGACCTAATATTTTATTTTCAAGTTTTAAAGTAAAATTTTTGGCCTTTGGGATTTTATTTAGTAAAAATAGGTCAATGGGTATTTATTTAGCAAAAATTTTTAAAAGTTGATTTTTCGTAAAGGATGATGTATTTTAGAAATTTTAAATGTTAATTTAAAGTTTTGGGTCAAGTCATGTATTAGGCAATGTCTCAATTTTAAGTTAAGCCTAGATTCTTTTTGGGCTTAGTTTTAGTGGGCCAGGCACCTGAACCAGTCCTTCACCGGAGTACAAAATGTAGAATCCCGTGAATATATATTTAATTATATATATAGTATTCTATGTACGTTAATATTTTTAAAGGAAATGATTAAATATATATTAACGGGCTAAGCTTTTAAATTGCATGATTTTAAGAAATGCACGCATCATGAGACTTTATATAATGTTTAAGGCATGTTCTTTTTTTTTGAGAAAACCTCGAGGGATTGAAGTTATTTGTGGCAAAATTTAATGATGGGAGCTAGCCGGGTAGCCGGACCCGGGGATCCCCTGTTTTAATATATTACGAGCCTATGGATCCATGTGATCACGACATGGTGAAGTGGCATAGGAGGTGCTTGGGATCCCGAGGTAAGGTCGAGTGAATCGCACCGCCACGTATGTTGGTTCTTTCGACTGATCAGTCATACGCGCGCTCACATTTCACAGATACGACTCATACGTTTTTATGTTGCGTTATGTCATGCCTTATTATGCATGCTATATGATTAAAACACCATCCATGCATGCATGATTTAACGTGTTTTATATCACGTATGTGCTTGCATGTGATTTAAAAGATAGAGCATGTTGAACCTCTAGGCTCACTAGGTTTGAATGGTGCAGGTGATGACCCTGTGGATTTTATCTCGACTGGCGGTGAGGACCTCTGAGTGCCTGTTTCCACAGTACCCCATGACCACTATGATGTCTTTATTTACGTTATGATACACTTTTCAGACATTTTATTTACATGTTCCGTTTCCGCAATATTTTCATACTCTGATTTTTCAACAGCATTGGTGATTTGACGTTTTAAGATATTCATTTATTTATGTTTAAAGGATGTTGAGAAATGTTTTAAAGGGATCGAGCCATACTTTTTAGTTTATTTATTTCGCACATGATTTTGTTTAAAAAAAATATTTCTAGAGTACGGTTCGTTTCAAAACCCTTTGCAACCAAAGAACCTTGTATTTTGTATAGATCCATCTTCTTTATATTTTCTTTTAAGGATCCACTTAAATCCTAAAGTTTTGCAACCTGGGGGAAGATCAGTTAACTCCCAGGTATGGTTATTCATAATGAAATCTATTTCATCTTGTATTGCTTCTTTCAAGAAAGGTGCTTCTGGATTAGACAAGGCTTCCTGGATGGTTCGAGATTCATCATCTAACATATATGTTAGAAATTCAGGACCAAATGATTTTTCAATATTTTATCTTTTATTGCGTCTAGGTTCATCAGTTGGTTCAGATTATTCAATCGTTGTTTCATAAGGTCTCTTGGTAGAGCCTTCTTTATTTTCCTTATAGGGTAAGTTGCATTTCAAATTAATACAGCATTCCTTGATTCCGTGATTTTCCTTCACTAATATCAGAAATTTCTGACTTGTGAACCAAGAAACTATATGCACTGTTATTGTGTAATCCTGTAAACACTTGGTCAATTGTTTTAGGGCCTATCTTGACTTGCTTTGTCTTTGGTATTTCTACTTTTGCCAAGTTCCCCCACACTTTAAGGTATTCGTAAGATGATTTTCGACCATTCCAATATGGATTTCATCTTTACCTTTGTGTGATATCTTGTTTAGAATGTGGTTTGCAGACAATATTGCTTTCCCCACATGTTTTGAGGTAAGCCAGAATTTATGATCTTCTCTTTCAGAGTTCGCTTTTTTGCGTTCTGCAACCCCATTAGATTGAGGTGAGTATGGTGCTGTGGTCTGATGAATTATATCAGAGTTTGAACAAAAATTTTCAAACGGAGCGACATACTCTCCACCTTTATCGCTTCAAATTATTTTGATTTTGATGTCAAACTTCATTCTTATAATCTTGAACTCTTCTATTGCTTCATCCTTATTTCTTAATAAGTAAGCATGGAAATATCTCGTGCAATAATCGATAAACGTTATGAAATAATTTTTGCCACCTAGTGGTTTTGTACTTTTTGTTACGAAATGGAATGGAACCTTAGCTAATTTTGCTTCAACACAAATCTCACATTTTTCTTGTGGATTCCTTTTAAATGCAGGTAATACATTTAAATTAACTAGTCTTTACAACATGTTGAAATTGACATGTCCTAAACGTTCACGCCACAAAATGGAGCTTTCAATCAAATAAGCAGAATTTTTAATTTTATTCTTCATCTCAGGTTGATAACATTCATTACATTGAGTTTCAAGAGTCCATTATCTTGGTATCCTTTGCCTAAAAATATTCAGATTTTTTAGTAAGGAAAAACTTGTCTGATTCAAATACAAGCCTAAAACCTGTTGTGCTCAGTAGGGATCCCGAAACCAAGTTCTTGCAAATGTCCATCACGTGCATCACATTCTTCAACTTAATTTCCTTTCCGGATGCAATCTTGAGTACCACGTTCCCAATTACCACGAAATCAGACGTCATGGAATTTCCCATGTAAAGTTTCCTATCACTGACAGCAGTGTAGGACAAGAATATTCCCCTTTCAGAGCATATATGACTAGTGGCGCCGGTGTCGACCCACCATTCCCTAGGGTTATCCACCAAATTGGCTTCAAACACTACAACAGATAAGTCAAGTTCCGAAAGGTCGATTGGCACACTCCGATCCTGGACCATGTTCGCTTGGCTCGTTTTCTGACTTTTGTCCTTATTCAAAAGACAATAGTCCTTGGCCATATGATTTGGTTTGACACAGTTGTACCACGTTCCCTTGAACTTTTTGGTTGTCCCTCGTTTCTTCCTGTTGAAGGGGCGCTTGCACTTTTGAGCATTACTTGATTCAGTCAAATTTTCTTTTGCCTCGGCCTCCATAGCCTTCTTATACGTCTTGGATTCGGAGGTCGACTATCATCCTCGATGCAGAGTCGTACAATCAACTCTTCAAATTTCAACTCCTTTCGCTTGTGCTTTAGGTAGTTCTCGAAGTCTCTCTTCATAGGTGACAATTTCTTGATTATTCTACTTGGAATGGTTCATTTATCTCCATTCCTTATGCCAATAAATCATGAATAAGAATTTGAATTTATTGTACCTGGCTTTGGGGTCCACCATTTTGTAGTCTAGAAACTTGCCGACGGCAAATTTCTTCACTCTGGAATCCTTCATTTTTTACATATTGTTAGGCTCGATGCACAACACAGAGTTAACCACGTAAATATAATCGTGGAAGCATTTAAATAGTGGCTAAAAATTTTCGCTTTGGCCTGACTTAGAAAATCATACTTTAAAATACAACGATATTCAAAATATTGGTTTTACAAAACAACTGATAACCAACAACAACAGGAACAATAGCAAATACAAGTATAGAGTGACTCCCTAACAGGGTACATCCCAAATAAGTAGTAGAACATGACATCCTCACGAGGTATTCCCTGGATACAACTCTACTGCCTAATATAACTAATATACATAACTGGGACACTCTATCCACCTCACGGGGCACCTCCAGCTAGGCCATCTCCACGGCCAGCTGAGAAACCTGGAAAACCTGGACAACACATAGGTACACAAACAATCTAGCCCCGGAGTGACATGGGGTCAAATCCCAGTACGGAGAGCAACATAAAACAGCATGCAGATATAACAAGTTATAAATACGATGCTATGCATGAGAACAGGGAGCTCAAAGAACTGCGCACAGCAGAATACCAGAACTGGGAGTGGTCACCGAATATGTGAGATAATGGGAGTTATCCAGGCTGTAACGCCCCGAAAATCCATAGGACCACAATTTAACCCTTTTTGATTTTAAGGGCCATGTTGATATTTCCAGATTTCAGATTTCAGCTTTAGGTTCATTTTAATTGTTTTAAAAGCTGATTTCAGATTTGAGATACGGCGCGGAAGGTTTTCGGACAGATTTCGCGTCAAGCATAAGTTCGAGCAGATTTCAGATTTCGGAAATAAAATGCTTCAAATTGAGCAAATTGTTCCCTTCAAAATCCTTTGGCAAATTTCTAAATTTAAAACTGTAGATGGGAGATTTTTACAAATCTTTCAAAAAGGAAAAATAGTTGGTAGGAATCCCATGCCTACTCGAGTGCTTTCACCTAATGCCAATTATGCTCTTTTATATGATTGTTTACGTGAAGTTTGAGTTCCCTTTCATTTTAAAAGAAAATATTTCAGTCTCTTAAAACTCTCTGGAGCTCTTCGTGGTTCTTGAGGAGGAATTCTGCAGGAACTAGCTGCCTCCGTGTATCTAGTGTTGAGGCAAGTTAAAGCTGATCCTTGCTACGCCATTTAAAGCATATATTGATTTTCCTCAATTCTGTTTGGTTGCCTGCTTATGCTAAAGATATAGCAATGTTCCAGCATGTTTATGGAAAGAAAGATCGGGTTCACTGTTTTTTTTTCTGTTTCAAAAGAATTCCAGTATGTTTTAACGCAAATGTTGATGTGTTTTTTAAACATTGAGCATGCAGATTCTAGTTTCTTGAAAGATTATGAGGTTCTTATTCTTGGTGAACGGCGACGTCTGGACTTGACTCCAAGTAATCGGCGATGCTAGTCAAATCGCGATTTCGTTCCGACTAGATAGCCGGAGCTGGTATCTTGGGTGTCGTCGAGTTGCGGCACTAGTTCAGTAGCCAATTATGTTTTTTCTACGCTAACGACAAGAGTCTATGATAAAATCTGAAATTCCCATGTCGGATCTGAATTTCCCTATCAAGTCTATTTTTCGGATATTAAATCTGTTTCGTGAGTCAAATCTTTTTTACCCCTAGAACACTATTTATACAGTCACATCTGTTTCCCGCTAGCGATACCAACCCAGAAGCCACATCTGTGTTACGCTAGCACTACTTTTCCATAGTCAAATCTGATTCAACGCTAGCGCTACTACATCTGAAGTCAAATCTGATCACGCTAACGATATTTTTCCCTTATGCCACATCTGTTTTAATGTTAAAGATACCATAGTCGGATATGTCTTTGTGAATAAAATCTGTTTTGTGCCCGAGTACTATTTTCGTTAGCCAAAACTGTTTTCACTTCATCGATAAGTCCCCAGTAGTCGAATATGATGCTCAGTGAGATTTTAAAGAGAAACGAGTTTTAAAAGAAGCGAACCCTGATGATTTTCAGATCTGTTGTCAACCAGATATGAGTTTAAAGGAAGAAAAGTTTATCTTTGGCGTAGATAACATACGGTTATAAAGGAAGGGTGAGCAGCTATCAAGACAGTTGCCCCTTCATAAAGGAAGGGTGAGCAGTCGTCGAGCGTGTCGGTTGCCCCTTCATATAGGGCTTCATACCATAAAGACTGAATTCAGAGGTAGCTTGATCAAGTGCCAAAGGACCTAAGGAGAGCTTCTAAGCCATAAATCACAAGAAAATAATGATGAGATCTCGGTTATGTCCCGATCTGTTTTTACGAAAAAATTTCAAGTTTAAATTCCTTCCTTTAAACTAAGTTATGTTCAGATATGAGATGTTTGCCAGCATTAGTGAATTTTTTATTCTCAGATTTTACTTGCTGAGCCTCTAGGCTCATTAACTTTCAAATGGTGCAGGTGAGACAGATCTGGGGTAGACGGGCGGCGGGAGCTGAACCAGCTGTGGTGATTGTGTTTATCAATGGCCAGCGATTCCGCGTCTTAGATGTTGTTGTTTTTTTATCTTTTTACAAATCTGTATTAGATCCATTACAACAATGTTGAATTCGTATAGAATTCTAGAAGTTGTAATATCATACATTGAAACTTATATCAAATCTGATATTCGAAATTGTTCCAGCTATTTATACTTGGCGCCAATTTTTGTTTGCGTTTCTAATTTTCTGTGTAAGAAATACAGCTTACACAATTATCATTCAGCCCTTATTTTCCTTTGATTATCTCATTTAACCCAAATCCATTGACACCCATGGGCGTGGGCGTCACAACTTGGTATCAGAGCATGGTCCTGAGATAAACACACGCACTTCCGGTTGGAACAGATTTCATCGACCGTTTCTCCAGAGCTGTGAGTTTTACTTTATGTTTCAGAGCATTTATTTTAACTTATGTTTATATTGTGGTGGATTACGGGCTATAGATTAAGATGTCTGGCAGAGGAAGAGTTAGAAGAAACACTTCCTTAGAAGAACCCAGCCCAGATAGTAATGCTAGTATTGCCCAACTTCTAAGGCTGTTGGTAGAGCAATCTGGTCGAGGCAATGGCCAATCTTTGAGTAATAGAGGACCAAGCCATGATGATCCTCAAGAGAAGTTTAGAAGGCAGAAACCGAAGGAGTTTAGTGGTACTACAGATCCGCTGGTTGCTTAAAGCTGGATAATTCGATGGACGTTATCTTTGAGTACCTCCAGATGCCAGATTTGGATAGGACCAGGTGCGCTATATATATGGTGAGGGATGACGCTATGATTTGGTGGGAAGGAGCTAATTTGTCTGTGGATTTGGCAAATCTTACTTGGGGAGACTTCAAGCGAGTATTCTTTGAGCAATACTTCACAGCAGACAAGAGGTCTGAGTTGAAGAGAGAGTTTCTAACTTTGAAACAAGGAAGTATGACCGTACAGGAGTATGTGCGGATGTTTGAAAGAGGTTGTTATTTTGTGCCTCTTATTGGTAATGACCCAGAAGAGAAGCTGAGCCACTTTGTGGAAGGGTTAAAGCCTATGTACAAGATGAATGTTAGGTTATCTGTGCCT
The DNA here is from genome assembly GCA_001598015.1 of Dorcoceras hygrometricum. Lineage (NCBI taxonomy): Eukaryota > Viridiplantae > Streptophyta > Magnoliopsida > Lamiales > Gesneriaceae > Dorcoceras > Dorcoceras hygrometricum. The sequence goes on along the minus strand of KQ989658.1, from coordinate 128,602 downwards.
AGACTTACAGAGAAGCAGTGGATAGAGCCCTACGTATTGAAATAGATTGGAAAGATGTGGAAGAAGAAAGGCAACAGAAGAGGCAGGCCTTTCAGCAGAAGGATCAAAGGCCGTTTAAGAATCAGAATAAGAATCAGCAGAGACCTCAAGAGCAGAACCCCTACCTATCCAAACCCATTAGTGTTGTTCCTGCTAGTAGCAACAGACCAGTGTGTCCCAAGTGCCAGAGAACTCACCCTGGTCCATGCAGAGTTGGCCAGAACGTCTGTTTCAGATGTGGGTTGCCAGGGCATATGATTAAGAATTGCCCAAAGACAAAGCAACTGGTAACCAGTAGAGCTTTTGTGATGACAGCTGAGCAGGCCAATCCATATTCGACGGTGGTTACGGATAAGATCTTGATTGCTGGTATGCCCTCCATAGCTTGGATAGATTCAGGAGCTACCCATTCTTTTATAGCAGCCAAGTTTGCTAAAAAGTTACCCATCAGACCAGACCAAGTAACTATAGGCTTTTGCGTAATGGTACCCTCAGGAGAAGAGTTAGTATCCTACGAACTGTTTCAAGATTTAGAACTTAGGCTTCAAGGCGATTAATTACCGCAGATTTGATTGTGCTCCCGATGCTCGAGTTTGACATGATTTTATGAATGGACTGGTTGACCAAGTATGGAGTAGTGATTGACTTTAAGTTCCAAACAGTAGTGGTTAATCCACCCAGAGGAGACCCGTTTACGTTTGAAGCACATCAGAATTGGAGGATCCCACGCATTATATCGGCTCTTAAGGCTCAACGATGTTTGAGGAAAAGAGGGGTAGGATTTTTAGCAAGCCTATCGTCCTTAGCTACGATTATCAAGCCCCAACTTACGGATGTGGAGGTAGTGAATGAATTTCCAGAAGTTTTCCCAGAGGATATCCAAGGACTACCACCAGATAGAGAGATGGAATTTTCGATCGATTTAGTGCCAGGAGTAGCACCTGTATCTAGACCACCCTATTGACTTGACCCGTATGAGATGAGAGAATTAAAGGAACAGATACAAGACCTGTTGGATAAGGGTTTCATTAGACCAAGCATGTCCTCGTGGGGAGCCCCCTGTTCTCTTTGTCAAGAAGAAGGATGGGAGTTTGAGGTTATGTATAGATTACCGAAGTTGAATAAGTGACCAGCTGAAGGGATCGATAGTCTATTCTAAGATCGACTTAAGATCTGGTTACCACCAGTTGAAGATTAAGTCAGCAGATATCTATAAGACGGCCTTTAGAACCCTGTACGGTCACTATGAGTTTCTAGTGATGCCCTTTGGACTTACTAATGCACCCTCAGCTTTTATGGATTTATATGAATACAGTTTTCAACCATTTTTGGATCAGTTCGTAGTTGTGTTCATATCCGATATCCTTGTGTACTCTAAAACCATATCTGAGCATGCCGACCATCTGAGATCATTGCTTCAAGTTTTGAAGAGTAAGTAGTTGTTCGCCAAGTTTAGTAAGCGTGATTTTTGGCTAGAGAAAGTGGCTTTTCTAGGTCATATTATATCTAAGTATGGATTGGAGGTAGACCCAGCTAAAGTGAAAGCTGTTCGTGAGTGGCCAGTTCCCAAGTCTGTTTCAGAAGTAAGGAGTTTCTTGGGTTTAGCCAGATACTGTAGGCGATTCATTCAAAGATTTTCAAAGATAGCTGTCCCCTTGACATCGCTAACAAGAAAGCAGGTTAAGTATAATTGGACACTAGAGTGCCAACTTAGCTTTGATAAGTTAAAGCAAGCGTTGATAAAATCCCCAGTTCTAACCATGCCATCTGATCAAGGAAAGTTTGTGATTTACACAGATGTGTCCAAGTTGGGATTAGGTGCTATACTGATGCAGGATCGTAGAGTAATTTCTTATGCCTCCAGACAACTTAAGGATCATGAGAAGAATTATCCCACCCATGACTTAGAACTGGCAGCAGTAGTCTTTGCCTTGAAAATCTGGAGACATTATCTCTATGGGGAGAAGTGTGAGATATTTACAGATCATAAGAGCATCAAATACTTTTTCACCCAAAAGGAACTTAATATGAGGCAGAGGAGATGGCTAGAGCTAGTGAAGGATTACGATTAAATAATCAGCTATCACATAGGAAAGGCCAATGTAGTAGCGGATGCTCTAAGTAGCAAATCTGTTGGATTAGCCCAACTCAGCGTCCAGAGACCATTGGCATATGATATTGAGAAGTTTGGAGTGGAATTGGTGCCCAGTGGTAGCACAGTGAGTTTGGCAGATCTCACCATACGATCGAATCTGATAGACCAGATCCCAGAGGGACAGCTGGAAGATGAGCAGCTTCAGAAGTGGGTTAAGCAAGATAGATAAAGAGGTAGCAATCTCTATTTTTCAGATGAAGGAGTAGTAATATTTCAGGGCCGGATGTGGGTGCCCCAAGTAGACACCCTGAGATCAGATCTGAAGGCAGAAGCCCATACAGCTCCATACTCTATGCACTCGGGGGAGTACTAAGATATATAAGGACCTCCAGAAGTTGTATTGGTGGCCGGGGATGAAGAGAGATATATCCAGATTTGTCTCTGAATGTTTGACGTGCCAATTGGTGAAAGCTGAACACCAAAGACCAGCAGGAATGTTAAAGCCCCTGCCTATTCCAGAATGGAAATGGGAGTGCATAGCCATGGATATTGTAGTCGGATTCAGGACTGTTCAAGGATATAATTCTATTTGGGTTATAGTAGACAGACTCACTAAGTCAGCTCACTTCTTACCAGTTATGACAACATATGATGTGAGCAGATATGCATATCTGTATGTGAAGGAAATAGTAAGGTTGCACGGTGTTCTCGTTTCGATAGTATCTGATAAAGATCCAAAGTTTATGTCAGCTTTCTCGAAGAGTTTGCATAGAGATTTGGGTACGAAGTTGACTTTTAGCACAGCCTTTCACCCCCAGACAGATGGTCAATCAGAAAGGGTGATTCAGATTTTAGAAGATTTTCCCAGGACTTGTATTGTGGATTTTTTAGAGAGATGGGATTCAAAGCTGCCGTTGGTAGAATTTGCGTATAACAACAGTTTCCAATCTTCTATCCAGATGGCCCCATACGAAGCTCTTTATGGTCGCAAATGTAGAACACCACTTCACTGGGATGAGGTAGGAGAACGAGCTGGTTTAGGACCAGATGTGGTAGAGCAAACAGCTGCGGCTGTTAGGAATTAGAGAGCGGATGAGAGCTACTCAGAGCAGACAGAAGAGTTATGCAGATAATAGACGACGGGAGCTGAGTTTTGAGGTTGGTGACCATGTGTTCTTAAGAGTAGCTCCGATGAAGGGAGTAAGTGCGTTTTGGAAAGGAAGGAAAGCTGAGTCCCAGATATATTGGGCCTTATGAGATTCATGAACGAGTAGGAACGTTGTCTTATCGCTTAGCATTGCCCCCGCATCTGTCTTCAGTGCATAGTGTTTTCCATGTATCAGCTTTGAGGAAGTATAGTCCCAACCCGTCGCACGTATTAAGTCATGAGCCAATTCAGTTAGCACCAGATCTGAGTTACGAACAGAGACCCAAGAGGATTCTTCTTCGAGAGATTAGGAAGCTGAGAAACCGTAGTATCCCTATGGTTAAAGTACAATGGTCTGACCAAACAAAACGAGAAGCTACATGGGAGACCGAAGCAGATATGTATAGTCTTTATCCAGATATGTTTGGTAAGTAAATTTCGAGGACGAAATTCTCGTAAGGAGGGTAGAGTTGTAACGCCCCGAAAATCCACAGGACCACAAATTTTAACCCTTTTTAATTTTAAGGGCCATGTTGATATTTCCAGATTTCTTTTTTCAGCTTTAAGTTCATTTTAATTGTTTTAAAAGCTGATTTCAGATTTGAGATACGGCGCGGAAGGTTTCCGGAGAGATTTCGCCTCAAGCACAAGTTCGAGCAGATTTCAGATTTCGGAAATAAAATGCTTCAAATTGAGCAAATTGTTCCCTTCAAAATCCTTTGGCAAATTTCTAAATTTAAAAAAGTAGATGGGAGCTTTTTACAAATCTTTCAAAAAGGACAAATAGTTGGTAGGAATCCCATTCCTACTCGAGTGCTTTCACCTAATGCCAATTATGCTCTTTTATATGATTGTTTACGTGAAGTTTGAGTTAACTTTCATTTGAAAATAAAATCTTTCATTCTCTTAAAACTCTCTGGAGCTCGTCGTGATGCTTGAGGAGGAATTATGCAGGAACTGTGAGACCTGGATTTGTGTTTAAGATTAATCGTGAGAATTAATCAGTGTTTTGAGATTCTTGGTGGTTTAAGATCTCTGTTAAATGTTTGAGTAGTAATTTCAGGTCAATTCCTCATTTAGAGCATTTCCGGAAGTTTTCGTATTTTTGAGATTTTTGGGTGAAAGCTGGTTTCGTGGTGAAAGCTGGTCGACTTGGTGAAATCCAGTCGTAGCGTGTTTTGATAGCGCGGTTAAATGTTTGAGTAGTAATTTCAGGTCAATTCCTCATTTAGAGCATTTCCGGAAGTTTTCGATTTTTGAGATTTTTGGGTGAAAGCTGGTTTCGTGGTGAAAGCTGGTCGACTTGGTGAAATCCAGTCGTAGCGTGTTTTGATAGCGCGAAATTCCTAAACACCGTCGTTTTAGTGAAATCTGGATGCGTTGTGTTAAGTGAAAGCTGGTAGCGTTGGTATCCAGCTGCTGTTTTATTTTGTTTGTTGAGGGCAAACGACAGCATTTCGATAAGTTGGCGTGACGTCGTTTGGATGTTGCGATTGGTACCAGCTGCGAGGATTTGTTCACGTGTGTGTCGACTGGTTGTCCAGCTGAGAGCAGATGTCAATGATGGTCAACTCTACTGTAGCTTGCGTCTGGTTGTTTTGCGCGAGAGATAGAGACTGGATGACGTAGGTTGTGCGTCGTCGTTTTGGTTAGCGCTAAGGAATCCAGTCGATGGGTTAGCGACCAGCTGCTGGGTTTGTGCGACGCTGTTTTATTAAGTGGAACGCAGCGTTTTGATGCAACGTCTGGTATCAGCTTTTGAGTGTTATACAATCCAGCTTTTGGATTTGAGAACCAGTCGATGGTTGTAGTATACCTGCTGGTTTTGTCGGTGGAGTTTATATTAGTTTCTCGCGTGTATTTAAGGAAGTACGGATCTTCGAATTGAGATATCAGATTCCATACTTAGTAAAATTCTCCAAATTGTCGACCTCTGTTTCTCGAACCCTAGTACTGTTCACCATTGATTTGTTGGCTAGAGCGAGATTGCGAAGTTGCTGTCTTCGGCCGTGTGTTGCATCGTTGAGGTAGAACTTCGAATTGTTTTTGAGATCTTAGTATTAGCCTTTGTTTAAGCTTCCTATTAGTGGTGTTGTTGGAATCAGTAGCTGGTTGAGTGTGTGTAACTCCCAATGTGCTTTCTGTGTATTAGCGTCCCTTGAGAATATTGCCATGTGTGTTTCGACAGGTTGGAATTCAGATTTATCGGGACCTTTGATTGTGGTAATTGTGCCAGGAATTAAGGTACTGATTGGAGCTTGTAATTCAGCGATGTTATGGCTTGGATAATTTGTAGATGGCTATTGCTGGCTGCTGTTTTGTGAGATGACTGTTGGTTATGTGGTGTATACTTGCTGATGCTGTTATTGTTTCGCATATGTTTATATTCTTGTTATTCCATCATGTTGCATACACGCATTTGCATCTCCGTTCAGCTTTTGCAGCCATTGCTTCGTTGTTATTGTTCTGTTTACTTACCATGATGCAAGGGCGAGCGGCAATACCGCACTCTCATCTCCCTGCTGGGATTTGTTAGCCTCCATGCGCCGAGTGGTTAACTACCACAGTTCATGGGCGAGGCAACGACAGGTTGAGTTGTTGATGCGTCTGGTAAGGGTGGGCGAGTAGGGGTGAGTGGGTGCACCCACATGTCCAACACTCACAGTGGCCACATATTTCTGTTGCAGATTCCGTTGAGCCGTTGTCTCTTTCCTCATGCATAGCATCTGCATTTTATTCTTGCTGTTTACTGCTGATTTATAGTTGCTCTCCGTACTGGGGTTTGACCCCATGTCCCTCTGGGACTTGGTTGTTTTCCTTGTTGTGTTGTTTTCAGGAAACCCAGGTTTTACAGCTGGTCGTGGTTTTAACCCAGCTGGTGGTGCCCCAGGAGGTGGTTAGAGTATTCCAGTGGCGTATAGTATATTTATATGTATCAGTAGTCTTAGCCGGGGGATGCCCTGTGCTTTGTTGTTATTTTTCGTTGTTGGAGTCTGATACATGTTGATGTTATGCTATATTGTTTGGTGTTGGCGGGTAGCCGTGTGTGGTTAATTTCTTTAACTGGGATATCTATTTTGAGTATCGTATTATTTTAAATTATATTGTTTTAAACCGTCAGGCCAAAAGCAAAAATTTTACCCGCTTTTTATGTTTTATCTCTGATTAGAGCACGAGGCCTGACATTTTTTATATCAGAGCTTAAGCTGGGATAAGCTCAATTTCTTTGATCACACTTGAGCTTAGGCACAGTGTTGTGTGTTGCATGTGCTTGACTATGTGATTATGTGTTGCATCTTGTTGTGCTATATATGCTGTATCTGTTCTGTTTTGCTTGATCTTGTTGAGTGTTTTCGTAGATGCCGCCTAGGCGTCATGGTAGAGGTAGGGGGAAGTTTGAGGAATCGGCAGGACAGAACGAGGATCAGCGTAGTGCTCGTAGTCGTAGCCGTGTTGGGCATGATGAGGAGGAGGAAGTTGGTGACTTGCCTCCCCCGATGGAGCGGATGGATGTTGTTATAGCACGGTTTCAACGAATGAACCCTCCAGTCTTTAATGGTGACGAGTCCAGTGAGGATGCAGACTCGTGGCTTAGGAATATCATTGGTCTTTTTGATCGGGTGCAGTATGATGATGATCTTCGACTGAGTTTAGCGACCCTCTTTCTTAGGAAGGCTGCAGAGCGCTTGTGGCGAGGCGCTTCGAGTACCTTGTTGGAGACCGGTGTTGGGATCTCTTGGGATAGTTTTTGCGAGACCTTCCGGCAGGAGTATGTGCCCGAGTCTTACGTGAACGCTGGGAGCGGGAGTTTGACCATTTGGAGCAGGGTTCCATGACTGTTCGGGAGTATGCTAGGAAGTTTTCTTCTCTGTTGGCATACGTTCCCCATGTTTCTGGCCGGGAGAGGGCCAAGCGGACTCGATTTCTTGAGGGCTTGAATGAAGAGTTGTATCAGATGGTTTTGACTAGTAAGCCCAAGACTTACGCTGAGGCTGTGGATAGTGCCATTGACATTGAAGAAGGTTTGTGTAGCCGTCGTGCTCGTCGGCAACAGGCACCGCAGGGTGGTCGTCCTGCTATTCAGGGAGAACAGTCTTCTCAGTCCTCCCAGTCAGCCTATCAGCCCCAGCAGCAGCAGCAGCCACAGGTGGCGCAGCAGTCTGGCCGTCAGAGGTTTCGACCCCGAGGTCAGCAGTTCAAGAAGAAGTCGGGTTCTGGCTCTTCTGGTTCAGGCAGTTCGAGTAGCAATGGATCTCGGATTGAGTTTTGCGGCTTTTGCGGTGGAAAGCATCCTTCCACTCAGTGTGTAGGTGTGCAGTGTTCCTGTAACCTTTGTGGTCAGTACGGGCATTTTGCGAGAGTGTGTCCGTCAGCTGGATCACAGCAGATCGCGGCCCAGCCTTAGGGTCGTGGAGGTCAGTCTAGGGGTCGTTCGCCTCAGTTTCAGCAGCCCCGTTTGGGTGAGCCTCAGTTTAGACCGTTTCAGCAGCCTGGACCGTCGCGGTTCTGACAATCGTCTCAGCCTTTCTTCTCTGGACCCCAACATGCTCAGGTTAACGCCATCACTAGGGAGCAGGCCGAGGAGACAACGAGTCGGGTGATCGCCGGTACTTTCCTTGTTTTTTATTTTCTTGCGCGTGTGTTGTTTGACACCGGTGCATCGCATTCGTTTATTTCTGATTCGTTTGTTGTTGAGCATGGTCTGTGTACTATTTCGTTGCGCGATGCTGTACCCCTGGCGGTGTGAGCTTGTTCTCCCAGGAGGTTTTGTTGGATGGTGTGTTGCGGTTTGGTGAGCATGTCCTGTTGGCAAACTTGATCCGTTTGATGCTTTGGGATTTCGATTGCATAGTTGGGATGGATGTGCTGTCCAACTATAGGGCCTCCGTGGACTGCTTCCATGGGATTGTGCGGTTTAGGCCTTTGTCTGGCGAGAAGTGGGACTACTACGGCCAGGATTCTAGATCGAAGATCCCGTTGGTCTCAGCGATGGAGATGTTCAGCTTGTTGTCTTTGGGGAATGCTGGCTTTATGATCTACGCTTTGGATGCATCTTCTTCTTCCCGCGTTCAGCTTAGTGACGTTCCCGTGGTGCGACATTTCCCGGATGTGTTTCCGGAGGAGATTCCTGGTTTTCCTCCGAGGCGGGAGACTGACTTCAGCATAGAGCTGGTGCCTGGCACAGCTCCAATTTCGCGTGCCCCGTATCGTCTAGATCCTGCGGAGTTGAGAGAACTCAAGGTTCAGTTAGATGATTTGCTGGAGAAAGGTTTTATCCGACCTAGTATGTCGCCATGGGGAGCGCCCATCTTGTTTGTGAAGAAGAAGGATGGCTCAATGTGAATGTGCATTGATTTCCGCCAGTTTAATAAAGCCACTGTGAAGAACAAGTACCCGTTACCGAGAATCGATGATCTGTTTGATCAGTTGCAAGGTTCTGCGGTGTATTCAAAGATTGATCTTCGTTCTGGGTACCATTAGTTAAGAGTGAGAGATCAGGATGTCGTGAAGACTGCGTTTCGTACAAGGTACGAACACTTTGAGTTTTTGGTGATGCCGTTTGGGTTGACCAACGCACCTGCAGTCTTTATGGATTTGATAAACCGAGTTTTCCACGAGTTTATTGATCAGTTTGTGATCGTGTTCATCGACGACATCTTAGTCTATTCTAAGACTCCTTTGGAGCACAAGGAGCATTTGCGTATTGTCCTTCAGACGCTGAGAGACCAGCAGTTGTATGCAAAGTTTTCCAAGTGCGAGTTTTGTCGGATCGCGTCGCATTCTTGGGACATGTGATTTCAGCCGAGGGGATTTCTGTAGATCCTAGCAAGGTTTCCGAGATTCGTAGTTTCTTGGGTCTGGCTGTCTATTATCGTCGCTTCATTGAGGGATTCTCTAGTATAGCAAAACCTATGACTCAATTGACTCAGAAGGACAAGAGGTTTGTTTGGACTGAGCAGTGCGAGAATGCTTTTCAACTGCTCAAGGAAAAGTTGACTACTGCGCCTGTGTTGGCTCTGCCGGCCGGTTCAGGTGGTTTCGTTGTTTGTTCTGATGCTTCGCTCAATGGATTGGGTTGTGTGTTGATGCAGAATGGTCGAGTCATTGCATATTCCTCGCGGCAGTTCAAACCACACGAGACTCGTTACCCAGTCCATGATTTGGAGTTAGCGGCGGTGGTCTTTGCGTTGAAGATCTGGCGTCACTACCTGTATGGCGAGCAGTTTGTGGTGTACTCCGACCACAAGAGTTTGCAGTATTTGTTTTCGCAGCCCGATTTGAACATGAGACAACGTCGGTGGATGGAGCTGCTAAAGGACTTTGATTGTGAGATTAAGTACCAGCCTGGGAAGTCGAACGTAGTGGGCCGATGCTTTGAGCAGGAAGGCTAGTGAGATGCTTGCATCGTTGTACATCTCTAAGGATCAGGATCATCTTAACACTACGGGTTGGAGATTCTACCAGGCTGAGGATTGCGTCGTGGTTTAATCTTTTCAAGTGGAGCCACAGATTGTTTCGACTATTCGAGCAGCTCAGAGGACTGATCCGTCTATCCATGAGTTGAAGTTGAAGGTGAGGGCTGGCGAACTTGAGGATTATTCTGTCTCTTCCGATGGTTGTTTGCGTTTCTGGGGCAGGTTGGTTGTGCCCAATTTGATTGATTTGAAGGAGGATATCCTTCGGGAAGCGCACTTTAGCAGACATAGTGTTCATCCTGGTGCACGGAAGATGTACCATGCTTTGAAGCCGCACTTTTGGTGGGCTGGCCTAAAGAGCGACGTTTCTGGTTTTGTTGCTCGTTGTTTAAATTGTCAGATGGTTAAGGCCGAAAGGATGAGACCTGGTGGTCTGCTGCAGAGTTTGGAAGTGCCCCAATGGAATTGGGAGCACATTGCTATGGATTTCGTGATGCATCTGCCTCGTTCCAGCAGAGGATGCGATGCTATTTGGGTGGTTATAGACCGCTTGTCGAAGTCTGCACATTTTATTCCCTATGGGATGACCTTCTCGTTGAAGAATATGGCGAAGCTGTACGTTGATTTCGTTTCTATCGTTTCCGACCGAGATCCGAGGTTTACTTCCAGGTTTTGGAAGAGTTTGCAGACAACTTTGGGTACCAGATTGGCAATGAGCACAGCGTATCACCCCCAGACAGATGGCCAATCTGAGAGAACTATCCAGACGTTGGAGGATATGTTACGAGCTGTTGTGTTGGATTTCGGAGGTAGCTGGCAAGACGCGTTGTCTTTAGTAGAGTTTTCCTACAATAACAGCTATCAGGTGACGATTGGCATGGCGCCGTTTGAGGCTTTATATGGTAGAAAGTGCAGATCATCGGTATGTTGGGAAGAAGTGGGGGAGAAGCAGCTATCTGCCCCTGACTTTGTGCAGCAAATGAAAGATCATGTGGATCTTATTCGACAACGGATGAAAGCTGCTCAGGATCGCCAAGCCAGTTATGCGAATAAGAGGCATCGACCTCTTGAGTTTCAGGTTTGTGATCGTGTATTTCTCAAAGTTTCTCCGTTTCGTAGTGTTATGCGCTTTGGACACAAGGGAAAGTTAGCCCCTCGTTACGTCGGACCGTATGAGATTGTTGAGAGGATTGGCCCTTTAGCGTATCGGCTGTTGTTGCCGCCAGAGTTGTCTTCTCTTCATGACGTCTTTCATGTTTCCATGTTGAGGAAGTATGAGCCAGATCCATCTCATGTGCTTGGAACTGACGAGGTTGAGCTAGATCAGACGTTGAGTTATCAAGAATATCCTTTGCAGATCCTTGGCAGAAAAGAGAAACAGTTGAGGAATAAGACCATTCCGTTGGTTATGGTGCAATGGAGCAAACATGGTAGGGAAGAAGCTACTTGGGAGCTGGAAGAAAAGATGCAGCGCGAGTGGCCGCATCTGTTTGAGTAGCTGTTGAGCTAAATTTCCAGTAGTTTGTAGCTTTTGGTTGTATTTCTTCCCTAGTTGTAATAAATTGTTTGCTTAGTTATCTTGAACTCTTGGCCATGTGTTAGGCGATTTTTGTTTTGGCTTGTTGTTGTTGGGTTGTTTTTCCAGATTGCTGTTCGATTTCGAGGACGAAATCCTTTTTAGTGGGGGAGAAATGTGAGACCTGGATTTGTGTTTAAGATTAATCGTGAGAATTAATCGGTGTTTTGAGATTCTTGGTGGTTTAAGATCTCTGTTAAATGTTTGAGTAGTAATTTCGGGTCAATTCCTCATTTAGAGCATTTCTGGAAGTTTTCGTATTTTTGAGATTTTTGGGTGAAAGCTGGTTTCGTGGTGAAAGCTGGTCGACTTGGTGAAATCTAGTCGTAGCGTGTTTTGATAGCGCGAGATTCCTAAACGCCGTCGTTTTAGTGAAATCTGGATGCGTTGTGTTAAGTGAAAGCTGGTAGCGTTGGTATCCAGCTGCTGTTTTATTTTGTTTGTTGAGGGCAAATGACAGCGTTTCGATAAGTTGGCGCGACGTCGTTTGGATGTTGCGACTGGTACCAACTGCGAGGATTTGTTCGCGTGTGTGTCGACTGGTTGTCCAGCTGAGAGCAGATGTCAACGATGGTCAACTCTACTGTAGCTTGCGTCTGGTTTTCTGTAGCTTGCGTCTGGTTGTTTTGCGCGAGAGATAGCGACTGGATGACGTAGGTTGTGCGTCGTTGTTTTGGTTAGCGACCAGCTGCTGGGTTTGTGCGACGCCGTTTTATTAAGTGGAACGCAGCGTTTTGATGCAACGTCTGGTATCAGCTTTTGAGTGTTATACAATCCAGCTTTTGGATTTGAGAACCAGTCGATGGTTGTAGTATACCTGCTGGTTTTGTCGGTGGAGTTTATATTAGTTTCTCGTGTGTATTTAAGGAAGACTTGATCTTCGAATTGAGATATCAGATTCCATACTTAGTAAAATTCTCCAAATTGTCGACCTTTGTTTCTCGAACCCTAGTACTGTTCACCGTTGATTTTATCCGGTGATTCCCGTCGTTTTCGACTGTTGTTTCGGGCTTTTGAGGTAGCGTTGGACTCCTCTCGAGAAGCTCTTCCTTTCTATACCATTGTTGGAGGCTGTTGTTGGCTAGAGCAAGATCGCGAAGTTGCTGTCTTCGGCCGTGTGTTGCGTCTTTGAGGTAGAACTTCGAATTGTTGTTGAGATCTTAGTATTAGCCTTTGTTTAAGCTTCCTGTTAGTGGTATTGTTGCTTTGTTGTTGTTGCTCAGTTTTCTTACCAGGATGCGAGGGCGAGCGGAGATACCGCACTATCATCTCCCTGCTGGATTTGTTAGCCCCTATGCGCCAAGTGGTTAACTACCACAGTTCATAGGTTTGGGCAACGGCAGGTTGAGCTGTTGATGCATCTGGTATTGGTGGGCGAGTAGGGGTGAGTGGGTAGCTCCCACATGTCTTACACTCACCGTGGCCACACATATCTATTGCAGATTCCGTTGAGCTGTGCATTGAGTTTCTTTGGATCCCTTCCTTGGTTGTAGCCTTCGGCTGTTGTCCCTGGTTGCATGCATAGCATCTGCATTTTATTCTTGCTGTTTACTGCTGTTTTATAGTTGCTCTCCGTACTGGTGTTTGACCCCATGTCCCTCTGGGGCTTGGTTGTTTTCCTTGTTGTGTTGTTTTCAGGAAACCCAGGTTTTACAGCTGGTCGTGGTTTTAACCAAGCTGGTGGTGCCACAGGAGATGGTTAGAGTATCCCAGTGGCGTATAGCATATTTATATGTATCAGTATTCTTAGCCAGGGGATTCCCTGTGCTTTGTTGTTGTTTTTCGTTGTTGGAGTCTGATACATGTTGATGTTATGCTATATTTTTTGGTGTTGACGGGTAGCCGTGTGTGGTTAATTTCTTTAACTGGGATATCTATTTTGAGTATCGCATTATTTTAAATTATATTGTTTTAAACATTCAGGCCAAAAGCGAAAATTTTACCCACTTTTTAGTAGCTTCCGCATGTGTTTGTATGTTTTATCTCTGATTAGAGCACGAGGCCTGACAGGAACCAGCTGCCTCCGTGTATCCAGTGTTGAGGCAAGTAAAATCTGATCCTTGCTACGCCATTTAAAGCATATATTGATTTTCCTCAATTCTGTTTGGTTGCCTGCTTATGCTAAAGATATAGCAATGTTCCAGCATGTTTATGGAAAGAAAGATCGGGTTCACTGTTTTTTTTTTTGTTTCAAAATAATTCCAGTATGTTTTAACGCAAATGTTGATGTGTTTTTAAAACATTGAGCATTTAGATTCTAGTTTCTTGAAAGATTATGAAGTTCTTCTTCTTGGTGAACGGCGACGTCTGGACTTGACTCCAAGTAATCGGCGATGCTAGTAAAATCGGGATTTTGTTCCGACCAGTTAGGCGGAGCTGGTATCTTGGGTGTCGTCGAGATGTTGCGGCACTAGTTCAGTAGCCAATTCTGTTTTTTCTATGCTAGCGACCAGATTCTATGATCAAATCTGAAATTCTCATGTCGGATCTGAATTTCCCTGTCAAGTCTGTTTTTCGGATGTTAAATCCGTTTCGTGAGTCAAATCTGTTTTACCCCTAGAACACTATTTCTACAGTCACATCTGTTTTCCCGCTAGCGATACCAACCCAGAAGCCACATCTGTGTTACGCTAGCACTACTATTCCATAGTCAAATCTGATTCAACGCTCGCGTTACTACATCTAAAGTCAAATCTTATCACGCTAACGATATTGTTCCCTTATGCCACATCTGTTTTAATGTTAACGATACCATATTCGGATATGTCTTTGCGACTAAAATCTGTTTTATGCCCGAGAACTATTTTCTTTAGCCAATCTATTTTCACTTCAGCGATAAGTCCCCAGAAGTCTAATCTGATGCTTAGTGAGATTTTAAAGAGAAACGAGTTTTAAAAGAAGTGAACCCTGATGATTTTCAGATCTGTTGTCAACCAGATATGAGTTTAAAGGAAGAAAATTTTATCTTTAAAGGATTTATGACGTAGATAACAGACGGTCATAAAGGAAGGGTGAGCAGCTGTCAAGACATTTGCCCCTTCATAAAAGAAGGGTGAGCAGTCGTCGAGCGTGTCGGTTGCCCCTTCATATAGGACTTCATGCCATAAAGACTGAATTCAGAAGTAGCTTGATCAAGTGCCAAATGACCTAAGGAGAGCTTCTAAGCCATAAATCACAAGAAAATAATGATGAGATCTGGGTTATGTACCGAATCTGTTTTTACGAAAGATGTTCAAGTTTAAATGCCTTCCTTTAAACTAAGTTATGTTCAGATATGAGATGTTTTCCTGCATTAAGTGAATTTGTTATTCTCAGATTTTACTTGCTGAGCCTCTAGGCTCATTAGCTTTTAAATGGTGCATGTGAGACAGATCTGGGGTAGACGGGCGACGGGAGCTGAACCAGCTGTTGTGATTGTGTTTATCAATGGCCAGCGATTCCGCGTCTTAGATGTTGTTGTTTTTGATATTTTGACAAATCTGTATTAGATCCATTACAAAAATGTTGAATTCATATAGAATTATAGAAGTTGTAATATCATACATTGAAAGTTATATCAAATCTGATATTCAAAATTGTTCCAGCTATTTATACTTGGCGCCAATTTGTGTTTGCGTTTCTAATTTTCTATGTAAGAAATACAGCTTACACAGTTATCATTCAGCCCTTATTTTCCATTTATTATCTCATCTAACCCAAATCCGTTTACACCCATGGGAGTGGGCGTCACAACTTGGTATCAAAGCATGGTCCTGAGATAAACACACGCACTTCCGGTTGGAACAGATTTCATCGACATTTTCTCCAGAGCTGTGAGTTTTACTTTATGTTTCAGAGCATTTCTTTTAACTTAGCATGTTCTGATGTTTATATTGTGGTGGATTACGGGCTATAGATTAAGATGTCTGGCAGAGGAAGAGGTAGAAGAAACACTTCCTTAGAAGAACCCAGCCCAGATAGTAATGCTAGTATTGCCCAACTTCTAAGGCTGTTGGTAGAGCAATCTGGTCGAGGCAATGGCCAATCTTCGAGTAGTAGAGGACCAAGCCACGATGATCCTCAAGAGAAGTTTAGAAGGCAGAAACCGAAGGATTTTAGTGGAACTACAGATCCTCTGGTTGCTGAAAGCTGGATAAAGTCAATGGAGATTATCTTTGAGTACCTCCAGATGCCAGATTTGGATAGGCCCAGGTGCGCATCGCTCCTAACCAAAACACCCAGATCTGAAAGACCAGATCTGATACCAACACTAACCGGCGTTCACTGATACCCAAAACGACGTCGAACTGCCTTCCGGTCAAGACAACCCGAAACCGGTCTACACAAAACTCTCGAACCAAGGCCGGTTCACACAGTGCTAACAACTTACCCAACTCAAATCTGGTTTCCTCCAAATGACGGCGTTTCGCTACCCGCACAGGACACCCATTCGCGAACTCAAAATGGTTTGCGACAACCAGATTTCACCAGTATCCTCGATTACAATCAATCAACGCCAAAGCCGAAGTTATCAACCAGCACTTCTCAACTCTCCAAATCTGACTACTACTACGCAGAACTCTACAACTGTCCAGAGCTGTCCTAAACACCAATATACAGAGAAACCCGATACGGTCATCCAGCATACCAGCTCAAAGTTGATCCATCCCAGATCTGTTCACGCCAAATCTGGTATATCAAAACCCGATTAATTAACTCAATTAATCCACAATCTTTGGGGTCTCACATCTCTCCCCCACTGAAAATAAGACTTCGTCCACGAAATCAAAGAAAAACTCCAGAACTGAACAAAACTCAACAAAAATACAACAATCTCTAACACGCAACAAGAGGCTACTTACCAAGAGTTCAAGATAACTGGAAAACAACAACAAGCAAACTAGCTACTGGAGTTAATGCAAGATCTACTCACACAGATGAGGCCATTCACGTTGCATTTTCTCCTCTAACTCCCACGTAGCTTCCTCTCTACCATGTTTGCTCCACTGGACCATCACTAAAGGAATGTTCTTGTTCCTGAGCTGTTTCTCCTTCCTGTCTAAGATCTGCAAGGGATATTCAACATAGCTCAAATTTATATCTAGCTCCACCTCCTCAGTTCGCAACACATGAGAAGGATCTGGCTCATACTTCCTCAACATAGACACATGAAACACATCATGCAATGAGGACAGATCTGGAGGCAACAACAAGCGATAAGCCAAAGGACCGGTCCTCTCCAAAATCTCGTAAGGTCCAACATAACGAGGAGCTAATTTACCCTTGAGACCAAATCTCATCACACTTCTGAAAGGAGAAACTTTCAAGAAAACCAGATCTCCAACCTGAAATTCCAAAGGCCTACGCCTTCTGTTTGCATAACTAGCTTGGCAATCTTGTGCAGCTTTCATACGCTGTCGAATCAGATCTATTTGATCTCTCATCTGCTGCACAAATTCTGGAGAAGACAACTACTTATCCCCCACTTCTTCCTAACATTTTGGCGATCTGCACTTCCTACCATACAATGCCTCAAATGGTGCCATTCCAATTGTCACCTGGTAGCTGTTATTATAAGAAAACTCAACCAAAGATAACGAATCTTTCCAGCTACCACTAAAATCCATCACCACAGCTCTCAACATATCCTCCAAAGTTTGGATAGTCCTCTCAGATTGGCCATCAATTTGGGGATGATAAGCAGTACTCATAGCCAATCTGGTGCCCAAAGCTGTTTGCAAACTCTTCTAAAATCTGGAAATAAACCTTGGATCCCGATCTGAAACAATGGACACAGGCACACCATGCAAACTCACCACGAAATCTATGTACAGTTTCACCATTTTCTTCAAATAATACGTCATATTGTAGGGAATGAAATGACCAGACTTCGAAAGTCTGTCTATTACAACCCAAACAGCTTCACAACCTCTGTTGGAACGAGGCAAATGCGTCACAAAATCCATTGCCACATGCTCCCAATTCCATTGGGGTACTTCTAAACTCTGTAATATACCACCAGGTCTCATACTCACTGCTTTAACTAGCTGAAAATTCAAACAATGAGCAACAAAACCAGCAACATCGCTCTTCAAACCTGCCCACCAGAAGTGCGGCTTCAAGGCATGTTACATCTTCCTTGCACCAGGATGGACAATATGTCTACTACAGTGAGCTTCTCTCAAGATCTCCTCCTTCAAATCAATCAGATTTTGCACTACCAACCTGCCACGAAATCTTGAACAACCATCAGATGAGACAAAATAATCTTCCAGCTATCCAGCTCTAACGCTCAACTTCAACTCATGGATAGATGGATCTGTTCTCTGAGTTTCTCTAATACTCGAAACAATCTGTGTCTCAACTTGAAAAGAAGACACCACAACATAATCTTCACCTGGGTAAAAACGCCAACCAGTAGTGCTCAGATGATCATGAACCTTTGAAATTTGCAACAAAGCAAGCATAGCCACTTGAGCTTTTCTGCTCAATGCATCAGCAACTACATTCACTTTCACAGGCTGATATTGGATCTCACAATAAAAATCCTTAAGCAGCTCCATCCATCTACGCTGTCTCATGTTCAAAACTGACTGAGAGAAAAGATACTGAAGACTCTTGTGGTCTGAATACACCACAAGTTGCATACAGATAGTGGCGCCAAATCTTCAAGGCAAAGACCACTGCTGCCAACTCCAAATCATGTACTGGGTATCGAGTCTCATGCGGTTTCAAATGACGAGAGGCATACGCAATGACTCGACCATTCTGCATCAAAACACAACCCAATCCATTTAGTGAAGCAACTGAACAAACCACAAATCCACCGAAACCCGAAGGCAAAGCCAACATTGGCGCTGAAGTTAGCTTCTCCTTGAGCAATCGAAAGCTGTTCTCGCATTCTTCTGTCCAAAAAAATCTCTTGTCTTTCTGGGTCAACTGCGTCATAGGCTTAGCTATACTAGAAAATCCCTCGATAAAGCGTCGGTAAGATCTAGACAATCCCAAAAAGCTACGAATCTCAGATACATTCTTGGGACGTTCCAAGTTCACAACAGCCTCTACCTTACTGGGATCAACAGATATACCTGCAGCTGAAATGACATGACCCAGAAACACCACTCTATCCAACCAAAACTCGCATTTGGAGAATTTAGCGTACAGCCGTGAGTATCGTAGTGTTTGGAGAACCAACCTCAAATGATCCTTGTGTTGCATCGGAATCTTCGAGTACACCAAGATGTCATCGATAAACACAATCACAAACTGATCGATGAACTGTCGAAAGACTCGATTCATCAAATCCATGAAAACTGCAGGGGCATTCGTAAAACCAAAAGGCATAACCAAAAACTCATAATGCCCGTACCTCATACGAAATACAGTTTTCACAACATCTTCCTCTCGAATACACAACTGATGGTACCCCGAACGTAGATCGATCTTCGAGTACACCGCTGAGCCCTGAAGCTGATCAAACAAGTCATCGATCCTTGGTAAAGGGTACTTATTCTTCACTGTAGCTTTATTCAGTTGCCGGAAGTCAATGCACATCCTCATTGAACCATCCTTCTTCTTCACAAACAAGATAGGAGCTCCCCACGGTGACATGCTCGGTCGAATAAAACCTTTTTCCAGCAAATCACTAAGTTGTACCTTAAACTCCCTCAACTCAGCTAGCGCTAAACGATAAGGAGTTTGTGAGATCGGAGCTGTACCAGGTACCAACTCAATGATGAAGTCGATCTCCTCCTCAAAGAAAGCCAGGG
Organism: Dorcoceras hygrometricum; assembly: GCA_001598015.1. Classification (NCBI taxonomy): domain Eukaryota; kingdom Viridiplantae; phylum Streptophyta; class Magnoliopsida; order Lamiales; family Gesneriaceae; genus Dorcoceras; species Dorcoceras hygrometricum. The sequence goes on along the minus strand of KQ989658.1, from coordinate 109,581 downwards.
ATCTCCTGGGGGAACACGTCAGGGAAGTCACGAGCAACGGGGATGTCGCTAAGCTCCACACACGACGAAAAGGATGCGTCCATAGCATAGATCATGAATCCAGCATTCTCCAACGACATAAGGCTAAACATCTCCATAACAGAGACCAAGGGAATCTTTGATTGGGAATCGAGGCCATAGAAGTTCCACTTCTCAGCAGACTGGGGCCGAAAACGCACAACTCCATGGAAACAGTCCACAGTGTCCCTATAACTAGACAACACATCCATTCCCACAATGCAATCGAAATCCCACATCACTATACGAATCAGGTTCGAGAATGCCATTCAGCAAAATCTCTTGGGAGAATAGGCTCGCGTCGGCAGGAGTTGAAACAGAAACAACATCACATAAAGAAGTGGTATGCAAACCATGCTCAACCACAAATGCATCAGCTAAAAATGAATGTGATGCTCCAGTATCATGTTAGAGTAGATGCCCAACTAGCCAACTTGTGGCGTGTGGGTTTATAGACTCTTGTATATGACAATTTTTATATATGATATTCGCATTTATTTATATGGCATTCTTTACTTTCATTGTATGTATGATGATTTACAATTGCGTTGAGTAAAGACCTAGAATACACTAAAGTGTATGTTAGATGTGATAGTGGGTATGACGGCTATCATGAAACACATCTAATAGTCACTGTGTATTCTGAACTGTTCCTAGTCGATTGGGCCATCAAAATGAGGATAAGGCCGCCCGAGTTTGAGACTAGTATCTGCGATGCAAAGTATCACGTTTCATTGGTAGAGAGCATTGTGATGTTCTGAGCATGCAGATAGATAGTGACCTGGTGATCTATCGAACTACCCTCCTTCGGACTTTCCAAGTGGTTACCATTTGTCGAGTGGATAAGTCCGAGGTCTTGGTTGTACTGATTAGTCCTCACGACTCGAAACGTCATTGAGACTCTACATGATAGGCGTCTCACTTTGACCCGTTTGCCGACTCACTTGGGGTCATAAGGCATCGGGATTGGGTGAGACCCCGATGCATGTAGGAGTCGATGCATCGTTGTCGAGGATTCACCGTTCGCAGACATGCGTGGATATCCTATGCTATCTGAGGGGATAATAGTGTATAAATCTCTGGCCAGAGTACTAGAAGTGTTTTAGGTAAATGTGTTTACCTAGTTACACTCGCGATGTCACTATTCGATCTCCAAGATATATGCATAGCTATCGGATCTTTAGCGACTCTCGATTTATCAATGGTCGTTGATTTGATCGGGATATATGGATTGAAAGGACCGTACTGTACGCTAACCACGACCAACTGGTTCTTGCAGGCACTATCAGTGATACCTAGGGGATCATGGGGCGATATTGCTAGACGCTCTTACCATGATCCGATGGGCAAGTCCGGAATTGTGATTCCGGAGCCACAATGGTTGTGGGCCCACGGCTAGCTGTATCACTGAACCATTGAGGGTCACACAAGTACTGGATTCGAGATTCCCGCACGTATACTCAGCTCAATGTGTTGAGCATACGAAGAGGTTTTGGGAGTACGACTTCCTAAAAAGTCAACAGAGGTCAAATCGTGATTTGCCGATCTTGAGGGGCAAAACGGTCATTTTGCACTGGGGTTCTGAAAAATGGTTTTTCAGATCATGGCATTCAGTTTTGGAAACTGAGTCGATCGGTCCGATCTGATCGGCGATCGGAGTTACGGTGAAGTCGCGGTGATGGAGATGAGACGAATGTTCATCCGTTGTACCCGGGCCCGTTGGGCCGGATCCAAATCCATCACTAAGTCTATTTAATATAGACTTAGGACTTAACCTAACATACTAAGCTAATCTAACCCTAAACCTAGTGCATTGAGCGCCGCCCCTCCTCTCCTCATAAACCCGCCGCCGCCGCCGCCGCCACGTGCCGCCGGAAAATCGTTTCCAGCCAATCTTGACGAGGAGAATCCGTCCACGCAGATCTCGTCAGTCCTTCTAGTGCAGGCTGACGAAGGAATCCCGTCTTCGATCGTGGACCTGATTGACGGATCTACCGCCACCTACCGTGAAGAGCCGGCGTTCTTGTAATTTCGGTTGGAACCAGGCACAAGTGCCAGCAAGGTATTCTTTTGAAACACCCTATGAATGTCATAGAATTCGAATTGTTCATCGTATTGATCGTCTCCCGGCACATGTATTTTCTGTTCTTCCGCTGCCTCGCCGGGGGTCTGATCCGGATCCCCAACAGTGGTATCAGAGCCATGGTTTTCGGATCTGATCAATACGTATTGCCATAATTGTATCTAATCATTCAATTTTCAGAATCGAACAACCAAAATTTTTGAAGGTAGGGCCGAGCACCGCCGCGCGTATGTGCGCGCGCGGGATGCCATAATTGTATCTAATCATTCAATTTTCAGAATCGAACAACCAAAATTTTTGAAGGAGGGCCGAGCACCGCCGCGCGTATGTGCGCGCGCGGGATTGCGCGCTGGCCGCGCAATCGCCAGCTGCATCCGGCCGAGGCATGCCGCTCCTCCGCGCAGATGATTGTGCCACTGGCCGCCGTGTTTTCACGCTTGGATGCGCCACCTGCTGGCCGCTGTCCAGTAAAGCGTCACGCGGGCCGATGGCCGCTTGTCGTGCGTCGATTGCGCGCATGGCAGCCGGATCGTTGCGCTTCTATGCCGCTCCTCTTTCGCAAGGCGGCGCAATCGTTGCGCTATATGTCGACCACCGCATGTGCCACTCATTGGCGCATCGTGTGCCATGCGCCGCACGCGTTGCGGCGGGCGTGCGGCCGAGCGCCGCACGCTACGTGGTGGTGGCGGCTGCCGGCCGGTCGCCGCTCCGGCGATGCTCCGGCGATATCGTGACGGCTGGTCTGATTTCTTATAGGGTTTGGTTCGGGCCTGTCCCGGGCAGCCCGTGAAGTTTTCGGGCCGGTATGCGATATCGGGCCCGTTTTGATCGATTTTGAAATTTTAAGTTTTTGGGCCTAAAATTGTTTTAAGCCCAATATGATACAATTAAAATATGTAAAATGTGATTTTAATTATGAAATATGATTTTATAATGAAATATGATTTTGTTGATTAAAATTTGTTTTTATCGACAAAATACGATTTTATTATAAAATACGATTTCGTAATTGGAATATGATTTTACGTTAAATAATTAGATTATTTAGATTATGCATGTTAATTAGATTAATTGCATGATTGGGATGATCGAGAGCCGTGCCAATGTGTTAGGTGTATGCAATAGGTTTTGTATGATTTCGGTTTGTAAATATTTGATTATCATTTAAAGTGGGTCTGTTTGTGGCCCGTTCCCACCCCTTGATAAATGTATCCCTTATTTGTCATAGTAAATTTAAATGTAAAATTACTAGATTTAGTGGGAGGACATCCGAAGACGGTGGACGATGACGATCAAGATATTAAAGACCGAAGATCTGTAAAACCGGAAAGCTTTGTAATAGGATTGCATATATTGCAGTACCCCTAGGATTGGACTCAGGTCCGTGGCTGGCAACCACGGACCGCATAGCTCTCGCGATCGATCATCCCAATATTTATTTCTATATGTCGATATATAGATTAATTGAATCCGCATGTTGCATGTTTTAAATTAGATTTAAATATGCATGAGACCAAAATTTTTCAAAATAAAATCCCTCGTTTTAAATATGATTTAAAACTTATATCAAGATAAATGTTTATTCGATAAACTAAAGGGTATTTAAAATTGTTTAAATTAACCCTACCTTCCATCAACAATGGGTGTACGTCGATGCTACCCTTATACATGGCCCGGCTCATATTATTGAGGGGGTCATGTATGCCGGAAAGCTGTCCACGCCATTGACAACTGTTGTGAGTCGGCTGGAACTCCCTTTAACGTTGGCTCATATTATTGGGGACGTTAAGGGGACCGTCCTTCACGACTCAACATTGATGGGTCAATCTTGACACGTGATAGTAAACGGTGTCATATTATTTGGCCCTTACTGGACGTGAGGTGAATACATGGAGGTTGCACCGGCTGCAATCGGAAACTACCTTTTGGGGGTCATGGATGGCTGATATTATTCGGGTCCATGATCGCTTGATTGGGCTCCGTGTACCCACTAAAGAAACCTGTTTTCTCGATTTCATTAGAGGGTGGTGAAATCGTTAAAATAGTGGGAGGGTAATTCATAAAACTTAACGACCATGTTTTATGTCTTAGCTTATATCTTATATAGTTAGTAATGTATGTCCGTTTTCCTCTCAGTATTACTGCATATAAAATGGTTTCGATAAAAAACCCACTCGCTGCTATACTGGATAGCAACAGGTTCACCGGTCTGAACTACCAAGACTGGCTCCGGAACCTCAATCTTCTATTGGCTTCGGAGAAGCTCCTCTATACGATAGAGAAGTCGCCTCCGGAGGAAACCCCTGCCGATATCAGCCCTGAGGAGCTGATTACGCTTAACCAATGGCGTGACGACGAGGTTAAAGCTCGATGCTATGTGATGGCATCGATGTCCAATGAAATGCAACGGCGCTTTGAGAAGACAAAGTATGCCTCTGCCATACTCTTTCAACTCAAGGAACTGTATGGGGAGAAATCTCGACATGAGAGGTTCACGGCTGTCAAGGAGCTGATGACGAGCCGCATGCGCGATGGGACTTCGGTCCGCGATCATGGGGTTCATATGATTGGGCTCGTTGAAAAGCTGTCGGGCCTTGATATCGCGCTTCCACACGAGCTGTCGGTGGATGTACTTCTCCTCTCGCTACCCGCTGCATTTGACCCCTTTGTGGTCAACTTCAACATGAACAAGTTGGAGGCCACCCTTGAAGAGGTGGTTAACATGCTTGTAGTGTTTGAGGGGACTATAAAGAAGGACAAACTCGTCCTCCTTCTGGGTTCTTCTTCCTCTGCGAAGAAGGGGCCCAGACGCAAGACCAAGAAGCGTTCTGCTCCTGCGAAAGAGGAAAAATTGGAGGCCACCCTTGAAGAGGTGGTAAACATGCTTGTAGTGTTTGAGGGGACTATAAAAAAGGACAAACTCGTCCTCCTTCTAGGCTCTTCTTCCTCTGCGAAGAAGGGACCCAGACGCAAGAGCAAGAAGCGTTCTGCTCCTGCGAAAGAGGCGAAGTCTGCCAAGAAGCCGAAGGGAAGGGCTTCTAAGCCTAACAAGAGCGAGGACGTTTGCCACCACTGCCACAAGGCTGGGCATTGGAGGAGGAACTGCAAGGAGTACCTCGAGCAGTTGCGAACTGCGAAATGTATGTTCTACATTGAAATAAATTTATCTCTTAATTCGACTTCTTGGTTACTTGATACCGGATGTGGATCTCACATCTTACAAGAAGTCGACGTCTGAGAGAGGGTGAGACCCACTTGAGGCTTGGAAATGGAGCAAGAGTTGCTGCAGTAGCTATAGGAGATGTTCATTTATTTCAGTCTTCTAATTTTAAGTTGTTGTTGAGAAACGTTTTATTTGTTCCCGAACTAATAAAGAACATTATTTCTGTTTCTATGCTTGATAGTGATGGATATTCTTGTATGTTTGCTAATTCGATTTGCAATATTTACAAGAATGAATGTTTGATTGGAATTGGGGAACGCGAAAATGATCTATACACCTTAAGAATAAAAGACGTTCCAACTCGCGATGTCGAAACACACACAACAACGATTAAACGGAAATACGATAACTTGAACCCATCACAACTTTGGCATGCTAGGCTAGGTCACATTTCCCTAAGTAGGATGAACAAGTTAGTTAGGAGTGACTTGTTTGATCTGTCAGACATCAACTCCCTACCGACTTATGAATCCTGTCTGAAAGGAAAGATGACCAAGCAACCCTTCAAGGGCAAGGGTGAACGTGCCCAAGACCTATTGGATTTGATCCATACTGCACCACTGCCACAAGGCTGGGCATTGGAGGAGGAACTGCAAGGAGTACCTCGAGCAGTTGCGAACTGCAAAAGGTATGTTCTATATTAAATAAATATGTCTCTAAATTCAACTTCTTGGGTACTTGATACCGGATGTGGATCTCATTTCTTCAATGATTTGCAGGTGATGACAAGAAGTCGACGTCTTAGAGAGGGTGAGACCCACTTGAGGCTTGGCAATGGAGGAAGAGTTGCTGCAGTAGCTATAGGGGATATTGTTTTATTTCTGTCTTCAAATTTTAAGTGGTTGTTACGAGATGTTTTTATTTGTTCCTGAATTAATTAAAAACATTATTTCTATTCCTATGCTTGATAGAGATGGATATTCTTGTATGTTTGCTAATTCGATTTGCAATATTTACAAGAATGAATGTTTAATTGGAATTGGGGAACGCGAAAATGATCTATACACCTTAAGAATAAAAGACGTTCCAACTCGCGATGTCGAAACACACACAACAACGATTAAACGGAAATACGATAACTTGAACCCATCACAACTTTGGCATGCTAGGCTAGGTCACATTTCCCTAAGTAGGATGAACAAGTTAGTTAGGAGTGACTTGTTTGATCTGTCAGACATCAACTCCCTACCGACTTATGAATCCTGTCTGAAAGGAAAGATGACCAAGCAACCCTTCAAGGGCAAGGGTGAACGTGCCCAAGGCCTATTGGATTTGATCCATACTGATGTGTGCGGCCCATTTAGTATCGGTACTAAATACGGTCACACATACTTCATCACCTTTACCGATAATTACTCTAGGTACGGGTACTTGTACTTGATGAAGTACAAGTCTGAATCCTTTGAAAGGTTCAAAGAATTCAAGGCTGAAGTAGAAAATCAGCTAGGCAAAAGTATTAAAGCGCTTCGATCCGATCGAGGTGGTGAATACTTAAGTGCTGA
>KQ989658.1:0-28241 GCA_001598015.1 Dorcoceras hygrometricum | reverse complement strand
GAATGTTCATCCGTTGGACCCGGGCCCGTTGGGCCGGTCCAAGTCCATCATTAAGTCTACTTAATGTAGACTTAAGCTTCATTATAACACACAACTTGCAACAAACCCTAACCCTAAGAGCTCTAGTAGCCGCCGCCCTCTCCTCTCTCAAAAGGCCACCGCCGCCGCCGACTCGCTTCGCTGGAATTTGTTCCGGCCAACTTGACGAGGAGAATCCGTCCGCGCCGATCTCGTCAGGCCTTATAGTGCAGGCTGAAGAAGGAGTCTCCCTTCCGATCGTGGACCTGATTGACGTAATCTACCGCCGCCTACCGTGAAGTGCCGGTTTCCTCGCGAAACTGGTCGGAGCCAGGCACGAGTTGCCAGAAAGGTAACCCCGAGAAACACCCTATGAATGGTCATAGCATGATTTGTTTTAGAATTGTATTGATCATCTCCCGGCCCCTTTTTGTTCTTCCGATGCCTCTCCGGGAGGCGTGATCCGGATCCGCCGTGGTTCCCCAACAAGATTCCAAGAGAGGACACCTACCTATATGCCACGGGCTCACTCTATCTAAGTCTATGTGTCCAAAGACTGATGAGGAGATAGAGAGTATGACACGTGTGCCATATGCCTCGGCAATAGGTAGTATTATATATGGCATGATCTCAACTAGACCGGATGTCGCATATGCTCTGAGTGTCACGAGCCGCTACCAAGCCAACCCCGGCCAAATGCATTGGAAGGCCGTGAAAGATATTCTTAAGTATTGCGAAGGACTAAGAATAAGTTCATGGTCTATGGGGGTGGCGAACTGAAATTGGAAGGATACACTGATTCTAGCTTCCAATGTGACGTGGATGATTCGAAGTCAACCTCTGGATTTGTATTCATGCTCACTGGTGGTGCTGTCTCTTGGAATAGTTCCAAGCAAGACACCATCGCGGATTCAACCACTGAGGCTGAGTACATCGCAGCATCAGCTGCTGCTAAAGAGGTGGTTTGGATAAGGAATTTCGTCCAAGAGTTGGGCGTAATCCCTGAAGTAGTTGGTCCGAAGGATACACTGATTCTAGCTTCCAATGTGACGTGGATGATTCGAAGTCAACCTCTGGATTTGTATTCATGCTCACTGGTGGTGCTGTCTCTTGGAATAGTTCCAAGCAAGACACCATCGCGGATTCAACCACTGAGGCTGAGTACATCGCAGCATCAGCTGCTGCTAAAGAGGTGGTTTGGATAAGGAATTTCGTCCAAGAGTTGGGCGTAATCCCTGAAGTAGTTGGTCCAGTCCCGGTGTACTGCGACAACACGGGTGCCGTTGTGCAAGCAAAGGAGCCTAGGTCTCACCAATGATCCAAACATATACTGAGAAATACCACATAATCCGAGATATTGTGGCTAGAGCCTCTGCAGACAACATTGCTGATCCACTTATGAAGCCCTTGCCAGGACCGTTGTTTGAAAAACATCACGAAACAATGGGACTGTGTCTGATGAGTAGTTGGCTTTAGGGCAAGTGGGAGATTTTTAGAGTAGATGCCCAACTAGCCAACTTGTGGCGTGTGGGTTTTTATTGACTCTTTGTATAACGATCTTGTAATTCGTATTATCTTTATGGCATTCTTTATCTTCATTATTTTATAATGTTAACAATTTTGTTGGATAAAGACGTAGAATGCACCATAGTGTATGTTAGATGTGATAGTGGATATGATGGCTATCATGAAACACATCTAATAGTCACTGTGTATTCTAAACACGTTCCTAGTCGATTGGGCCGTCAAAATGAGGATAAGGCCGCCCGAGCTTGAGACTAGCATCTGCGATGTGAAGTACCACGTTTCATTGGTAAGAAATATTGTGATGTTCTGAGCATGCAGATGGATAGTGACCTGGTGATCTATCGAACTACCCTCGTTCGGACTTTCCAAGTGGTTACCGTTTGTCGAGTGGATAAGTTCGAGATCTTGGTTGTACAGATTAGCCCTCACTACTCGAAACATCATTGAGACTCTACATGATAGGTGCCTCACTTTGACCCATTTACCGACACAGTTGGGGTCATTAGGTGGCGGGATTGGGTGAGGTCTCGATGCATGTAGGAGTCGATGCTTCGTTGTCGAGGATTCATCGCTCGCCCTTGTGCATGGATATCCTATGCTATCTGAGGAGATAATAGTGTGATAAATCTCTGGCCAGAGTACTAGATGTGTTTTAGGTAAATGGGTTTACCTAGTAACACACGTGATGTCACTATTTGATCTTCGAGATGTATGCATGATTATTGGATCTCTAGCGACTCTCGATTTACCAATGGTCGTTGATCTGATCGGGATATTTGTGTTGAAAGGACCGTACTGTACGCTAACCATGACCGACTGGTTCTTGCTGGCACTATCAGTGATACCTAGGGGATCATGGGGCGATGTTGCTAGGCGCTTTACCATGATCCGGTGGGCTAGTCCGAAAATGTGGTTTCGGAGTCACACATGTTGTGGGCCCACGGCTAACTGTATCCCTGAACCATTGAGGGTCACACAAGTACTGGTTTCACGATTCCCGCACGAAAACTGAGCTCAATTTGTTGAGCATAGGAGGAGGAAGGATGGAAGTGCGACTTCCTAAAAGTCAACAGGGGTCAAAGTGCAATTTCGCTAAAGTTTGGGCTAGTTTGACTATCCTTGAAACTTGGAGGGGCTAACTGCAATTTTGGTCCAGGTGGTCTGAAAAATTGTTTTCACATCATAATACTCAGTTTTGTAAACTATGTACATCGGTCCGATCTGATCGTCGATCGGGATTATGATGGAGCCACGGCGATGTACTTGAACCGAATGTTCATATGGACCTGGGCCCGCCCTAGGCCCATTGGGTTGGTTCAAGCCCATGCACCACCTATATATACATGACCTAGGGCTACATTAGAGACAACTCAACTCTCTACACACATAACCCTAGCCGTCGAACCCCAACTCTCCTCCTCTCCCTCTCGGCCGCACGTCCCACGCGCCGCCCGTCGTCGCGCCACTCGCCGCCGCCCGTCTTGCCGTCGGACTTGTTCCGACCACCACGACGAGGAGATTCCATCCGTGATAAATTCGTCACGTTTTCTAGTGCAGACTGACGAAGGAGTCGTGATTCCAGTCGTGGTCCGGATTCGGAGAATGAAAACCGCCAACCGTTGAAGTGCCAATTTCCTCGTGAAATTGGTCGGAGCCAGGCGCCTAAACGCCAGCAAGGTACCATTCTAAAACACCCTATGGATGTTTTATTGCTATTATCATTATGTATTGCCGTTCCTGGTGCAAAACTTTGAAATCTTCCGCTGCGCCCCGGGATGGAGCGGGATCCGGATCCGCCGCTGCGCCAACACTGTTGAGGTAGAACTTGAGAATTGAAGGTACGAGTTGAGCTTTTGTTAACAGCTTAGACATAGCGTGCTAGTATTTGAGGCATGAAATATGTGCTATGCTAATTCTGTGATTTCGTGACAGCTTGATTGAATTGACATGCTCTGTTTACGTAATTTATGCATGTTGAAATCAGATTTGAATTTCATGACATTCATGCATACATATTGAGCCTATGATTGATTGAGAACCTGAGATAGAGCCACGTTGTGACCGGCAGACAGATGTGTCATGCCTGAAAGGTAAAACGCTATCATCGGAGTGGTGACCGACTGATTAGTTGTGTCTGAAAACCACCGAGCTATGATGGCTGACGGGCCTGATGATCACGGACCGAGCTGTGATGGCTGACGGGCCTGATGATCACGGACCAATGATTTCCCCGGTTGATACACTGTGCGGGTATAGAGGCTCGATTGAGTTTACTGCCAGCTTATTAGCAGGCCTTGATGACCGATTTTCTTTGACAGCCGCATGCATTCATGACTTAGAATACTGCATGTTTATGATTTGTTGTTATAGGTAAAACGCTATCATCGGAGTGGTGACCGACTGATTAGTTGTGTCTGAAAACCACCGAGCTATGATGGCTGACGGGCCTGATGATCACGGACCGAGCTGTGATGGCTGACGGGCCTGATGATCACGGACCAATGATTTCCCCGGTTGATACACTGTGCGGGTATAGAGGCTCGATTGAGTTTACTGCCAGCTTATTAGCAGGCCTTGATGACCGATTTTCTTTGACAGCCGCATGCATTCATGACTTAGAATACTGCATGTTTATGATTTGTTGTTATATTAGTGCTCATTCGTACTGAGGCTTGACCTCGTATTCTTTTTCCTACTTTTGTGTTGTTTGGGTCTGTGTTGCCCATTTGCAGGATCTTCAGGTAACCAAGCTGGACAGACTGGAACCCCAGCTAGTCGATACCCATTTCCTTGAATCCCAGTTATTCTTATTACATTATTATGTATTGATCCACGGGATGCCCTGAGGTTATATGTATTCTGGGGAATCGTTGTTGATTTGATTAGTGATTACCTGTTGTTGTATGAGTTTTGATTTAACTTGTATTTTGATTATGACTATTTTGAAGATATGAGTTGGTTCAGGCCCAACTTTATTTCGAAAATTTTTAGCCCTATTTTATGCTTCCGCGTTTATGTGCTTAATTGTGAAATTAAACCTTGTTAATTAGCACGGGGCCTGACACTTTTGGTATCAGAGCTTAAACTGGGATAAGCTCGTTTTCCTTTTATCACACTCGAGTCTAGGCACAGAGTTTGGATTTGATTTTTATTGACTCTGTGGCTTATGTGATTATTTTACATGCCTCTGTGATTATCTGCTGTCAGTCCTTACCCTGAGATTTGTTTAGATGCCGCCGAGGAGAGGTAGAGGTAGGACTGCTAAACTTTCAGCTGATGAGTCTAGGGCCTCGGATAGTGATGAGGGCATTCAGCATACTATCCCTTTTGCGTCGTCGAGAGAGGCAGGCAGAGGTAGAGGATGTGACGAGACAGATTGGCGAGATGGAGTTGGTTTTAGCGAGGTTTCAGTGAATGAATCCCCCTACGTTCGCGGGTGCCGAGAGAGGTTTTTATGGCCTAGGGTTGGCTAGTTCAAATGGAAGAATTGTTTGATACTTTGGAGCACGCCCCCGAGAAGAGATTGAAGCTAGTGGTGTTGCAGTTGAAAGATAACGCGTAGCGCTAGTGGATAGGTACTTCTCATATATTGCGTGAGAGTGGGGCTGTGATTACTTGGGAGAGCTTCTGTGCAGCGTGCCGACGGGAGTATACCCCAGAGTCCTACTACAACAGTCGTGAGTGAGAGTTTGACAACTTGAAGCAAGGGAATATGAAGGTAGCCGAGTATGCCAGACAGTTCTCTTCGCTTTTTATGTATGTTCCCCATGTAGCTAACCAGGAGGAGAACTAAGAGGAATAAGTTTCTGAAGGGTTTGAGGCCTGATTTGTTCCGGATGGTGTTGTCTGGTTCACCTGCGACTTATGCTGAGGCCATGGATTGGGCTGTAGATATTGAGGAGAGTTTGTTGGAGGCACAGGCTCCGGTTCAGCCATCAGTGGGGTGCACTTTTCAACCGATGCAAGATGTGTCGCAATCGTTTCAGTCTCCTCAGGGTTGCAGCAATCGAATCGTCAGAGGTTCAAGCCACGAGGCAAACAGTTTAAGAAGAAGGCGCATTCGAGTTCCTCTGGTTCTGTGAGTTCGGGTGGCAGTAGTTCTGGCAGTATGTTTTGTGGACAGTGCGGAGGGAAGCATGAGACTTTGCAGTGTCGTGGAGTTCGAGGTATTTGTCATCTTTGTGGTCAACCGGGACATTTTGCAAGAGCGTGTCCTTTGATGGGAGGGCAGTCTTTGAGTCAGTCACAGCAAGGTTCCGCTGATGGTTCTTCGCAGCGACAGCAGCCTTTTGTTCCGTCCCAACGTTCAGGATTCCAACCTCGTGAGCCTTCTAGGTTTGGAGTACCTTCGAGACCTCGGTTTTCTGGATCGCAGCAGGCTCATGATGGGAGGGCAGTCTTTGAGTCAGTCACAGCAAGGTTCCGCTGATGGTTCTTCGCAGCGACAGCAGCCTTTTGTTCCGTCCCAACGTTCAGGATTCCAACCTCGTGAGCCTTCTAGGTTTGGAGTACCTTCGAGACCTCGGTTTTCTGGATCGCAGCAGGCTCAGGCGAACATCTTTACGAGTGAGCAAGCCGCTGAGATGCCTGAGAGGATTATTGCAGGTACATGGTTTATCTTTGATTTTCCTGCACGAGTTTTGATTGACACTGGATCATCACACTCCTTCATTTCTGAGTTGTTTGTGTATGAGCGTGGGTTGAGTTCTTCCCCACTGTGTGATGTTGTCTCCGTGTCCACCCTTGCTGGTGTGAGTCTGTTGTCCCGAGAGGTGGTATTGGATTGCCTGATTAGATTTGATGAGCATGTTTTGGTGACCCATTTGATTGTTTTTGGAATTAGAGATTTTGATTGTATCTTGGGTATGGATGTGTTGACTGAATATAGAGCAACTGTTGATTGTTTCCATGGTGTGGTGAGGTTTAGGCCTCGATCTGGAGAGAAATGGGAGTTCTATGGTGCTGATTCGTGATCTAAGATTCCTATGGTGTCAGCCATGGAGATGTTTAGTTTTTTGTCGCTAGAGACTTCAGGGTTTATGATTTATGCCCTAGACGTTTCTCGTGAGTCGAGAGTGGAGTTGAGCAATGTTCCTATTGCTCGAGAGTTCCAGATGTATTTCTAGACGAGATTCCTAGATTCCCTCCGAGACGAGAGATTGACTTCAGTATAGAGTTGGTGCCTGGTACAGCCTCGATTTCAAGAGCTCCGTATCGGTTGGCGCCAGCAGAGTTGAAAGAACTCAAGGATCAGTTGAGAGATATTCTTGAGAAAGGCTTCATTAGACCGAGTATGTCGCCTTGGGGAGCTCCAATTCTGTTTGTGAAGAAGAAAGATGGATCTATGAGGATGTGCGTTGATTTTCGGCAGTTGAACAAAGAGACAGTGAAGAACAAGTATACGTTGCCGAGGATTGATGACTTGTTCGATCAGTTGCAAGGATCGGCCGTGTACTCAAAGATCGATTTGTGCTCTAGCTATCACCAGTTGCGGATTAGAGACGCTGATGTAGCGAAGACAGCTTTGTGAACGAGATACGGGCATTATGAGTTTCTTGTGATGCCGTTTGGATTGACGAATGCTCCTGCTGTGTTCACGGATTTGATGAATCACGTCTTTAGCGAGTACATTGATCGATTCGTGATTGTTTTCATAGATGACATATTGGTGTATTCGAGAAGTTTCAGAGAGCATAAAGGGAACTTGAGGCTAGTGTTGCAGAGACTGAGAGACTCACAATTGTATGCCAAGTCAGTAAGTGTGAATTTTGGCTAGACAGAGTTATCTTCTTGGGTCATGTGATTTCAGCGCAAGGAATTTCTGTGGATCCTAATAAGGTCGAGGCAGTTCTTAACTAGGAGCGACCTAGGAATGTTTCCGAGATCCGTAGTTTCTTAGGATTGGCTGGCTATTATAGGCGTTTCATTGAGAGGTTTTCTTTGATAGCCAGGCCGATGACTCAGTTGACCCAGAAGGATAGGAAGTTTGTTTGGACTGATTAGTGTGAGTCGAGTTTTCAGATGCTGAAGGAGAGGTTGACTAATGCTCCTGTTTTGGCCTTGCCTTCGGGTTCTGGAGGTTTTGTGGTGTGCTCTGATGCTTCTCTGAGTGGTTTGGGATGTGTTCTGATGCAGAATAGTACGTGATCGCGTATGCGTCTCGACAGTTGAAGCCTCATGAGACAAGATACCCCGTTCATGACTTAGAGTTGGCTGCGATTGTGTTTGCCTTGAAGATATGGCGACACTATTTGTATGGAGAACAATTTGTGGTGTATACCGACCACAAGATTTTGAAGTGTATTTTCACTCAGTCAGATTTGAATATGAGGCAACGTCATTGGATGGAGTTGCTTAAGGATTTTGATTGTGAGATTCAGTATCAGCCTGGGCGGATGAACTTGATAGCTGATGCTTTGAGTAGGAAAGCCCAGCCTGCGATGCTAACATCCTTGAGTATTTCAAAAGTCCACGAGCAGTTGAGTACTTCTGGTTGGCGATTCCAGTCAAGTGATCAGTACTTCGTAGTTTCTTCGATTCAGGTTGAACCACAGATCGTGATTGACATCAGAGAGGCACAGAGGACTGATCTGTATATCCATGAGTTGAAGATTAAGGCCCAGAATGGTCAGTCTGAAGATTTCTCTGTTGCTTCTGATGGGTGTTTGAGGTTCCGTGGTATATTAGTGGTTCCAAACTTGATTGATTTGAAAGAGACTATTCTGAACGAAGCGCATTGCAGCCGATATAGCATTCACCCGAGGGAAAAGAAGATGTATCATGCTCTAAAGTCTCACTACTAGTGGGAAGGCATGAAGAGAGACATTTCTAGTTTTGTTGCTCGATGTTTGAATTGCCAGCAAGTAAAGGCTGAGAGGATGAGACCAGGTGGATTGTTGCAGAGTTTAGAAGTGCCCCAATGGAATTGGGGGCACATCGCCATGGATTTTGTGACTCATCTACCTCGATCGAGTAGGGGATGCGATGCGATTTGGGTGGTAATTGATAGACTCTCGAAGTAAACCCACTTCATTCCCTATGATGTGAGGTGTTCGATGAAGAAAATGGCGAAATGTATGTCGACCATGTGGTTAGATTACATGGAGTGCCTATTTCGATAGTGTCAGATAGAGATCCGAGATTCACCTCTTGATTTTGGAATAGTTTGCAAGCAGTGATGGGTTCGAGATTGGCTATGAGTACAGCCTATCACCCACAGACAGATGGTCAATCTGAGAGGACCATTCAGACTTTAGAATATATTTTTCGTGCAGTTGTGATGGATTTCAGTGGTGGCTGGCAGGATGCCTTGTCCTTAGTTGAGTTTTCTTATAACAACAGCTACCAAGTGACTATTGGAATGGCTCCGTTTGAAGCTTTATATGGTCGAAAGTGTAGGTCACCAATCTGCTGGTAAGAGGTTGGTGAGAGACAGCTTTCTACTCCTGAGTTTGTGCAACATATGAAATATCATATTGAGTTGATTCGGAGTAGGATGAAAGATGCACAAGACCGTTATGTTAGCTATGCTAATAAGCGACGCAGACCATTAGAACTTTAGGTTGGCGATCGTGTGTTCCTTAAGATTTCTCCTTTCAGAAGTGTTATGAGATTTAGATTTAAGGGTAAGTTAGCTCCTAGATTCGTTGGTCCCTTTGAGATTGTTGAGCGGATTGGACAGTTGGCTTATAGATTGAAGCTGCCTGATGAGTTAGTAGCAATGCATGATGTTTTTCATGTGTCAATGTTGAGAAAATATGAGCCAGATCCATCCCATGTGCTGAGGACTGATGAAGTAGAGCTAGACCAGACCCTGAGCTATGTTGAATATCCAGTGAATATTCTGGACAGGAAGGAGAAGCAGATGAGGAATAAGGTTATACCGTTGGTGATGGTCCAATGGAGCAAGCATGGACGTGAAGAAGCTACCTGGGAAGTTGAAGAAAAGATGAGACAAGAGTGGCCTCATCTGTTTGAGCCATGACAGCAGCGTTTCAGGTAACTTATAGCTTGATTGATTTTGTGATTTAAGTGATTTTGCTGCTGAATTGAGATTCTGTTTCGTATTGAGTTGTACTAGGCAGTATGGCATGGGTGTATTAGGAATGGTGTCTAGTATAGTGTGTATTGAATAAGCTATCTTGCTGTTGTGATTTTGATTCAATGTCTTAACTGATTTCAAGGACGAAATCGATTTCTAGTGAGAAAAGATGAGACAAGAGTGGCCTCATCTGTTTGAGCCATGACAGCAGCGTTTCAGGTAACTTATAGCTTGATTGATTTTGTGATTTAAGTGATTTTGCTGCTGAATTGAGATTCTGTTTCGTATTGAGTTGTACTAGGCAGTATGGCATGGGTGTATTAGGAATGGTGTCTAGTATAGTGTGTATTGAATAAGCTATCTTGCTGTTGTGATTTTGATTCAATGTCTTAACTGATTTCAAGGACGAAATCGATTTCTAGTGGGGGAGAGTGTGAGAGATATCTGTTAAGTAAGATTTATTGGTTAATCAGATATTGAATTAAGATTTGTCACGGAAATTGTGATTTCTGGGTTCTCAGCGATAGGCGTAGAGTGATCAGCCATGAGATGTTGGTTATCGAGTGAGATCTGCGTCGAATTTGGAGTTCAGTAGTTGCATTTTCCTATCGGGAAGTGATTCCAGTGGTAATTCAGATTTGAGGTTTATCGCTGAGAGAAGATAGGCCAACAACGTCTTTGCGCGGGAATTTGAGAGTGTTCAGAAGTGAGTACTCAGCAGTGGTATGATTCAGATGTTGTTATTCAGTAGTGGCGTGGTCATATGTCAACGCAGATGTGAGCGTGTAGCGAGAGGCAGCTGTTAGCGTTAGCGCGCGGGTGCGAGAAGGTGCCACGTGTTAGTCAACACAACTGAGTTGACTGCTGGTTGTTAGCGCTATTCAGATGTTGCTAGCAAGAGATATGTTTCAACCGAGGAAGCTCTGCTACATCGTTTTGATTAGTTGGTGCGACGTCGTTTGCTGTATGGGTTAGTAGAGCATTTAGATGTCTGAATTGTATCAGCAGAGACAGCTGAGGGAGAACGCTGGACTCAGCTTTGAGAGGACTTTTGCCTTAGTATTAAGTAGAGATCTGAGATGCTTAGTAGTGATTCGAGGATTTTTATACCAAGTTCTGTTCAACACTTAGCGTATTTTGAACCCGACATTTCCTCATCGTTTTCCCTAGTGAAACCCTGGATAGATACTGTTCATTCGAACACTTCTCCGGTGTAGAGATCTGAGATGCTTAGTAGTGATTCGAGGATTTTTATACCAAGTTCTGTTCAACACTTAGCGTATTTTGAACCCGACATTTCCTCATCGTTTTCCCTAGTGAAACCCTGGATAGATACTGTTCATTCGAACACTTCTCCGGTATATTGCCATCGATTTCCGCCGTTGTTTGGAGCGAGACTGGTGGCGTTGAGCTCGTCTTGAGTAGCTCTTTCGATTGATACCAGTTAGGTGGCTTGAGTCGACGTTGGAGAGGGAGCGCGAAGAAGCTGTGAGCTTGTGTGTTCTCGCGACAATTGAGTAGAGTTTTCTCCTGTACGTGTGAGCTTCTGGATTTGAGCTCCAGGGAAGTTCCTGCTGTGTTGGGCGTGACCAGCGAGGTAGAAAGTTTGAGCAAGCTGAGGTTGTCGTGCCCTTGTGAGATCTGTTGAGGTAGAACTTGAGAATTGAAGGTACGAGTTGAGCTTTTGTTAACAGCTTAGACATAGCGTGCTAGTATTTGAGGTATGAAATCTGTGCTATGTGAATTCTGTGATTTCGTGACAGCTTGATTGAATTGACATGCTCTGTTTACATAATTTATGCTGTTGAAATCAGATTTGAATTTCATGACATTCATGCATACATATTGAGCCTATGATTGATTGAGAACCTGAGATAGAGCCACGTTGTGACCGGCAGACAGATGTGTCATGCCTGAAAGATACAATGCTATCATCGGAGTGGTGACCGAATGATTAGTTGTGTCTGAAAACCACCGAGCTATGATGGCTGATGGGCCTGCTGATCACGGACCGAGCTGTGATGGCTGACGGGCCTGATGATCACGGACCAATGATTTTCCCGGTTGATACACTGTGCGGGTATAGAGGCTCGATTGAGTTTACTGCCAGCTAATTAGCAGGCCTTGATGACCGATTTTCTTTGACAGCCGCATGTATTCATGACTTAGAATACTGCATGTTTATGATTTGCTGTTATATTAGTGCTCATTCGTACTGAGGCTTGACCTCGTATTCTTTTTCCTGCTTTTGTGTTGTTTGGGTCTGTGTTGCCCATTTGCAGGATCTTCAGGTAACCAAGCTGGACAGACTGGAACCCCAGCTGGTCTATCCCCATTTCCTTGAATCCCAGTTATTCTTATTACATTATTATGTATTGATCCAGGGGATTCCCTGAGGTTATATGTATTCTGGGGAATCGTTGTTGATTTGATTAGTGATTACCTGTTGTTGTATGAGTTTTGATTTAACTTGTATTTTGATTATGACTATTTTGAAGATATGAGTTCGTTCAGGCCCAACTTTATTTCGAAAATTTTTAGCCCTATTTTATGCTTCCGCGTTTATGTTCTTAATTGTGCAATTAAACCTTGTTAATTAGCACGGGGCCTGACAATTTTGTAGCAGATTGCAACAGGCCTAAGAAAGATGATAAGCGGTCCACAGAAAGAAGAAGAAACATATATGAGAAAAGGCCCCACAAAAAGAATGACCGAAAGGTACTTGTTGCTGAGGAGAGCAATAGAAAATGGGTGGACTCAGACTCTGAAACAATATCAATCAGCTCTTCAAGTGAGAGTGAGAAGGATGAAGTCCACTGCTTGATGACAAACCAAACTACTGATGATGAGGTATTTGATTTCTCAAATAGTGAATTTACACGAGAGGACTTCATCACCGCACTAAATGAGATGGTCCATGAGTACAGAAAACTATCTCAAACATTCGAAGAAATTAAGGCTGAAAACGGATGTTTGAAAAATAGTTCAGCTGAACCAAGCACTGCTCAGCTTGGGGAAACTGACAGTTTATAAACTGAGTTGAGTAAGCTAAAAATTGAGAATGATTCCTTTGAGAGTGAGAAGGATGAAGTCCACTGCTTGATGACAAACCAAACTACTGATGATGAGGTATTTGATTTCTCAAATAGTGAATTTACACGAGAGGACTTCATCACCGCACTAAATGAGATGGTCCATGAGTACAGAAAACTATCTCAAACATTCGAAGAAATTAAGGCTGAAAACGGATGTTTGAAAAATAGTTCAGCTGAACCAAGCACTGCTCAGCTTGGGGAAACTGACAGTTTATAAACTGAGTTGAGTAAGCTAAAAATTGAGAATGATTCCTTGAGAACAAAGTCCTGTGAGCTCTCATCTGAAAATGAAAGATTAAATCAAGTGATGAGTTCCTGGACTAAGTCTTCGATTTCCTTGAGTAGGCTGCATGAAACCCAGAAGCCATTAAATGACAAAACTGTCTTAGGTTTCGGCTTTGTTGAAAGCAGCTCAGAGGAAACATGTACTAAGTCAGATCTGGCTAATGACAAATTCAACAAAATGAATTTTGTCAAAGCCAGTGTGATACATGATGTTTTGAGTCGGTCAAGTATGATGACCATATCAATGGACAGCTGAACCAAAAGGGTACAAATGATATTGGTTACATCAAGCCTGAGAACTGTAAGCCCAGCTGGCTAACGAACAGATTAGAAAAGTACAAGACGAAAGTTGTACCTAATTTGTCTGTTCCGAACCAGCAAAAGAGTGGTTCAACGAAGGCTAAATGGGTAAGTTCAGCTCAAATGTGATCTGACTGGTCGAAGTACGAAACCAAATCTCAACAGATCACACAAAAATTCAGCATGAACCCTTGTGGACATTCATACTGCGAAAATGTTAAAGTAATTCAAGTATGGTTCCTGAAAGGGGTAATCTGATCTGGACCCAAGTGAAATTGGGTACCAAAAGTTTATTTTCTTTGACTGCAGGATAACAGGTACACAGCTTCGAAGGACTCAATCAAATGGTATCTGGATAGTGGTTGTGCGAGGCACATGACTGGCAATCCACACCTGTTATCAGAACTGAAGCCATACAAAGGACCCAGAATTGTCTTTGGTGACAACTCACATGGTAACTGTGGGTAAGGGTAAGCTTACCATGGTAATCTTTCAATTCATGATGTTCTTCTTGTTGAGAATCTGGTTATAATCTTATTAGCATAAGTTAGCTGTTTGACAATGGTTACACAGTTAACTTTCAAAAGCACACGTGCACAGTTCAGAATCCAGATGGTCTGACAGTGTTAGTAGGAAACAGATCGGGGAATACCTACATTGTAAACTGGTCAGAGCATCTAGGGTCTGAACAAGTTTTCCTAGCAGCTGACTCTTCCAAGAGCTGGCTATGGCACCAGAAAATGAATCATCTAAATTTCAAAACACTTGCCAATCTGAGTAAGCTTGATTTGGTTTCTAGTTTGCCCAAAATAAAATTTTTAAAAGACAAGATTTGTTCAGCATGTCAGCTGGGAAAACATATTCGTTCTACTTTTAAAAAGAAAAGAGGCAATAGTTATGCCCGAAGCTTGGAGATTTTACACATGGATCTTTTTGGTCCAATACCCGTAACCAGCTTAGGGGGAACAAAATACACCCTTGTTGTTGACGACTTTTCAAAATTTACATGGGTGGTGTTTTTAAAATCAAAGGATCAGTTCGCTGACCAGCTGATAAAACTTTTAAAATGATTGCAAAATGACAAATCTTGCAGTATCAA
Organism: Dorcoceras hygrometricum; assembly: GCA_001598015.1. NCBI lineage: Eukaryota > Viridiplantae > Streptophyta > Magnoliopsida > Lamiales > Gesneriaceae > Dorcoceras > Dorcoceras hygrometricum. The sequence goes on along the minus strand of KQ989658.1, from coordinate 13,876 downwards.
CCGGATAAGGAGTGATAGAGGTACTGAGTTTTCAAATCGAAAACTAGCCTCTTATCTGGAAGATATTGGAATAAAGCATGAGCTTCAGCAGCTAGAACTCCTCAGCAGAACGGGTAGGCTGAGAGGAGAAATCGTACTTTAAAAGAATCTGCTAGAACTATGATTGCTGATTCCGGTATTTCTCAGAAATTTTGGGCTGAAGCAGTTAACATAACTTGATACACTCAGAACAGATCGGTGATTAACAAGAATCATGGTGTTACCCCATATGAGATTTGGAGTGGACAGAACCTGACATTTCTTATTTCAGGGTGTTTGGATGCATATGTTTCATTCATAACAATGGCAAAAAGCATATAACCATTTTTTTTGCTAAATCTGATGCAGGTGTATTCATTGGATACTCAACCGTGAGCTAAGCTTATTGAGTGTTTAACAACTGGAGATTGACGGTTGAAGAATCAGCTCACGTGGTGATTGATGAAACCAGTTTTCGATCAAATTTAGTTGCAAGCTTAAATGACCTATGTACACGTCTGGAGTAAACCAGCTTAGACGAATCAAGTGATGATGTGCCACACATTGGATATTCAGCTGATAAACAACAAGCACTGGACTCACCAAACGATGACATCTCAAATGCGCAAGCTGATCGGACATGTACAATAGAAGTCATTGATTTGATTAATGTTGACCAAGTGCAGGAACAGATCGCAACCAATGTGCCAGCTGCAGAAGATCAACAGACTATTGCACAAGATGATGCATGATCTGATCATACAATCCATCAAGTAGTATCCAGACCAGCTTCGGATACACAAGGTGATCAAGATGAAGACGTACAGCCAGACATCCAAGCTGAACAGGGAGCAAATCCAATCGGATCTGATCTTCGGTGAAATAGAAATCATCCACCTGAGCAGATCATAGGTAATGAAAATTTTCCTGTTCGCACACGAGGCCAGCTTATGCATGAGTACTTCGATTCAGCATTCATTTCTCATATAGAACCTAAGCTGATAGAGGAAGCCTTAGCAGACTCAAGCTGGATAGATGCTATGCAAGATGAACTTAGCCAATTTAAGAGAAACAATGTATGGCAGTTAGTTCCTCGACCTACTAATCATTCAGTGATAGGAACTCAATGGGTCTTTAGGAACAAAGTGAATGAGGATGGTGTTGTTATTAGAAACAAGGCTAGACTAGTAGCTCAGGGTTTTAGACAACTTTAAGGAATAGATTTTGATGAAACCTTCGCTCCTGTAGCCAGATTAGAGGCCATCCGCATGTTTCTTGCATATGTTGCATTCAAAGACTTCAAAGTCTTTCAGATGGATGTAAAGAGTGTCTTTTAAATGGCATCTTGACTGATGAAGTGTATGTTGAACAACCTCCTGGCTCTAAACCATACATATCCAGATCACGTTTATAAACTGGATAAAGCTCTATATGGGTTGAAACAAGCACCCAGAGCTTGGTATGAAACACTTTCAAAATTTCTTAGTGATCATGATTTTATAATAGGCACAGTTGATAAGACCTTGTTTAAATTTGTGAAAAATGATCATGTTCTTTTGGTGCAAATATATGTTGATGATATTATTTTTGGGTCAACTAACCCCAAATTGTGCTAGAAGTTTTCTAAATTAATGCAGGAGTATTTCGAGATGAGCATGATGGGAGACCTGACATTCTTTCTAGGCTTACAAGTAAGACAGCTTGAGAATGAAATATTCATAAATCAAGCTAAGTATACGAAGGAACTGCAGAAAAAGTTTGGAATGGAAAATAGTTCAGCAGCAGGTACCCCGATGAGTGCTTCATCAAACTTGACAAATATCTAGCTGGAACTGTAATTGAGATATCTTTGTATCGTGGTATTATTGGCTCACTACTTTACTTGACTAGCAGACCAGACATCATGTTTGTTGTCTGTATGTGTGCTAGATTCCAAACTGAGCCTAAACAATATCATTATATTGCAGTTAAACGGATCTTAAAATATCTTAAAGGTACTTCCAATGTGGGTCTTTGGTATCCCAAAGACTCCAGTTTTCAAATAATTGGTTATAGTGATGCAGATTGCGCAGGTTGTAGAATTGTTAGGCGAAGCACAAGTGGTACTTGTCAATTTTTGGGAGATCGGATGATTTCCTGGTTTAGTAAGAAGCAAACATCGATTGCTACGTCCACAGCTGAAGCAGAGTATCTAGCAGCTGGAAGCTGCTGTACTCAGAGCTGCTGTACTCAGATCTTATGGATACAACATCAGCTTAAATATTACAGCATTGATGCTTCTGAATCTCCTATTTTCTGTGACAATACCTGTGAAATAGCCATGTCTCAGAATCCTATGCTGCATTCAAGAACAAAGCACATAGATACAAGGCACCACTTCATAAGAGATCACGTGCTTAAGAAGGATGTCCGGCTGGAGTATATGTCAACAGATCAGCAAGTTGCTGATATTTTCACGAAACCTCTACCAGACACTAAGTTTTCGTATTTTCGAAATATCCTTGGTCTCTTAGAATTTCCCTAATCTATTTTTGTGCGAGATTTTGCAGGTTGAACAGCTTTCGTGAACTTCAGCTTTGGGACCTCAGTTCAGGTGGAACGAAGGGGAACCTCAGTTTTGGTGAACTTCAGCTTTGGGAGAATCTCAGTTTTAGGGTGAACAACAGATCAGAGTTAACAAGTGTTGAGTCAGCTGAATACGTGTGATCTGAATCTATTCAACTTAAGCGTATATACAGCTGATACTTATATATGTGATCTGATCTGAAAGTACCCCAGCTGACAAATTAAAAGATCAATGGTTGTGATGTATTAAATGGCGCTTCGTTTTTACTTTTAATCGTACGGTTTAAAATTTCAAAAACCTTTTCAAATTCTGATCGCGCCATCGAATGATTGACACGTGTGTTGTTATCATACGAAATGTCACATCTACATTGTTTATCGTACCATTTCGATTTCCTTTTATATATCTTTTTAACTCTTTCTAACATTTACCTTGCAAAATACTCTCGTGCTTTCAGTGTTTTCTCTTTGCAGTTATCTATTTCCTCTGCGTATTTTCCTTCGATCTATCTACAGCAATGGCTCTTTCACTCACCAACAATGCTCTGCAAATCAAATTTGACCCCGTTTTTAGTCTATCTAATGGAGGAATGGTCTCCATGTTCAAAGCCCTCGAGTCATCCGGACTCCATGGATTTCTGGGTTGCTCAGCGGTGGTTTATGAAAAGGATTTGGTGACCCAATTTCACTTGGGTCCAGATCAGATCATGTATCGCTAGTGTGATACATGATGTTTTGAGTCGGTCATCTTTTTAACTCTTTCTAACATTTACCTTGAAAAATAGTCTCGTGCTTTCAGTGTTTTCTCTTTGCAGATTATCTATTTCCTCTGCGTATTTTCCTTTGATCTATCTACAATAATGGCTCTTTCACTCACCAACAATGCTCTGCAAATCAAATTTGACCCCGTTTTTAGTCTATCTAATGGAGGAATGGTCTCCATGTTCAAAGCCCTCGAGTCATCCGGACTCCATGGATTTCTGGGTTGCTCAGCGGTGGTTTATGAAAAGGATTTGGTGACCCAATTTCACTTGGGTCCAGATCAGATCATGTATCGCTAGTGTGATACATGATGTTTTGAGTCGGTCATCTTTTTAACTCTTTCTAACATTTACCTTGAAAAATAGTCTCGTGCTTTCAGTGTTTTCTCTTTGCAGATTATCTATTTCCTCTGCGTATTTTCCTTTGATCTATCTACAATAATGGCTCTTTCACTCACCAACAATGCTCTGCAAATCAAATTTGACTCCGTTTTTAGTCTATCTAATGGAGGAATGGTCTCCATGTTGAAAGCCCTCGAGTCATCCGGACTCCGTGGATTTCTGGGTTGCTCAGCGGCGGTTTATGAAAAGGATTTGGTGACCTTCTTCGAAAATGGCACTGTGAGAGGGAATACAGTGGTCAGCACAGTTAAGGGGATGACAGTGAACATATCTGAAGAATAGTTTGCTGGTATCTTTGACCACAAAAGGGCTGACGTTAGTAAATGAGCTACCTGCCAATCTGATAAATGAAGGGAGGAGAGCTTTCTCGGAGAATGGAGAGCTGATTAAAGTTTCTTGTAAGAAGAAGGAAATGAAGATAGAGTTTTGACTCTTGAATGATATACTGGCTAAGGCTATTACAGCCAACGCTGGTTCATTCGATGCAGTAATCGAGGAAAGGTTTCTGCTAATGGCGGCCATCCACTGTGGAATCAAGATAAACTGGAGCAGATTCCTGTTTGACATTCTGAAGGAAATGGTGACTCCCTCATCGAAGCAAGCCCGGGGGTTTGCAGTTCAACTAAGTCTTTTACTAGAGGGAGTCCCAGGTCTGATTTTGGTAGAATCAAAGGCACTCCCACCTTTGTAGATTCTTAATGTTAAGTCTGTCGGCACCTACATTGCCAAGAACAAATATGTGTCGACATCATCTGAAGAGGTGAAGGAGAAGTCGATGGTGGAGAAGGGTGTTACGGCAGCAGAAAAGAGGAGACCAGCTTCTGCTGTTGAACTGATAGCCAAGAAGAAGAGAACCACTATTGGGAGAGCTGCTTCCACAGTGAAGGATCTTTCCATTGTACCAGTGGTACAAGAGGCTATACCGATTTCTATGGTATCAACTGGGAGCCCCACAGTCCAAACAAGCAAAGCTCCCAAGCGGAAATTAATTTTGCAGGAGGAGACAGATGAGGAGACAGACTCTGAGGACACGGAACCCTTGAGCAAGGTTCTGAAGCCGATTGAGACATCATTGTCCGGTGAAGAGTCAATGAGAATTGATGATATTTTGAAGAATATTCCTGAAGATGTGCTCCCTCCATCTCTCTCAGCTGAGGAGCCTACAAGGATTTTATTCAGCCATGGAATAGAGTTCAAGGAAGTGGATTGGTACAAGGCCACCCTTCCAAAGATTGACCCTAATATCAAGGATAAGGCGCCCCTTGTGGAAGAGATAAAGGGCATTCCGGCCAAAGAGAATTTGCTTTGATTTCTGCGGATGTAGATTTTCTTGTACATATTAGAGATGCAGTGATAGAAGATATAGCTACATTCTTTCATTCTTTCAGCATTCGTAGCCTATCAGCTTTGAAGTCCATTCCAGATTTAGCAGAAAAAGAAGAGCAGCTGCTGAATGGGCTGAGACTGACTCTTTGCAGACGGTTGTACAGAGGCGAATGTATATTACGACTAAATACAGAGAGATGTTGCTTAGGAAATTTTTGGAGGCCAGGCATCAAAATTTTGTATCCAGCACGCCCACTTCACAAATTGATCTTCAAGTTTTAGATATGCTGTCAGAATATCACCACATTGCATTGTTAAATTTGCTGGAGCAACTGCGGCTACACAAATTGAAGTGGAAACGACCATCTAGCTCAATTTTGTTTGGAGGAGCTGATTTACAGAGTGGAGGCATACACTCACAATTTTATCCGAGCATTGTTTCTAGTAGCTGGGTAAGGTCTCTGATTTCTATTGATGGTTCTTGGACAATTGTACAGGGTGCAGATCCTAAGCCTGCGAGATTAACTTTGACACCTATTTCAATTCAGTAGAAGAAGCTACCGCAAAGGCTGTTCGTGGATGCTTTTTCCCCTATCTGTGTTTTCATTGAGCTAGTCCAAGATACCAGTTCTCGTAGACCTTATTCCGGAATTTATAAGAGGCACTGGGCGTAAGTGTACAGATAATATTCCGTTTTTTATTTTCGGCCATCTTCAGCCAGTGGGATCAACAGTGAACAAGTGTACAGATATAGTTCCCTTTTTTAAGTTCTGATTACAGATACCGTTCCCACAGGAGTTTTTGATGCAGTTCATCATGGGCAGAGTGCTGAACATTTTGTTGAGTTCTTTGAACAGATTAGCTCAGAAAGTTCGACTTCTTCCAGCTCATCTTCTTCCAGTGATTCCAGTATGCACTTTTCAGATGATATTCCTCATATTTATATGCCAATTGTTGCTTCTCAGTCTACCATCGTTACAGAATCCATTGCCCAGCTCCGAGCATCTATTGATAATATTCAATTCAAGCAGGTGCAGACTAGGGAAAGTGTAGACGATCTCAAAGCTGAACTTTCGAAGAAGATTACACTCAGATGATATTCCTCATATTTATATGCCAATTGTTGCTTCTCAGTCTACCATCGTTACAGAATCCATTGCCCAGCTCCGAGCATCTATTGATAATATTCAATTCAAGCAGGTGCAGACTAGGGAAAGTGTAGACGATCTCAAAGCTGAACTTTCGAAGAAGATTACACGTCTTGAGATCGCTCTTGCACAATCTACCTCACGCAAGGATATGGTCTTTAGGGCTCTTATCAATGATGTCCAACAGTAGGTACAGATTCAGAAAGCTGCTTTGACTCAATAAATGACAGCATTCCGTTTGGAAACTCAGGAGGTCATTACTACTCTTCGTGCTCAACTTTCAGAAATCATTGCCTATATCAATTGAGGGCGTGAAGACAAAAATGGGGAAGAGAGTAGTAGTGGTCCGCATCCTGAAGATCGAAGAAGACCGAGAGGTGGTGGAGGAAGCAGCAGTGAACCATCAAAGAAAGGAGGTGGATCTTACAAAGGAAGAGGAAGCAGAAGCTCAGGTTTAGTTCGTCGGTTTTCTTGAGTTTTTCTAATTCAGTTCTTGTAAAAAGATCTTGTACTTAGCCGTTCTTATTGAAAATATAGCAAAGACTTGGAGCAATTAAGTCTTAAGCTGCTAAGTTTTGTCATTACCAAAAAGGGAGAAATTGTTAAGATAAAATTATAAGCTTTGGTGATAACACAAACAAGATAAAAGAACTGAATTTAAGACTAGATTTGGACGATAAGTAATCAGGATAAGGACTTAACCATTAGGCGTCTAATTTTGATCAGATCAAAGAATATCAGTTCAGTTCAGAAGCATATATAACAGATCAGATCAGAGCGTTTCATGACAGAATCTATTCAGTTCTGCTCAGAGGCTTATTCTATAGATCAAACCAGATCAGAGGCTTCTAAGGAATAGAACAGGTTTAGTAATCCTTTTGTTTGGTCTTATGCAGTTTAGATCTCAGCAGCAGCGAAAGCTGATATTATTCGTAGAGAGGGATTTCAGATCAGACGAAGATTTCGATAAAGAGAGAAAAAGGGAAGAATCCGTAAAAGAGAAAGGTCTTGAAGCTTATATAGTCTAAACAGCTTAGAGCTAAATTCAGGTCAGAGCCAAAGAAGAATTCAGCTCAGAGTCGAAGAGGATTTAAGCTCAGAACAGATTTCAGATCACAGCTTCAGATCTTAACAGTTATTGGTTCCAGAGGATTCAACAATCAAGATTAAAGCGTATAAATCCTGTAAGACAAAGTGGATTAAAGTTATTCAAGATCAGAGCTATTTGGAGTATATCGTACAGAACGCAGAGTTGGTACAATCGATGTTTGCAAATTCTGGTATAAAGCCTACTAAGCTCTAACAACAGCCGACAAACCTCTACACATCATTAATGGCGCAATTAATGCTTGGTACGATGAATATATTCAAATAAGGTTTGTGTCTACTGGCTCATTTAATGACCGTTGAAGATGGATATCGATATATAGTTGAGGTGGTTCAAGCAGAAAAGTCTTCTTCTTCTTCGCCTTCCGGTTCTCGAACTCTTGGTTCGCGCTTATCTTTTCGACTTAATCCCAGCTCTCAATCTCAAAGAACAATCCCTAAAGATTTTTATTTCTTAACGTTTGATATTTTCCTTCTGGTTTACATTAGAAAATGAGTCTTATTGTATAAGAAACCAGAAGTCTTACAAACTCTATTTGTGTTGTATTCATTGATATATTCAGATCAGAGTCTGTAAAAAACTTGCTACTTTAATCAGTTCTATAAATACGTTTGTTTGTAATCAGCAGAGGAGTCTGCATTGTATTTGATTGCTAGGAGTTCACTTTAAGCGAGGCTTAAGTGAGTGGGTGTTTGCAGAAGCTGTAACCATCAAATTCTTCTAGTGGAACCTTCCTGAAAAGGAAGAAAGGGAGACGTAGGATTTTGAGATCCGAACTTCCAGAAACAAACTCTTGACTATCTCTATTTATTTTAATTCACCATTATTTTATTATTGTTCATTGTTTAATCAGTTTATTTCCGCACATTGTTAACCAAGAAAATATATTAGAACTGAGAACCTCTAAGCTGGTAACTCAGCTTTGATTTGAGCACAGGCTTGTAAAATCGTTTTAAAGGATTTGAAATAGAAAAATCAAAGGACCCCCCCCCCCTCTGAACTCCTGTGCTTATTTTGCTTCTATTTTTTATCCTATTGATCCTATCAAGGATCATGCGGTCAGAGCAGACTTGGTTGTTTCACCAATGTCAGGATTTGACCTCATCCTAGGTATGGATTGGTTGACGGAGTTTGGGGCGGTGATCGATTTCCAGCGGAGGTCAGTGACTATCAGGCCGCCAGGGCAAGAGATTTCTTATTTGAGGCAGCGAGGAGACTGTGGAAGCCCAGATTCATATCATTTCTACAGGCCAGGAAGCTAGTGGAGCTTGGTTGTAGCGACCCGATTTTTCTTAAAATAAATTTAGGAACTTTGGGGTTCAAATTGAAAAGCGCAAAAACTTCAATTTTGTTTAGAATAACGATTTGCTACTAATTTTTGGACTAAAATGCAACTAAACGCAAATTATAAACGATATCTGGAAGACAGATCTGAACAAATAAAAGGTGCGGAACTAAAACAGATCTGGTCTTTGAAGAATAACCAAAACTGATTGATTCATTAAGTAACAATTCTGGTACAGATTTCGACAAAAGAAAGAAACTGAAATATGTCATAAATACAAAATTATGACTAAAGTTTTCTACATCAAAATCTGAAACTGAATAAGAACAAAAACGGAAAGTCATGTCCACGATAAACACATCTTTCCCGATTAGCTCATCACCATCCAGCTCCTACTGCTCATTACCCGCACTCAATGAAAACTAGTGAGCCTAGGGGCTCAACAAGTAAAATCTGGAATATCGAAACATATAACACACACAACGATATCTGTTACTTTTCTGAAATCTGAAATAGCTTACGAATAATAAGCTAAATAACAAGAACTATGAAATCTGTATGGAATGAAAGCATAAACATATACGTTCTGAAACATTTTCTTTACTTCTAATTAAAGAAGCATCTTTAAACTTTTCTAAAGAGCTGTGATTAAAATCACACTTGCGCTCTTCCTTTCTTTTCTGAAATTATGTCAGAGACACTTGTACAGTTGGCTCATTCGTTTGATCAAACTAACATCTGATATCAGGGGGCTGGGATAAATCCCATCTATGTGAAGGGGTATACAGATCCGTCAATCCGTAATCCTGATCCTTCCTGCTGTTGAAGGGGCACACTGGTTCGTCAGCCAGGCACTCACCCTTCCTCTGGGGACCTTCTGTTGCCTAAGTCATAACTTAAAACTTTTCCGTAAAACATTCTTTCTTTCTACTCTTTATTTTCTTTCGTAAATATGTTTTTCTTTTCTTTCTGGTCCAGCTTACTTGTTTTCATTGTCTAATGATGTTCTGGGACTTTGTTGATCCGAAAATAGGATCAGCAGCCGCGCTTGTTAAAAGACTTTAGAAAATTTTGCGCGCTGCTACTACACTTGAGGTGCAATACCTCTTGTTCTTGAACACTTAAAAGCAACACAAGAGCACCGAAGACAGATCTGGTATGATTTAAAAATCATACAGAAAATACCAGAACTGAATCCTATATTTTAAAACAACTCAAACAGATTTATGTACAACATAAATCTGTTCGAGACTTGTGCAAGTTCTTGTGTGCTGAACTGTATGCGATGCTAAGTATAAGTGCGTGCTGAATGCTAAAGTAAATATGCAGGTGCTAAATGAATAACAGAATACGATACGATACACAGCATATTTGTTTCTGTAAGTTCGGACCTCAATGTCCTACATCTCCCCTTCTTCCACCTCGGAAGGATCCACTAGAAGATTTGATCTTACAACTCGTGTACAGACCCAATCCCACAACCAGCAGCTGCGAGAACTCCTAGACTCCACAAATGCACATCAGCCGCAACTGTGTGACTAACTACATACACAAGTTTAACGTCATCGTGCTTGGACGGGAACTGTGTTGGAAAACGTTTTGAGATTCATTCACTAATAAAATGTGAATGAATCTCTGTGTGTGAGATTTGATACAATGAAGCTCTCAACTCTCTGTTTCTCACACACTAGGGAAATTGCTCTACACAAGCTAATTAAAACTCAGCAATCGACTCTCGTGAAAGCTCCTCTCTAATGGCGATCGATTGCTTCGTCTTTCTGTTCATTTTTCCCTCTGCTGGTGCACTGTGCAATTTAGATATTTTCTGCGACAGCCTCACAGCGACCAACAGTTTCTTCAATGGCGCTTCTCGAATATATAAGCCTCTGTTCAAATTAATCCCGTTGGACACAAAATTCTTCCCGTTCAAAAGTGTTCTGTAAAGTACAGACAGGGATTGTCCTTGTGTCCTTTTCTTTTGCAGGCTTTTTGTCATCTTGTGCTTTTGCCTTTGCGTACCAGCAGCTGTTTGCTCCTAAAGAATTCCAGCAGCTGGTTTATTCCTGCATCTGAATATTTTTGTGTCTGGTTAAAAGATTCTGCGTCTGATATTTTGTGCAATGCAACGACTGATTCTTCCTTCTTTGCAACGTGGTTTACTGTTCAGACTATTGAATTTTGCTTCTCCTCAACCGCTTGCATCTTTTCTTTTCCTCATCTCTGCCAGATTTCTTCTCATTCAACCAACTGCTGCTTTTCAAATTCTGTTGCAATTGTTCGATGTACCAACAGCCTTTCAACGATTGATAGCTTCTCCTCTCATATAATACGTCAATTGCTGAACGAATACTTTTCTACTGATACATTCTTTTCCACGACAGAATAATCTTCTTCTCACGTCTGATTTCTTTTTGTTCCTTGCACTGCGTCTGGATTAACTCACGTCTGGTTCATTTTATTGTTCATTGCGTCTGTATCATTGCTTCTTCTGTGCAGCGCCTGGATTAATTCTGTTCACAGCGTCTGGTTCAATCTTCAACGACTGGAATTCAATTCTTTCATCTGGTTTTTCCTGTTAGCTATGCGTTGCGTCTGATATTTTGCAATCCAGTAGCCAACGTCTGGAATAAATTCTGCATCTGGATTTCCTTTGCAACGTCTGGATTTTCTTGTTCATTCCAGTCAACTGGTTTTAATTCTTAGTCAGCTGGTTCACCTTTATTAACAACATCTAATATATCTTCATTGCACCAACTTGTTTTCTTCTGTGCAGTTGCAACGTCTGTTGCTTCTCCTCGTCTGGTTGCATCTTTACTTTTCCTCTGTTTCAATTTCTCGTTCCAATAAATTTGTTCACCAGTTGTTTGCTGCTGTTGCTTTTCTTCCACATTAACAACTGATATATCTTCGACTTAGATCTTTGATTTCAGTTGCAACAACTGATGTCTTCTGCTGATCAAATATGGAAATGCTTCTGCTGTTAATTTATTGTCGTTCACCCTCTGAAATCTTATATCAGCTTTTGATTCCATCTTCTTCAATTCATCAACATGTTTGATTTCTTCTTTGCATCATCCCGAGTTCTATCGACATCCTCGTATTTAATCTTCCAGACTTCATCTTTTGTTCATCTCGTTTTATGTCAATACTGAACCAGATTTCTTCGATCTTGTTGAACATTTCTTCAACAGAAAACTTCTCGACTTTAACGTTCCAAATTCCATTTCAATCTTCTTCTTTTCTCTTTACGCTTGATCAGATTTCTCCTTCATAGGTTCAACAGTAGTCTTCTTTGTAGCGTTCCAGATTTCTCTCTTCAAGACTTTTCTTTTCTTCTTTTAATCGATTCCCTCTGCTTGATATCTCCTTCAACAGATATTTCTTCTCCTGTCTTATTTAAGTTCTGCACACTACGTAGAATTATCAATAACACAATAATAGGTTTTGTGTAATTCAAAACACAGATCTGGATCTGTTTATCCAGATCCAACAATCTCTCCCTTTTTGATTTACACAAAACCTTAAATAACATATGCATGTTATAACAATTCTCTCCCTTTTTGTGGGAATCAAAAAGGGTTCGAATTCAGGTCTTCCCGATGAATTTAAATAAAACTCTCCCTACACTGTCACAACAAAAACAACGTAACAGCAGGAGTTTTAAATTTGAAAAACAAAATCAGCTTTTGGGAAGCACCGTATGCAAAAGCTACATGATTTTGAAAATGAAACTGATGCATAACTCAAATTAGTCAAAGACAGTGACGCCACTCTCCCTGTCTTTTATAACATGAGCTCAAATCATTAAAAACAAAATTTTTGCACCAGCTGGAATCCGCAAAACAGAGCATTTTAAAACAAATCAGAGCATCGAAATATTGTTTCAAATAACATATGCTACTGAGTTACTTATGTATGAAGAACCAGTATAAACAGAGAATAGCTCAGATTTTTCTTTCTTCTATCTCGTCCCATGTGCTTGTCACCGAGCCTCGCTCCAAGTGATCTTACAGCACAACGAAAATAGAAGCTTGGCATCTGCCCGAGACTCGCGCATCCCGACAGTTCATCAAGCGAAAAACCGGTTCTATATTAAAGCAGATTCACTGGCCTTCATAAACAAGCTTCTCAAAACAGTTAAAATATTAAAAACATAGCACATGAGTTTTAAAATTAGTGCTCGTTCAAGAACAACCTGCTCTGATACCACTTGTTGGTCCGAAAATAGGATCAACAGACGCGCTTGTTAAAAGACTTTAGAAAATTTTGCGCGCTGCTACTACACTTGAGGTGCAATACTTCTTGTTCTTGAACACTTAAAAGCAACACGAGAGCACCGAAGACAGATCTGGTATGATTTAAAAATCATGCGGAAAATACCAGAACTGAATCCTATATTTAAAACAACTCAAACAGATTTATTGTTAGAGTAGATTCCCAACTAGCCAACTTGTGGCGTGTGGGTTTTCATTGACTCTTGTACAAACGATCTTTATATATGATATTCGCATTCTTTTATATGGCATTCTTTACTTTCATTATGTGTGTAATGATTTACAATTGTGTTGAGTAAAGACCTAGATTACTAATGCCTTCTGAATCAACAACTTTCTTCTGCTGGATTTTTGCAACTGCTGAATTTTCTTTTCTTTGCAACTGCTGATTCATGTTTTCCAGCAGCTGATTTCTTTTTGCGTCCTTCCTGCTGAATGCGCTTTTCTACACCTGCTGGATCAATCTCTTCTGCTGATTGATTTATCTGCTGATATTATAGTGCACTGTTTCGCTTTAATCACTGAGCACTCCAACAGCTGATCCAATCTTGTTGTTAATAAAGCGCAACAGCTGAGTGTTACGCATCAGCTGGTTCACCTTTATTAACAACATCTAATATATCTTCATTGCACCAACTTGTTTTCTTCTGTGCAGTTGCAACGTCTGTTGCTTCTCCTCGTCTAGTTTCATCTTTACTTTTCCTCTGTTTCAATTTCTCGTTCCAATAAATTTGTTCACCAGTTGTTTGCTGCTGTTGGTTTTCTTCCACATTAACAACTGATAGATCTTCAACTTAGATCTTTGATTTCAGTTGCAACAACTGATGTCTTCTGCTGATCAAATATGGAAATGCTTCTGCTGTTAATTTATTGTCGTTCACCCTCTGAAATCTTATATCAGCTTTTGATTCCATCTTCTTCAATTCATCAACATGTTTGATTTCTTCTTTGCATCATCCCGAGTTCTATCGACATCCTCTGTATTTAAT
>KQ989657.1:10037-21447 GCA_001598015.1 Dorcoceras hygrometricum | reverse complement strand
GTTTGATGCATCTGGTATTCGGGTGTAGTATCACGGTGAGTGGCTCATTACCACACTGTGAACACACCCCGTGGCCACTGTTGTTGCAGATTCTTGGAGATGTGCTTGAGTTCCTTAGCTCCCTTGTTGGTCGAGCCTTCTGTTGTTATTCGGTGTCTCATGCATAGCATCTGCATTTTATCTTATGCATTCTTTTAGCTATATCTGTTGCTCTCCGTACTGGAGTTTGACCCCATGTCCCTCTGGGGCTTGGTTTGTTTCCTTGTTTGTGTTTTTTTCAGGGAACCCAGGTTTTACAGCTGGTCGTGGTTTTAACCCAGCTGGTGGTGCACCATGAGTTGGTTAGCGTGTCCCAGTTGCGTATAGCATATTTATATATATATATATGTATCAGTTAGCCAGGGGGATGCCCTGCGCTTCGTTATTGTATCCAGTAGTTGGAGTCTGATACATGTTGTGGTTGTTATGCTATATTGTTGGTTGTTTTTTTTAAACTGGGATATATTTTGAGTATCGCTCTATTTTAAATTACATTGTTTTAAACCGTCAGGCCAAAAGCGAAAATTTTACCCGCTTTTTGATAGCTTCCGCATGTGTTTGTATGATTTTATTCTGTTGTGAGCACGAGGCCTGACAGAATGTGTTTGCAATAAGAAGTTCCAGTGAGAATTTGAGAGCTTTTTGAAGACACTGATAGCGTAGAGGAGCAGAAGACTCGGAGAGCGGAGAGAGCTTCTTCATTTGAATTCTTCAGCATTTTTTATACTCTTTGTCTTCAACGGTCATTAAATGTAGCCAGTAGAGATAATCTCTTTCGCATATCTTCATCGTATCATAGAATTTAATGCTCCATTAATGTCATACAAAAGGTAAACTGCGCTTGTCAGGGCTAAATTGACTTATATTCCAAAGCGGGTAATCATCGTATCAACCACTCTGCGTACTGTGCAACTTTACCCAAAATAGCTGTGATTTTGTCTTCTTAATTCCAGGATTTTATACGGTTAAACTATGACTGTTGATTCTTCTCAAATAATCCTTTGACAACATCTGAAGAGATTCGAAGCTCACATTTGAAGGTTCATTCTGTTAAACGAATCTTTCCCTCTATAAGTATACTCGTAATTTGCCAGATATGAGTACTTGGAAACATCTGCAAGTATACTGTACCTAAATCTGAGTTATTCATATCTGATAACCTCGGTCTTATGTACTCTGACTATTCTGTAACCACATCAGAAATACTGAAATCTGAAATATCTTATGTTGAGTCTGTTCACATCTGAAACGCTCGGGTCTGAATTATGACATCTGAACAAATATACCCAGATCTGTCACAGTAACCACTTATTCAAATATGATGTCTTAAAATCTGAAATCATGAAGCCTATATCTGAATATCTCTATACAACTGAATAATCAAATCTGATAATTTTTTAAACCAAGTCTTCAACCCGATACCTGAATACATGACTCGATATCTTATCAATTTCCGAACAATCAAATCTGATACTGAATCAACTTTACTTAGAACATTCGGATCTGAAATCTTCAACTAAATGGCATGACTTCATGATCTGAAATGTTCCCTTCTCTTATCCTCTGCGAATACTTAAGATCAGATTTGCATCTTATGTTCAGTTCTTAGTCTTGTTTTTGTTATCACCAAACTTATAAATTTTATCTTAACAATTTCCCTCTTTTTGGCGATGACAAAACTTATCAGCCTATGACTTAAAATATAATAAAGCTGTTACAGTCAGCAGCAAAGTGACCTGGACGAATACAGTTGTAACAATTCATATCAGTAGATAATTTTTCAGATTTGTTAGCATTATTGTAAGAGAAAGAAGGGTTATAGGATCTTCTCAGAAATTTTCCAAACTTCTTGACGAAGAGGAACATTGAATCATTGCTGAGTTTTTCGGCAGATTTGATCGATGAGCTTTGTTCAGATGTCGTTGCCGCTAAAGCTTTAGTTGGTTGAGATGTCGACGGTCCTGCCTCAGATCTTGTTTCTAATTCAAACTCATACGCCTTCAAATTCGCGAACAGATCATGAAGATCCAACTTGTTTAGATCCTTGGATTCCCGCATAGCCATTGTCTTTACATCCCACTCCCTGGGCAGCGCTCGCATCACTTTAAGTGCTAACTCTCGGTTGCTGTATTCCTTGCCCAAACTTGTAAGCTCTATCACAACAGCACTGAAGCGTTCATCGAACTAATCCATGGTCTCTCCCTCTCTCATCTTCATAGACTCATATTTCTGTTGGGCCACAGTAAGTTTATTCTCCTTGGTTTCATCGTTGCCCTCACAGATTTGAATCAGCTTCTCCCAAATCTCCTTCGTTGTGGCACATGTTTTGATCTTGCTGAACATGTTCTTGTCCAGCGTCTTGTAAAGAATATCCTTAGCCAAAAAGTCCAGATTTGCCTTTTTCTTTTCCTCAGTTGTGTATTCATGTCGATTCTTTTCAACCCACTGAGGTGCTCCTTCAGTTATAGCTATTGTAGTGTTGGCTTTCAAGATCTTCATGGGACCATTTGTGATGACATATCACATGTCATCATCTTGCACGGCCAAGTGCGCTTGTATTCTGATCTTCCAATCATCATAGTCCTCCTTCGAAAACATGGGAATCTTGTTATGTGAAGTAGACATTTTGAAATATATAGAACGTCAATAACAGAATGTTCAATAACTGAGATGCGCACGCTCTGATACCAATTTATAGGATCAATATGGATCGAAAACAGCCTTAAGAGTTCAGAAGGGGGGGTCGAATGAACTCTTAGTATTTTAAATTTTTGAAACCTTTAAAAACAATTTTACAAGCGCCTTGCTTAACTCAGATCTGATTTACCAGATCTGAGATATCTCAGTTCGAAATCTGATTTCTCTACTAACAATAAATGTGCGGAAAAAAGTCGATTAATCAGTGAACAGTGTAAAAGTAAATTCGATACAGTAAGGTAAAAGTGCAAGGTTCAGAGTTTGTTTATGGAAGTTCGGATATCAAATCCTACGTCTCCCCTTCTTCCTTTTCAGGAAGGTTCCACTAGAAAATATTTGATGCGCACAGCTTCTGTCTACATCCAGTCACCGAGCCTCGCTCAAGATGAACTCCTAGCATGACTCAATTTGGAAAGCGTTTCAAAGTTTAGATTATTCATTCGCTGATGCCACAGCCAACTCTTATAGGAGTCAGCTGCAAGGCAGATCTGTTCAGATCCCATTGGTTCTGACCAATTGGTAATGTATGTATTCCCCGATCTTTTACCTACCAATACAGTCAGACCTTCTGGACTTTGAACTGTGCAAGTGTGCTTTTGAAAGCTAACTGTGTAACCCTTGTCACACAGTTGACTTATACTAATTAAATTATAGCACAGATTCTCCACAACTAAAATATCAGATATTGAAATGTTACCGTGGGTAAACTTACCCTTACCCACAGTGTTACCATGTGAGTTATCACCAAAAACGATTTTAGCTCCTTTGTGAGGTGTCACTTATGATAACAGCTTTGGGTTTTTAGTCATGTGTCGTGCACACCCACTATCCAGGTACCATATAATTGACTCATCTCCAGTCTTGTACCTGTTGCCCTGCAATCACGAAAACAGATTTTGGTACCCAATTTTTCTTGGGTCCAGATCGGATTACCCCTTTCGGGACCCATACTTGAATTACTTTAACAGTTTTCCCAGTTTGAAAGTCCATAAGGGTGTGTGCAGGAATATGGTGAGATCTATTGAGCTTTGGTTTGATATTTTGACCATTCAGATCTCTTCGAGGCTGAATCTTCCTCCATTCAGATTTGACCTTCTTAGAACCACGTCTTTGTTGGTTCTGAACAAACGACTTGGATCCAGATTTCGCCTTTTCCTTGTCAAGTCTGTTCTTTAGCCAACTAGACTTAGAGTTCTCAGGTCTGACATAGCCAACCAGCTTTCCCTTTCTGATTCAGTTGCCCCGAGATCTGGTCATCATACCTTACCAACTCGCATGTATCATGTATCACACTGACTTTGAAAAAATTCATCTTTTTGAACTTGTCAGATGCCAGATTTGACTGAGTACAGGTCTCTCCAGAGCTGCTTTTACCAGCATTGAAACATAAGCCAGATTTATCATTTAATGGCTTTTGGGCTTCCTGCAGCTTGATAAGAGAAACAGAAGACTGGATCCAGGAGCTCATTATCAAATTTAACCTTTCGTTTTCTGATTCGAGCTCACAGAATCTTAATCACAACAATTCATTCTCAGTCTTCAGCTTACACAACTCGATTGTAAACTGTCAGTTTCACCAAGTTGAACGGTGCTTGGTTCCACTGAACTATTTTTCAAATCCATGTTTTCAGCTTTGACTTCCTCGAATGTTTGAGAAAGCTTCTTGTACTCATGGACCATTTCATTTAGTGCAGTGATTAGGTCCTCCCGTGTAAATTCAGTATTTCAGAAATCGAATACCTTGTCATCTGAAGATTGGTTAGCCATTAGGCAGTGAACTTCTTCCTGTTCATTGTCTCTTGAAGAAGATCTGCTTGATGAGGACTCGGAATCTGAGTCCGCCCAGCTTTTGGTGCTTTCTTCAGCAACCAGTACTTTTCTGTCATTCTTTCAGTTGGGCCGTTTGTCATATCTTGTCCTCATCCTTCTCTCCTTGATCTTTCCTTGGATCTATCATCCTTCTTCTCATCTCTTCTGGGTCTGTCCTCCTTCTTTGGTCTGTTACAGTCAGCAGCAAAATGATCTGGACGACCACAGTTGAAATAGTTCATATCAGTAAATAACTTTTCAGATTTGTTATAATTAAAAGACGGGTTTTGAGATCTTCTCATGAATTTCCCAAAATTCTTAACGAAGAGGGACATTGCATCATTGCTGAGTTGTTTTTTAGATTTGCTCATGTTTGGAGAACACTGTTCAAATGTTGCGGCAAGAGCCTTGGTTGGTTGTGAAGTTGACGGCGCCTCAGATATGGTCTCCAATTCAAACTCGTAAGCTTTATGATTTGCAAAGATATCATGTAGTTTGAGCTTGTTGAGATCCTTAGACTCGCGCATGGCCATCGTCTTAACATCCCACTCTTTGGGTAATGCTCTCATCACTTTCAGCGCCAAATCGCGGTTGCTGTACTCTTTTCCCAGACTGGTTAGCTCAATCACCACAACACTAAAACGCTCATCAAACTCTGACATAGTTTTGCCCTCACGCATCTTGATAGACTCGTACTTCTGCTGTGCAAAAGTTAGCTTGTTCTCCTTTGTTTCATCATTTCCCTCACAGATTTGAATCAGCTTCTCCCAAATCTCCTTTGCTGTGGCACAGGTTTTGATTTTGCTGAACATGTTTTTATCCAGCGTCTTATACAGAATATCTCTGGCCACATTGTCCAAGTTTGCTTTCTTTTTCTCCTCGTTAGTATACTCATAGTCCAGATTTGCCTTTTTCTTGTCCTCAGTTGTGTATTCATGTCGATTCTTTTCAACCCACTGAGGTGCTCCTTCAGTTATAGCTATTGTAGTGTTGGCTTTCAAGATCTTCATGGGACCATTTGTGATGACATACCACATGTCATCATCTTGCACGGCCAAGTGCGCTTGCATCCTGATCTTCCAATCATCATAGTCCTCCTTCGAAAACATGGGAATCTTGTTATGTGAAGTAGACATTTTGAAATATATAGAACGTCAATAACAGAATGTTTAATAACTGAGATGCGCACTCTCTGATACCAATTTATAGGATCAATATGGATCGAAAACAGCCTTAAGAGTTCAGAAGGGGGGGTTGAATGAACTCTTAGTATTTTAAATTTTTGAAACCTTTAAAAACAATTTTACAAGCGCCTTGCTTAACTCAGATCTGAGGTATCTCAGTTCGAAATCTGATTTCTCTACTAACAATAAATGTGCGGAAAAAAGTCGATTAATCAGTGAACAGTGTAAAAGTAAATTCGATACAGTAAGGTAAAAGTGCAAGGTTCAGAGTTTGTTTATGGAAGTTCGGATATCAAATCCTACGTCTCCCCTTCTTCCTTTTCAAGAAGGTTCCACTAGAAAAAATTTGATGCGCACAGCTTCTGTCTACATCCAGTCACCGAGCCTCGCTCAAGATGAACTCCTAGCAACTTCAACTACAAGAAGATACGACTGCTTAATAAAATCAATGTAATTTTCAAGACTGCTTCACACAGCAAGTCTTTTACAGACTCAAGGATAAATAATACAATGAGATATGATGCTATTGAGTACGGTAGATCTTCTGGTTCTTTTATCAACAAGAACTGTTTACAAATGTAAACCACAAGATAACTCGAATGTTAAGAACTATGAAGGATAAACTTGACTGTTCTTCGAGTTGTACTACTGGACTTAGAATTTGTTTGCAATAAGAAGTTCCAGTGAGAATTTGGAGCTTTTTGACGACACTGATAGCGTAGAGGAGCAGAAGACGCGGAGAGAGCTTCTTCATTTGAATTCTTCAGCATTTTATACTCTTTGTCTTCAACGGTCATTAAATGTAGCCAGTAGAGATAAGCTCTTTCGTATATCTTCATCGTATCATAGCATTTAATGCTCCATTAATTCCATACAAAAGGTAAACTGCACTTGTCAGGGCTAAATTGACTTATATTCCAAAGCGGGTAATCATCGTATCAAGCATTCTGCGCACTGTGCAATTTTACCCAAAATAGCTCTAATCTTGTCTCCTTAATTCCAGATTTTCATACGATATAAACTTTGACCGTTGATTCTCTCTAAATAATTCTTTGATGAATTCTGAAGATAATCGAAGCTCACTCTTGAGTATGCTTGCAATTTTATCATATCTGAATGCTTAGAGAATCTACAGGGGTACTGTACTCAAATCTGAATTGTCCTCGAATATGATATTTAGTGAGTATTCTGTAACCACTTCTGAAATACTGAGATCTGAAGTAACTTGGTTGATACTGTTCATAACTGAAATACTCGAAACTGAATTATACCATCTTAGTCAATATACCACAATATGTTACTAAAGCCTCTGAATCAAGTCTGAATAAACTGTTCTCTAACAACAGATCTCAATCAAGTCTGAACAACTGTTCCCGATATCTAAATTAACTTACTCAACTGATCCAAACAACCAAATCTGATTCGAAAGAATAAACCCGATAACAAAAACTGAATCTCTGAATACTTAACTCCGGTCAGTTCTGAATACTTACCGAAAAGTCAACTCAGATGTCAACACTTAACTCAGAACTCTCAAAACTTAGAAATCTTCAATACACTTGTATGACGTCACGAAATCTGAAATCCTCAATATCCTTGTATGACGTCACGAAATCTGAAATCCTCAGCAAAAACTAAATATCAGTTGTAAGTCTTATTTTGTTATCACAAAAACTTATAAATTTTATCTTAACAGGTATCGTCCCATAGTACACCATGTCGGGCTCTCCCACTATGAATGGTGTTGCTGAGAGACGAAATAGGACGCTTAAGGACATGGTAAGGAGTATGATTGCTCTAAATACTTTACTAGAATCACTCTGGAGAGAAGCACTAAAAACTGCAGCATATATCCTTAACAGGGTTTCGACTAAAGCAACTACTAAAACACCTTATGAACTTTGGACAGGAAAAAAGCCTAGTTTGAACCATTTGCACGTTTGGGGATGTCCAGCCGAGGCAAGGCCTTATAAGCCTAATGAAAAGTAGCTGGACTATCGGACAGTCAGTTGTTATTTTATTAGATGCTCTGAAAGATCCTGGGGGTAGAAATTTTATGATCCCAAACAAAGTCGATTTTCGAGTCGGGAAATGCTCGGTTTCTTTGAGGATGCCGAGTTTGCTGGAGGAGTTCAGGTACGAGATATTGTCTTTGAAGTGGAGTATGTCAATATTCCCATATGTATTTTGGGCATCGATCAGGATCTCATTCCTGATCTTGGCCAAGACACAATACAAATAGACAATATTGGAGAGCCTCCTATGCAAAATATTTCATATGAACAGACTCTAGCATCTCAAGAACCAATGACATTAAGGAGATCCACTAGAGAGAGAAGAAATGCAGTGCCAGACGATTACATTGTATTTCTTCAAGAACATGAAGTAGACATTGGATTGGTGGAGGATGATCCTATCACCCTTCTTCAAGCCATGGAAAGTTCTAACTCTCTCAAATGGACTGATGCCATGAATGATGAAATAAAGTCCGTGATGGACAATTACGTGTGGGATCTTGTAACATTGCCTAAAGGTGCGAAGCCCATTGGTTGCAAATGGATATTTAAAACCAAGAGGGATTTCAAAGCTAATGTTGAGAGATTCAAAACCCGTCTTGTCGCAAAAGGCTTTACTCAAAAGGAAGGCATTGACTATAAAGAGACTTTCTCTCCTGTTTCTTCGAAAGACTCTTTCAGAATTATAATGGCATTAGTGGCACATTTCGACCTTGAGTTACACCAGATGGATGTGAAGACAGCATTTCTCAATGGTGACATTGTGAAACAATTTATATGAGGCAGCCAGAAGGCTTTGTGTCTGGAGACCCAGATAACATGGTCTGTGAACTCAATAAATCCATCTATGGACTCAAGCAGGCATCTCGACAATGGTAGTTCAAGTTTCATCAAGTGATCATTCATTCAGTTTTGAGATGAATATGGTTGATGATTGTGTATACCACAAGTTCAGTGGGAGCAAACATATCTTTCTGGTTTTATATGTTGATGACATCCTTCTCGCTAGTAACGATATAGAATTGTTGCGGTTTTGGGGAGAAATTGGAGTTCTATGGTGCTGATTCGTGATCGAAGATCCCACTAGTGTCTGCCATGGAAATGTTCAGTTTATTATCGCTAGAGAATTCAAGGTTTATGATCTATGCCTTGGATGCTTCCCATGAATCGAGAATGGGGTTGAGTGATGTCCCTATTGCTCGAGAATTCCCAGACGTGTTTTCGAATGAGATTCCGGGATTTCCTCCAAAGCGAGAGATTGATTTCAGTATAGAGTTGGTGCCATGGACAGCCCCGATTTCTAGAGCTCCATATCGGTTGGCGCCAGCTGATTTGAATGAACTCAAGGATCAGTTGCGTGATCTTTTGGAGAAAGCCTTCATCAGACCGAGTATGTCGCCTTGGGGAGCTCCGATTCTTTTTGTGAAGAATAAGGATGGATCTATGAGCATGTGTGTGGATTTTCGGCAGTTGAATAAAGCGACGATTAAGAATAAGAATCCGTTGCCGAGAATCGATGATCTGTTTTATCAGTTGCAGAGATCTGCTGTATACTCTATGATAGATCAGCGATATGGTTATCATCAGATGCGGATTAGAGACGCTGATGTGGCGAAGACGGCTTTCAGGACGAGATATGGGCATTAATAATTTCTTGTGATGCCTTTTGGATTGACGAATGCTCCTGCTGTCTTCATTGATTTGATGAATCGCGTCTTTAAAGAGTATATTGATCATTTTGTGATTGTTGTCAGGCCTCGTGCTCTACTAACAGTTAAAACACGCAAAACAATAGCGGAAGCATACAAAAAGTGGCTTAAAATTTTCGCTTTAGGCCTGACGGTTTAAAACATATAATTTAAAATACAACATACTAAAAATATCCCAGTTTACAAACACCCAATACAACAGTACATCATTTAAACAAATACAAGTACTACAACATAAAACTGAATCCCACAAGCACAGGGCATTCCCCGCCTGTCAGTACTAGTACATATATGCTATACGCTAACTGGGACATTATATCCACCTCCTAGGGCACCTCCAGCTGGGTCAAAGCCACGACCAGCAGAGAAACCTGGGAAACCTGAAAACACATACAGGAAACAATACACAAGCCCCAGAGGGACATCAGGGTCAAACCCCAGTACGAAGAGAAATACAAACATCATAAGGAAGGCAACAGATAAATATGCAAATGCTATGCAAGGGATCAAGGCTACAACCAAAATCAGGGAGCCAAAGGATCTCAACAACAGCTCAACAGCAAGATCTGATCAAAGGGAAGACAGACAGTGGGCACGAGGTATACTGAGCACATAAGAGCTACCCATTCATCTCCAGTACACCGTACCAGATGCACACAAACAACTCCACCTGCTGTTGCCGACTCATGAGATGTGGGAGCTACCCACTCCGCTCATATCGGCTAACAAACCCAGCAGGGAGATGAGGTATACGGGAATTACCCGCTCGTCCTCCAGCTCTGAGGTATACGGGAATTACCCGCTCGTCCTCAAGGCACATCATCCTGGTACTCTCAAATCGACAGAACAGGCACAGCTAGCAAAACAGAGCTCAACTGGATAATGTGTGTATGCAAATGCAACAGCTGATATTATAACACAGGCATAAATAATAACAGCACAGAGCATACACAGTTACGCACATAATCCATGCTCAATCCTAAGCTGTAAACAAGCTCACATCCGTACCTCAATTTTCTGGGAAACAATTACTACAAGCAGATTGCCACAATGAAGGGGTATCCAAATACATCGCTCGTTCTCGTGGTATTCTTGGATTATCGCAGAAGAACTATATCGAAAATGTTCTCAAGCGTTATGGGATGCACGACTGTAAACAGGGTGATACCCCTGTGGCGAAAGGAGATAAGTTCAGTCTAAATCAGTGCCTTAAAAATGATTTTGAGAAAAAGGAAACTAAGAATTCCCTATGTCTCAGCAGTGGGAAGCTAATGTATGCTCAAGTATGTACACGTCCGGATATTGCGTACGTGACAGGGATGTTGGGACGAAATTTAAGTAACCCAGGAATAGAACATTGGAAAGCAGTCAAAAGAGTTTTACGGTACATACAGAGAACAAAGAATTACATGCTCACATATCGGAGGTTGGATCAGCTTGAGATCATTGGGTACACTGACTCCGATTTTGCTGGATGCAAAGATAGTATGAAATCCACATCAGGCTATGTCTATCTCCTTGTTGTAGGTGCCATTTCTTGGAAGAGTGCTAAATAGTCCATTATAGCATCTTCTACTATGGCTGCTGAATTTATAGCCTGTTATGAAGCATCCAATCATGGACTATGACTGTGGAATTTTTTCACGGGACTGCGCATTGTTGATGGTATTGAAAGACCATTAAATTTACATTGTGATAATAAATCAGCAGTTTTATATTCCAATATAGACAGGAGCACTACGAAGTCAAAGCATATCGACATCAAGTTCTTGGTTGTTAAAGAAAGAATTCAGAGTGGACAGTTGTCTATTGAACATATAGGTACAAACTCCATGGTTGCGGATCCGCTTACTAAGGGACTACCGCCCAAACAGTTTCATGAGCATACTGCTCACATGGGCGTTAGGTCAATTGAGGATATTCAGTTTTAGTGGGAGTTTGTCATATTATATGTTTA
>KQ989656.1:54766-71493 GCA_001598015.1 Dorcoceras hygrometricum | reverse complement strand
AAATCATATTTCATAATTAAAATCACATTTTACTAATTTTAATTGTATCAATACTGGGTTTAAAACAATTTAAGCCCAAAAACTTAAAATTTCAAAATCGATCAAAATCGGGCCCGACATCGCATATCGACCCGAAAACTTCACGGGCTGCCTGGGACAGGCCCGAACTACACCCTAAAAGAATTCAGACCTGCCGTCACGACATCGCCGGAGCATCGCCGGAGCGGCGGCCGGCCGGCGGCGCCACCACCACGAAAATCGCGGCGGCAGCGCGCCTCAAACAGCGACGTCGCGCATCAATTTCGCACGGCCGCGGGCCAGTGGCCGGCTATGAACGCACGAGATCGCGCAGACAGCAGCATCACTTGCGCAGCCCTATGCGAAGAACCAACGAGAGCCCGCCGCTTTTCGCGCGGCCAGCGCACGCAACGGCGCTTCATCGGCCGCGCGACGTGTGCGGCCACTGAGCGGCCAGCATGCAGCAGCAATTCTCAATTGCCCGCACCTCACGGCCTCTTTGCGCGACGATTAGAGCAACAGCTTGCGCCAATTTGCGGCCAGCGCACGCGACATGTGCGTCCAAGCGCGCGCGCGCGATGTGTCTCACGAGGAGGAGCCGCCGCATGCGGCGGCCGGTGGCCAATCTCAAGGTCTTGAATTCAATTCTGAAAATTCGAAAGTTAGATACAATCCAGGCAATTCATATTGATCAGATCCGGGAAACCTGGTTCTGATACCACTGTCAGGGATCCGGATCCGACCCCCCGGCTAGGCAGCGGAAGAACAATAAACCGAGAACCGGGAGGCGATCAATACGAAAAACTATCAACATACTACGACATTCATAGGATGTTTTAGCATGTTACCTCGCTGGCACTTGTGCCTGGATCCAACCGTGATTACAATAATCCGGCTCTTCTCGGTAGATTGCGGTAGTTTACACCAATCCGATCCACGACCAGATCCGAGACTCCTTCGTCAGGCTGCACTAGAAGCCCTGACGAGATCAGCACGAACGGATTCTCCACATCGAGTTGGCCGGAAACCAATTTTCCGGCGAAGACGGCGGCGGCGTGAGAGAGGGAAGGAGGGTGGCGGCTGTTTGCTTAGGGTTTAAGAATAGAGTTGTGTGTTATAATCAAGTCATTAAGTCTAAATAAATAGACTTAAAGATAGACTTGGGCCGGTCCAACGGGCCCGGGTCCAAATGACGATATCTATCGCTGTGACTTCATCGTAACTCCGATCGTCGATCAGATCGGACCGATCGACTCAGTTTCCAAAAGCAACATCGCCCCATGATCCCCTAGGTATCACTGATAGTGCCTGCAAGAACCAGTCGGTCGTGGTTAGCGTACAGTACGGTCCTTTCAATCCATATATCCCGATCAGATCAACGACCATTGGTAAATCGAGAGTCGCTAGAGATCCGATAGCTATGCATACATCTTGGAGATCGAATAGTGACATCGCGAGTGTAACTAGGTAAACACATTTACCTAAAACACTTCTTGTACTCTGGCCAGAGATTTGAACACTATTATCCCCTCAGATAGCATAGGATATCCACGCATGTCCGCGAGCGGTGAATCCTCGACAACGATGCATCGACTCCTACATGCATCGGGGTCTCACCCAATCCCGACGCCTGGTGACCCCAAGTGAGTCGGCAAACGGGTCAAAGTGAGACGCCTATCATGTAGAGTCTCAATGACGTTTCGAGTCGTGAGGACTAATCAGTACAACCAAGACCTCGGACTTATCCACTCGACAAATGGTAACCACTTGGAAAGTCCGAACGAGGGTAGTTCGATAGATCAACAGGTCACTATCTATCTGCATGCTCAGAACATCACAATGTTCCCTACCAATGAAACATGGTACTTTGCATCGCAGATACTAGTCTCAAACTCGGGCGGCCTTATCCTCAATTTGACGGCCCAATCGACTAGGAACATGTTCAGAATACACAGCGACTATTAGATGTGTTTCATGATAGCCGTCATACCCACTATCACATCTAACATACGCTTTAGTGCATTCTAGGTCTTTACTCAACACAATTGTAGATCATTACACACATAATGAAAGTAAAGAATGCCATATAAGAAATGCGAATATCATATATAAAGATCGTTTGTACAAGAGTCTATAGAACCCACACGCCACAAGTTGGCTAGTTGGGCATCTACTCTAACACTCTCATATCCCTGCTGGGTTTGTTAGCCACCATGCGCCGAGTGGTTAACTACCACAGTTCATGGGCGAGGCAACGGCAGGTCGAGTTGTTTGATGCATCTGGTATTCGGGTGTAGTGTCAAGGTGAGTGGCTCATTACCACACTTTGAACACACCCCGTGGCCACTGTTGTTGCAGATTCCGTTGAGCTGTGCATTGAGTTTCTTTGGCTCCCTTCCTTGGTTGTAGCCTCCGGTTGTTGTTCCTGGTCTCATGCATAGCATCTGCATTTTATTCTTGCTGTTTACTGCTGTTTTATAGTTGCTCTCCGTACTGGGGTTTGACCCCATGTCCCTCTGGGACTTGGTTGTTTTCCTTGCCTGTTTTGTTGTTCAGGTTATCCAGCTGGTCGTGGAGCTGACCCAGCTAGAGGTGCCCCAGGAGGTGGTTAGAGTATCCCAGTAGCATATAGCATATTCATATGTATCAGTATTTTTAGCCAGGGGATGCCCTGTGCTTTTGTTGTATCTTGTGATATTCGGTGTGGTTGTTACCAGAGGTCTGATACATGTTATGCTGTATTGGTTGTTGTGGGTCTTGTAGGGGATGCCCTGTGCTTTTGTTGTATCTTGTGATATTCGGTGTGGTTGTTACCAGAGGTCTGATACATGTTATGCTGTATTGGTTGTTGTGGGCTTGTAGCCTTGGTTTTGTTGTTGTAAAACTGGGATTACTTTGAGTATCGTACTATTTTTAATTATATCGTTTTAAACCGTCAGGCCAAAAGCAAAAATTTTACCCGCTTTTTAGTAGTTTCCGCTTGTGTTGTGTGATTTTACTCTGTTGTGAGCACGAGGCCTGACATTTTTGGTATCAGAGCTTAAGCTGGGATAAGCTCGATTTCTTTGATCACACTTGAGTCTAGGCACAGTGTCGTGTGTTGCATGTGCTTGACCCATGTGATTATGTGTTGCATATTGTGTATATGTTATTCTCGTTTTGTGTTGCTTATCCTGTTGAGTGTATTCGTAGATGCCGCCTAGACGTCGTGGTAGAGGTAGGGGGCAGTTTGAGGAATCGGAAGGATATAACGAGGATCGACGTAGTGCTCCAAGTCGTACTCGTAGTAGACACGATGAGGAGGAGGAAGTTGGTGACTTGCCTACCACTGTGGAGAGGATGGACGTTGTGATAGCGAGGTTTCAGAGGATGAATCCTTAGGTCTTCAATGGCGACGAGTCGAGCGAGGATGCATATTCGTGGCTTCGGAACATCACTGGTGTTTTCGATCGTGTCCAGTATGACAACGAGCTTCGGTTGAGTTTGGTGACCCTCCAGCTTAGGAAGGGTGCAGAACGCTAGTGGCGAGGTGCTTCTAGTACTTTGTTGGAGACTGGCGTGGGGATTACTTGGGACAGTTTTTGTGAGACTTTTAGGCAGGAGTTTGTTCCTGAGTCTTATGTGAATTCCCGTGAGCGGGAGTTTGATCATCTGGAGCAGGGCTCGATGTCTGTCCATGAGTACGCTCGGAAGTTTTCTTCTTTGTTGACGTATGTTCCGCACGTTTCTGGCCGGGAGAGGGTCGAGAGGACCAGATTCTTAGAGGGTTTGAATGAGGAACTGTATCAGATGGTGCTGACAAGCAAACCCAAGACCTATGCTGAAGCAGTTGATAATGCTATTGATATTGAGGAGGGTTTGAGGAGTCGTCGTGCTCGTAGGCAGCAGGTAGCGTAGGGTGGTCGTCCTGCTATTCAGGGAGCGCAGTCTTCGCAGTCCTCCCAGTCAGCCCATCAGCCCCAGCAGCAGCAGCAGCCGCAGGTGGCACAGTAGTCTGGCCGTCAGAGGTTTCGACCCCGCGGTCAACAGTTCAAGAAGAAGTCTGGTTCTGGTTCATCCGGTTCAGGTAGCTCGAGTAGCAGTGGTTCTTGGGCTGAGTTTTGTGGTTTTTACGATGGCAAGCATCCTTCTACCCAGTGTGTTGGAGTGCAGGGCTCTTGCAACATTTGCGGTCAGTATGGGCATTTTGCTAGGGTGTGTCCGTCTAGGTTTCGACCCCGCGGTCAACAGTTCAAGAAGAAGTCTGGTTCTGGTTCATCCGGTTCAGGTAGCTCGAGTAGCAGTGGTTCTTGGGCTGAGTTTTGTGGTTTTTACGATGGCAAGCATCCTTCTACCCAGTGTGTTGGAGTGCAGGGCTCTTGCAACATTTGCGGTCAGTATGGGCATTTTGCTAGGGTGTGTCCGTCTGTGGGATCGCAGCAAGCCGCAGCCCCGTCTCAGGGTCGAGGAGGACAGTCTAGGGGTCGTTCCCCTCAGTTTCAGCCGCCCAGGATTGGTGAGACTCCGTTCAGGCCGTTCCAGCAGCCTGGTCCATCGCGATTCGGACAGTCGTCTCAGCCGTTCTATTCTGGACCTCAGCATGCTCAGGCCAACGTCATGACTAGGGAGCAGGCCGAGGAGACGCCGAGCAGGGTTATCGCAGGTACTTGTCTTGTTTTCGATTTTCCTGCGCGTGTGTTTTTTGACACCGGTGCATCGCATTCTTTCATTTCTGATTCGTTTGTTATTGAGCATGGTCTGTGTACCATCCCTTTGCGCGATGCTGTTTCTGTTTCTACCCCTGGCGGTGTGAGCCTGTTTTCCCAGGAGGTTTTGTTAGATGGCGTGTTGCGGTTTGGTGAGCATGTGTTGTTGGCAAAATTGATCCGTCTGATGTTGTGGGATTTCTATTGTATTGTGATAGACGTGTTGTCCAATTATAGGGCCTCCGTGGATTGCTTCCATGGGATTGTTCGTTTTAGGCCTTTGTCTGGCGAGAAGTGGGACTTCTACGGTCAGGATTCTCGATCGAAGATCCCGTTAGTCTCAGCGATGGAGATGTTCAGTCTGTTGTCCTTAGAGAATGCTGGCTTCATGATCTACGCTTTGGATGCGTCTTCTTCTTCTCATGTGCAGCTCAGTGACGTTCCCGTGGTGCGACATTTCCCCAATGTGTTTCCGGAGGCGATTCCTGGTTTTTCTCCGAGGCGGGAGATTGACTTCAGCATAGAGCTGGCGCCTGGCACAGCTCCGATTTCTCGTGCCCCGTATCGTTTGGCTCCTGCGGAGTTGAGAGAACTCAAGGTGCAGTTGGACGATTTGCTGGAGAAAGGTTTCATTCGACCTAGTATGTCGCCGTGGGGAGCGCCCATTTTGTTTGTGAAGACGAAGGATGGCTCAATGCGGATGTGCATTGATTTTCGCCGGTTGAACAAAGCGACTGTTAAGAACAAGTACCCTTTACCTAGGATCGATGATCTGTTTGATCATCTGCAAGGTTCTGTGGTGTATTCGAAGATTGACATGCGTTCCGGGTACCATCAGCTGAGAGTAAGAGATCAAGATGTTGCAAAGACTGCTTTTCGTACGAGGTACGGACACTTTGAGTTCTTGGTTATGCCGTTTGGGTTGACCAACGCACTTGCAGTATTTATGGATCTGATGAACCGGATTTTCAGAGAGTTCATTGATCAGTTCGTGATCGTGTTCATTGAAGACATCTTGGTGTATTCGAAGACTCCTTTGGAGCATAAGGAGCATTTTCGAATTGTCCTTCAGACGTTGAGAGACCAGCAGCTGTATGCTAAATTCTCCAAGTGCGAGTTTTGGCTGGATCGCGTCGTTTTCTTGGATCATGTTGATCTAATTCGACAGCGGATGAAAGCTGCCCATGATCGCCAAGCCAGTTATGCGAATAAGAGGCGTCGACCTCTAGAGTTTCAGGTTGGTGATCAAGTATTTCTCAAAGTTTCTCCGTTTTGCAGTGTCATGCCCTTTGGACACAAGGGAAAGTTAGCCCCTCGTTACGTCGGACCGTATGAGATTGTTGAGAGGATTGGCCCGTTAGCGTATCGACTGTTGTTGCCTCAGGAATTATCTTCTCTGCATGATGTCTTCCATGTTTCCATGTTGAGGAAGTACGAGCCAGATCCGTCTCATGTACTTAGAACTGACGAGGTTGAGCTAGATCAGACGTTGAGCAATCAGGAATATCCCTTGCAGATCCTAGACAGAAAAGAGAAACTGTTGAGGAATAAGACCATTCCGTTGGTGATGGTGCAATGGAGCAAACATGGTAGGGAAGAAGCTACTTGGGAGCTGGAAGAAAAGATACCGCGCGAGTGGCCGCATTTTTTTGAATAGCTGTGGTGCTAGACTTCCAGTAGTTTGTAACATTCGTGTTGTATTTCTTCCCTAATTGCTGTTAATTGTTTGCCCAGTTATCTTGAACTCTTGGCCTTGTGTTAGGCGGATTACTGTTTTGTATCTTGCTGTTGAGATGTTTTTCAAGAACTGTTGTTTGATTTCGAGGACGAAATCCTTTTAGTGGGGGAGAAATGTGAGACCTGAATTTAAATAAATATTAGTCGTTGGATTAATCTGTTTTAGAGCAATTCTGGAAATTCCCGTAATTTTTGGTGTTTGTGTTAGAAATCGGGTTTTGTGGTGAAAGCTGGTATCAGTTATCGCAGGAGATCAAAACGCCGTCGTTTAGAGTTTTGGGAGAGCTTCGATCAGTCGTTGGTGAAGTCTGTTAGCAGCGATTGTTTTTGTATTGGATGTTAAACGTCGTCGTTTAGATTAATTAGCACGGCGCCGTTTCGATAGTGTTCCGATGTTTTGGTAGTTGGTGGTTTCTACCAGCAGATGTCAACGCGAGTCAAAGTTCCTGTAGCGGGTGCAAAACTCCATCGTTTATATTAGTGGAGGCGACGTCGTATTGGTTTAGCGTTAGCGATTTCTGTTGCGGGCGTTGAGTTCATCAGATAGGATGACGTAGGTTGCGCGACGTCGTTTCGGCTTTGTATGGATCTGTTGTAGCGTAGAGCTTTGATCAGACTTGCTGACGTGGTTGTGCGACGTTGTTTTATTTAGTTGAAACGCAGCGTTTGGATGTAATGTCTGGCGTCAGCTGTTGGTCGCGTTAGGCATTACTGTTGAGGGATCTATCGCGTTATTTTGTCCAGCCGTTGGTTTTGGTTGATCAGCTGTTGACAGAAATGATGACGTGACCTATGCGACGTCGTTTGGTTAAGTTGATGCGACACCGTTTTGTTTAGCATTGTTTGTGAGATTCAGCTGTTGATTTGTTTTGCGAAAGCTGATTGTGTCAACATTAATGCCTGCTGGTTAGTTTCTTTGTATTGTCGACTGGTTTTGTCGGTGGAGTTGTTCTTGCTGCTGTCAGCTGGTGAGAAGCTTATATATATATTGGGAGACTTGGTCTTCGATTGGATTATCATATTTCCATACTTAGCGAAATATTCTCCCGATTGTCGACCCTTGTCTCGAACCCTAGAGTACTGTTCATCGTGAGCTTCTCCGGCGAATTCCCGTCGTTTCCGTCCATCGTTTTGCACGTTTGAGGTAGCGTTGGACTCCTCCCGTGAAGATATTTCATTCTATACCACTTTTGGAGGCTGCGATTGGCTGGTTGTGGAACGCGAAGTTGCTACCAGTTCGTGCGTTGTGTAGTTCAGGTTGCAATCCAGACTTACCGGGACCCTTGTTGTGGTAATTGTTGCACAGAAATATAAGGTACGGATTGGAGCTTGTAAAATCAGCGTGTTCATGGCTTGGATAATTTGTAGTTGCTGGTTGGTTATGGCTGCCGTGTTTAGTTGCCTTGTGAGGTTGCTGTTTTATGTGATAGCTGTGAATTATTGTCGTGTACAATTGCTGTTGTGCATATGATTTATGCTTATTGATTTTCCTGCATGTTGCATACACGCATGCCATTCTATTCCAGCTATTGCAGCCATTGTTTCGTTGTTGTTGCTCTGTTTTCTTACCAGGATGCGAGAGCGAGCGACGATACCGCACTCTCATCTCCCTGCTGGGTTTGTTAGCCACCATGCGCCGAGTGGTTAACTACCACAGTTCATGGGCGAGGCAACGGCAGGTCGAGTTGTTTGATGCATCTGGTATTCGGGTGTAGTGTCAAGGCGAGTGGCTCATTACCACACTTTGAACACACCCCGTGGTTGTTGCAGATTCCCTCCGTACTGGGGTTTGACCCCATGTCCCTCTAGGGCTTGGTTGTTTTCCTTGCCTGTTTTGTTGTTCAGGTTATCCAGCTGGTCGTGGAGCTAACCCAGCTAGAGGTGGCCCAGGAGGTGGTTAGAGTATCCCAGTAGCATATAGCATATTTATATGTATCAGTATTTTTAGCCAGGGGATGCCCTGTGCTTATGTTGTATCTAGTGATATTCGGTTGTGGTTGTTACCAGAGATCTGATACATGTTATGCTGTATTGGTTGTTGTGGGCTTGTAGCCTTGGTTTTTTTTTTGTTAAACTGGGATTACTTTGAGTATCGTACTATTTAATTATATCGTTTTAAACCGTCAGGCCAAAAGCAAAAATTTTACCCGCTTTTAGTAGCTTCCGCTTGTGCTTGTGTGATTTTACTCTATTGTGAGCACGAGGCCTGACACTTAGCACACAGCTCACAGCCACGAGGTCTACAGCCTCATCAAGCATGCAGCGTGGATACATAGCACATGCTTAAAGGCTACAGCAGCCCAGAATATAAACGGCTCAGGCACAGCATGCATAATCCAGTCAACACACGCACAGATGGTAACTGCAGCTCAACAACAGGTCTAGCATGGTTCGGCGGATTACCTCAACGCCACACCCGCAAGACAAGGCTACAGGCACAACCCACGGAGCCACAATATGCTCACATGCCTAACATAAAAGCTGCAACTACAAGCTCCGAATTCGTATCTTACGCAGATCTTGGAAAATACCTCAACGCAGCTCACGGCTGACAGCAGAACACACCTCCTGCTCCGCTTGGCCAAAGGCTCAAGGCCCACAACAACCACCAAGGATCTCTAATCTACAAAGATACCTAATAAATCAGATATGCTAAAGCTTATACAGCTCACGGCCAAAGGTCTCATAGCCCAGGACAGCTATGGCTAACAAACAGGGCACTACTCAGCCCAAGTGCAAGTGCTAAAAACAGGAACAAATGCTAGGAGAATCATGGACACCTGAACCAAAGCTCAACATGGTTGGGAATCACGACACGTTGCTCACGACACTTCTCTATGATCTCCTACTTTCGGCATCCTCCTGGTTCCAAACTGGTATAGAAACTTCGGCCTTGAAGAGGGGTTTCCACCGCTATACCCCCGCTCAAAGCTGACCTACCCATCTCCGACGAATATTGGGAAAATACCAGACTGGTGAACAGTAGCTAGGGTTTGGGAAAATATCTATCAGGAGCTTCCAGAAGAAGATAAGGAACAGGTGGTCTAAAATAACTAAGTGTTGGTCAACGAGAGGATATTGATACTAACTGCTCAATATATCACGGCTACAGTGACAACAGATCACGACTGCCCTCAACATTGTACCTAGCCCAGCGTACAGCTC
The DNA here is from genome assembly GCA_001598015.1 of Dorcoceras hygrometricum. NCBI lineage: Eukaryota > Viridiplantae > Streptophyta > Magnoliopsida > Lamiales > Gesneriaceae > Dorcoceras > Dorcoceras hygrometricum. The sequence continues at coordinate 61,888 of KQ989656.1, read as the reverse complement.
GGCACGCACATACAATCTAGCTCTCATATCCAACAGCTCGCGCTCCACAGACCATGCTCCCAGCATATTACTTCTACAGTGCCATCGACCAGGTCAGGGTCGAAGCTGGTACCAGCCCAGGGATAATCTAGCGTGCTGCCTTCTCTCCCAGCTGGTACACGCTCATCCAGCTCGCAATTCCAGAACAGATTAAACTTGGAGCGCCCAAAATCCATAGGACAACAATTTCAAGCCTTTTTATTTTAAGGGCTGTTTTGATATTGAGAATTCAGATTCCAGTTCAAGCAAGCATTAGTTATCTAAGCTGATTTCTTTCTTTTCTTCCAGCTTAGAAGCACGGCCAGATGGTTTCTTGAAGGATTTTGCCCCAAGCACAATCCCGAGCTGGAGCAGCTTTTCTTTTAAATAAAATGCTTTTGATGGGAGATTTGGGTTTTTATAAAATGATGTAGCAAATTTACAAATTAAAATAATAGTAGGGAGTTTTATTAATTTTGCAAGAATTTGGTAAGATAACCATGCCTAATCATTGTATCTTTCACCTACTACAAAACTACTCCAATATATGATTTTTGTACGTGAGTTTAGAGCTCATTTTTGGTTTCAAGAAAATATTTTAGTTCTCTCAAAATCTTCAGAAGCTCGCAGAGTTGTGCTTGAGAAGGTTTCTAGCCGAGGCCATCTGCTCGTTGTGCTCCTCAGTTCAGGAAAATAAAATCGATTCTTGCTTCATCTGTAAAACACATATTGTTTCTTGTTTTCTGTTGTGTGCTTGCCTGATGCATGTTTCAGTTCAGCCAGTTTAAGTTCATGTTTAAGCTACGGATTCACTACTGTGATGTTTTTGTTTTGCGAGAACTCACCAGTTATCTTTTAACAAGCAGTTGTGTTTTCAAGATACTGAGTTGTACAGATTACAGATAAGATAATCCAAGAGAAGTTCTATTTCTTGGTGTGCTGTGATAGCCATGGACATCTACTTTGAATGGATAGGTTGTGCTGGTTTGATCGGGACTAGGTGGTCGAATAAGCTGAGCTGGTCTGTTTAGAGACTGTCTAAGGTGGTGCATTACCCTCGTTTAAAGCATATTTGGCCTATGTTCTTCGGCAGTCTGCGTGATTCGTTGCTAAACTGATTGGGTTTCTCAAAGCTTAAATTCTTCTTATGAAGCATATGTTACCATTTTACAACGCGTAAGCAGTTTTTTTAAAACCAAATCTATTTTGTTACGCGTAAGCTGTTTTTCGTAGAACCAGATCTGTTTTTCAGTAGCAAGATATCATTCACTCAGTATAAGCAATTCAGATCTGATGTCCTGATCTGTCTTTTAGTAGCAAGATTTTCAGTTCAGATGACTTCCTTTAATTTATGTATCAAGATTCAGTTAAGCCTGCATCATGTGATCTTTATTATCCTCAGTTTACTTGTTGAGACCCTAGGCTCACTAGTTTTATCGATGCAGGTGAGGCAGCTAAGGGGCAAGCGGGTGGCACGAGCTGAAGCATATTTGGGGGTTGCGTGTGTTTGTCAAAGGACAGCGTTTCCGCGAAGTAAATGTTGTTGTTGTTTTTTATCTTTTGTCGAAATCTATATTAAGATCCATTACAACAATAGAGAATTCATATAGAGTTCCAATAGTTTTAATATCTCATTTTGAATCGAAATCTGAAGTTCTTTTATTCCGAAGTTGTTGCTACTGTTTACTTTGGCGCCAACTATTTGTATATCAGCTTTTGTAAGGGAATACAGCTTATAATTTTTCGCATTTCGTCCTTCTATTACTTTCGATTTTTTTCAATTACTCCATTCCGTTGATCCCATGGGTTTGGCGTCACAACTTGGTATCAGAGCATGGTCCTGAGATAAACACACACTTCCCAGTCTAGAGCAATTCTCACCGTCTGCATCTCCTGATCTGTGAGTTTATTTATTATGTTAAGAGTCATTTCTCGTTTGAGTTCAGAATTTCTTTTGTTGTGGATTGTGGGCTATAGATTAAGATGTCAGGTTGAGGAAGAGGTAGAAGAAGCACCCCTGTAGAAGAACCCAGTCCAGACAGTAATACCCGTCTTACCCAAATTTTAGAACTGTTAATAGAGCAGTCCGGCAGAGGCATTGGCCAATCTTCTAACAGCAGGAGACCGAATCATGATGATTCTCAGGAGAAGTTTCGAAGACAGAAACCCAAGGAGTTTAGTGATACAACCGATCCGCTTGTTGCTGAGAGCTGGATCAAGTCTATGGAAGTTATTTTTGAATACCTTCAAATTCCAGATCTGGATAGGCCTAGGTGCGCTATCTACATGTTAAGAGACGATGCATGATCTGGTGGGAAGGAGCCAAGTTGTCAGTAGATTTGGAAAATCTCTCATGGGATGAGTTTAAACGAGTGTTCTTGGAACAATATTTCACAGCAGACAATAGGTCTGAGCTGAAGCGGGAGTTCCTGACTTTGAAACAAGGGGGCATGACAGTACAGGAGTATATCCAAAAGTTTGAGAGAGGCTTCTATTTTGTGCCTCTTATTGGAAGAGATCCCGAGGAGAATCTAAGTCATTTTGTGGAAGGACTGAAGCCTACATTCAAGCTGAATGTCAGGCTAACAGGACCCAGGACTTACAGGGAAGCAGTAGACAAGGCTCTGCGAGCCGAGAGGGATTGGAAGGATGTTGAACAATAGAGACAGCAGAGGAGGCAGTCCTTTCAACAAGCAGATCAGAGGCCATTTCAGAAGCAGAACAAGAACCAGCAGCGACCTCAAGAACCGAAACCTATACCAACCCAACCTCTTAGTGCAGTTCCAATTTGAAACAACAAGCTAGTTTGCCCCGGGTGCCAGAAGAATCACCCAGGACAGTGTAAAGTTGGCCAGAGCGGCTGTTACAAGTGTGGTGCTCAAGGTCACATCTCCAAGTTTTGTACACAGTCGAAACAACTGGCCAGTCGAGCTTACGTCATGACAGCTGAGCAAGCAAACCCAGATTCTACTATAATTACGGGTAAGATTTTGGTTGCTGGTATGTCCTCTTTTTCCCTATTAGATTCGGGTGCGACCATTTCCTTTGTAGCTGAAGATTTCGTTAAGAAGTTACCTTATAAGCCGGAACAATTGTCCATTGGCTATTGTGTAACTGTATCTTCAGGAGAAGAGTTGATATCTCGAAGTAAATACCGTGACTTAGAGCTCAAATTTCGACATGTAGTTACCGCCAACTTAATTGCTCTACCTATGCCTGAATTCGATTTGATTTTGGGGGTAGACTGGTTATTTAAGTATGGAGCAGTAATCGACTTTAAGCTCAGGACGGTGACTGTCAAGCCACCCAAAGGATCCCAGTTTTCATTTGAAGCTAATCAAATTTGGCGAGTTCCTCGCATTATTTCAGCTTTGAAGGCCCAATGCTGTTTGAGGAAAGGTGGAGTAGGATTTCTAGCAAGTTTATCTCCCTTAACTGTTTCTAGGAAGCCCAAGCTGGATGATGTGAAGATAGTGAATGAGTTTCCAGAAGTATTTCCAGATGACATCAGTGTACTACCTCCAGACATAGAACTAGAATTTGTTATCGATTTAGTACCTGGAGCATCTCCTGTTTCCAGACCGCCCTATAGGCTTGCTCTTACCGAGATCCCCTGTTCTATTACGTTAAGAAGAAAGATGGGAGCTTAAGATGGTGTATAGATTACCGCGAGTTGAATAAGCTTACCATTAAGAATAAGTATCCCCTGCCTAGGATTGAGGATTTGTTTGATCAGTTGAAGGGAGCAGCAGTGTTTTCCAAGATATATTTGAGATCTGGATACCATCAGCTTAGGATAAAAGAGGCCAATATCTATAAGACAGCTTCAGGACTCGATATGGCCATTATGAGTTTTTAGTAATGCCTTTTGGATTAACCAACGCTACATCTGCTTTTATGGATTTGATGAATAGAGTTTTCCAGCCATTTTTGGATCAGTTTGTTATCGTATTTATAGATGACATCTTAGTGTATTCCAGGACCAGTTCATAGCACGCCAATCAACTTAGGATAGTGCTACGAGTTTTGAAGGATAAGCGACTGTTTGCTAAGTTTAGAAAATGTGAGTTTTGGCTGGAGAAGGTTGTATTTCTAAGTCACATCATTTCTGAGGAGGGATTAGAAGTCGACCAGCTAAGGTCGAAGCGGTGCGAGACTGGCCTGTGCCCAGATCTGTTTCAGAGGTAAGGAGCTTTTTAGGACTTTCCGGATATTACAGGCATTATTCAACAGTTCTCGAAGACAGCGGTTCCATTAACTTCATTGACTAGGAAACAAGTTAAGTTTGAATGGACCCCTAGTTTTCAGCAGAGTTTTGAGAAGTTGAAGCAAGCGTTGATAGAAGCTTCAGAGCTAACCATGCCTTCAGGGCAAGGGAATTTTGTTATCTACACAGATGCTTCCAAGTTGGGTTTAGGAGTTGTTCTGATGCAAGATCGTAGGGTAATAGCATATGATTCTAGACAGTTGAAGAATCACGAGAAGAATTATCCTATGCATGATCCGGAGTTAGAAGCAATGGTGTCAGCTGAGAGATGAACAACTGAAGAAGTGGGTGAAACAAGATGAAGAGAAAGGAGAAAATCTCTATACCACAGCTGGAGGAATTGTCAGATATCAAGATAGACTATGGGTTACCAGCGTGGACAACTTGAGAGCTGATGGTAGAAGTTCATACAGCCCCGTACTCAATGCACCCAGGAAGTACTAAGATGTATAAAGATATTCAGAAGATGTACTGGTGGCCAGGCATGAAACGTGATATTGCTAAATTTGTTTCAGAATGCCTAACCTGTCAGCTGGTCAAAGTAGAGCATCAGAGACCAGCTGGTATGCTAAAACCCCTGCCAATACCAGAATGGAAGTGGGAGAGTATTGTGATGGATTTTGTAGTTGGTTTATCCAGAACTGTCCAAGGATATAATTCAATTTGGGTTATAGTAGATCGGCTCACCAAATCTGCTCACTCCTTACCAGTCAAGACAACTTACGATGTGAGCAAATACGTTGAGCTGTATATAAGAGAAATAGTAAGACTTCATGGTATCCCAGTCTCGATCGTATCTGATAGAGATCCAAGATTTACGTCAGCTTTTTGGAAAAGTTTACACAGAGCTTTGGGTACTAAGTTGACCTTTAGCACAGCCTTTCACCCCCAGACAGATGGTGAATCAGAAAGGGTGATTCAGATACTGGAAGATCTACTCAGAGCTTGTATCATAGATTTTTCAGAGAGCTGGGAATTTAAGCTTCCATTGGTGGAATTCACGTACAACAATAGCTTCCAAGCATCAATTCAGATGGCCCCTTATGAAGCTCTCTATGGCAGAAAATGCAGGACACCCATCCATTGGGATGAGATAGGAGAACGAACTGGTTTGGACCAGATATAGTAGAACAGACCGCTGAAGCTATTAGAAAGATAAGAGATCGATTGAGAACAGCTCAGAGTAGGCAAAAGAGCTATGCTGATAACGGAAGCCGCGACTAAATTTCGAAGCTGGAGATCATGTGTTCTTAAAGGTAGCACCGAGAGTAATGAGATTTGGGAATAAGGGTAAGCTCAGCCCAAGGTTCATTGGTCCATCCGAGATTTTGGACAAAGTAGAACGCTGGCTTACAGATTAGCATTGCCCCCACATTTGTCCTCGGTGCATAATGTTTTTCATGTATCAGCTTTGAGGAAATACGTTCCCAACCTGTCGCATGGATTGAGCTACGAACCAATCCAGCTTGCACCAAATATGAGTTATGAAGAAAGACCAGAGAGGATTTTCATAGAGAGAATAGGAATTTAAGAACTCGTCTCATCTCAATGGTTAAAATTCAGTGGTCTAACCAATATGAGCAGGAAGAAACTTGGGAAACATAAGAGGATATGAGTAGTATCTACCCAGAGCTGTTTGGTAAGCAAATTTCGAGGACTAAATTTCTGTAAGGAGGGTAGAGTTGTAGCGCCCAAAACCCATAGGACCACAATTTCAAGCCTTTTTATTTTAAGGGATGTTTTGATATTGAGCATTCAGATTCCAGTTCAAGCTAGCATTAGTTATCTAAGCTGATTTATTTATTTTTCCTTCCAGCTTAGAAGCACAATAAGATGGTTTCATGAAGGATTTCGCCCCAAGCACAATCACGAGCTGGAGCAGCTTCTCTTTTAAATAAAATGCTTTTGATGGGAGATTTGGGTGTTTATAAAATGAGGTAGCAAATTTACAAATTATAATAGTAGTAGGGAGTTTTTATTAGTTTTGCAAGGATTTCGTAAGCTAACCATGCCTAATCATTGTACCTTTCACCTACTACAAAACTACTCCCATATATGATTTTTGTACGTGAGCTTAGAGCTCATTTTTGGTTTCAAGAAAATATTTTAGTTCTCTCAAAATCTTCAGAAGCTCGCAGAGTTGTGCTTGAGAATGTTTTCAGCCGAGGCCATCTGCTCGTTGTGCTCCTCAGTTCAGGAAAGTAAAATCGATTCTTGTTGCATCTGGAAAACATATATTGTTTCGTGTTTTCTGTTGTGTGCTTGCCTGATGCTGTTGGGGATCCGGATCCGCCCCCCGGTCAGGCAGCGGAAGAACAAAAATTATAGAACCGGGAGGCGATCAATACGATAAACAAATCTACATTCTACGACATTCATAGGATGTTTAGCGAGTTACCTCTCTGGCACTTGTGCCTGGCTCCAACCGTGATTACAATAATCCGGCTCTTCTCGGTAGATTGCGGTAGATACGCCAATCCGGTCCACGACCAGATCCGAGACTCCTTCGTCAGACTGCACTAGAAGTCCTGACGAGATCAGCACGAACGGATTCTCCACGTCGAGTGGCCCGGAAACCAATTTTCCGGCGAAGACGGCGGCGGCGCACGGCGGCGGCGGGAGAAGAGAAGAGAGGGGCGGCTAGGGTTTGCTTAGAGTCTAGGGTTATGATTCTTGTGTTAATGAAGTTATTACATTAAGTCCAATAATCACTATTAAATAGACTTAACAATGGACTCGGGCCGGTCCAACGGGTCCGGGTCCAAATGACGATATCTATCGCTGCGACTTCATCGTAACTCCGATCGCCGATCAGATCGGACCGATCGACTCAGTTT
>KQ989655.1:3059-27458 GCA_001598015.1 Dorcoceras hygrometricum | reverse complement strand
AAATGCAATTCCCATTTCAGTAATCAATCCGGATGTCACTACTGTTGCCACCGAGAACACTTCTAGCCGTCAGGGTCTCCATTATTCAGACTTACAAATCGTTTCATCCACCTCTATGGAATCTTCTACTTTGAAACTCTTGTCTACTGCCACTAAGACACTGACTACATTGTCTACACGCGTTCAATCTATTGATGAATCATATTTTTGCATTCGTTCAGACACGCTCATGACCAAACATCATACTGCTCAGCTTCACGACCAACTCAAGAAGACTACTGACGAGATTGATATTAAGATGAATGTTCTTGAACGCACCCTTATTCAAAGGCTGGTTGATGAACTGGCTGTGGTAAAATCTCAGCTGGCCATTATAGTTTAGGATTTTAAGGAGTCGGGTGCTGTCAAAAAGGGGGAAGGTGGATCAAGTAGTAGACCAAGGGAAGGGCCAAGTGGCCATGGGCTGACTGGAGGACGAGGAGGATCGAGTTCACAAAAAGGAAGAAGTGATGATCCCAGCAACAGATACAGATACACAAAATGGTTTTAAGCCATAGAGGATAAATCTATGGTTGATCGTTATTCATTCTCTTTTACGAGCAGGGTTTTGGCATCACCAAAAAGGGGTAAATTGTTTGGATAAAACTCAGATGTTTTGGTGATGAAATATCAATAAGAAAAAGAATTCGTAAAAGAAATCATTCAAAACAAAGAATCAAAATCTGGACGAGACTTATCATGATCAACGGAGAAATCAGCTCGAAGTATTAAGTTCAAAGTCAAACCAGCCTGATGATCTAGTACAGACTAGCTGGACGGTGAGAAGTGCAGAAATCAGACCAAAATAATGAATCAGCTGGATGCTTAAAGAACCAGCTCAGAAGTCAGAAGAGGTCTATCAGCTCGATACATGAAAAAGAAAAATCAGCTGAGTACAGAATGACATAAGGAATATGAAATTTGGAATAACTGAAGTACTGTACTATCTGAAGCTATCTAGTTGACGTCTCTGCCATGATTTATAGTCGTTGAAACTACTTCAAGATAAAACCAGATATGCAGGGACATGACAACAGACTGAAGACGGCGCAGACTTACCAGAAAGGGAAATGCATTTAATAAAGCTGTACCTTCATGGTACAAGCATTTATGGCGCCGTAGATATTTCTACTTGGATGTATTCAATGTGTCTACAAGTAACATTTATTACCGTTACATCCAAAGAGTATATAAAGAAGAGAAGAGAAGCTATGTAGGACAACAGATCCATACAAGATCACTCGAGCATATAGAAGTAATCTAAATCCTTCACAAAAGCATAAGTTCATCCTTGAGCCAGCTCGATAAGTGACACGCGCACATATCATACATATTCCTTGTGTCACCAACTCTTATACACTCATTTCTGTAGACTTGAACTCGATTTGTAAAATCATAAACAGATGGTGTCTGAGTGCTAGAGTAGCACAACCAGCTGAGAGCTTTAACAGTTGTAATAACGAACCAGGCTAAGGGTCTGTGTGTCGTAAGATAGCTAACAGCTGAGTACTGAAGTGTTTGTAATAACGAACCAGTCTGCTGGTCTGCGTGTCGTTGGTTGGTAGGAGTTCACTTGGCTGAGGGTCACGAGAGTGGGTTTATACAAGAGTTGTATAAATCAAAGCCTTCCAGTGAAATCCTTCCCGTCATGGAAGAAGGGGAGACGTAGGAGAGATTGCTCCGAACTTCCAGAAACAACTTACTTGTCCTTACTGCTTTTACTTTCACGTTTTTTATTAAATTGTTCAGCTGCCTGAATCGTGTTTATTCCACATAAAACTACTTTATTACGTGAGACAACAACATCACTGAGAAAGCCTTCCAGCTGGAAGTTAATTTTGAGCTGTAAAACTTTTTCAAAACAGTTTTATTAAAATTAGCAAAGGAGTTCATTCACCCCCCCCCTCTGAACTCTCAAGCACTCTTTTCGATCCTAACACAATCTAGTACCCAAAGCTGTTTGCAAACACTTCCAAAACCTAGAAGTAAACCTCGGATCACGATCTGAAACAATAGAAACACGCACACCATGCAAACGCACCACAAAATCTATATAAAGCTTCGCCATCTTCTTCAATTAATACGTCATGTTGTAGGGAATGAAGTGCGCAGACTTCGACAACCTATCAATCACAACCCACACAGAATCACAACCTCTCCTGAAACGAGGCAAATGGGTCACAAAATCCATAGCTATGTGCTTCCAATTCCATTGGGACACCTTTAAGCTCTGCAACAAACCACCAGGTCTCATTCTTTCAGCCTTGACTTGTTGACAATTCAGACAACGGGCTACAAAATCAAAAACATCACTCTTCAAACCTGCCCACCAGTAATGTGGCTTCAAGGCATGATACATCTTCCTTGCACCAGGATGAAAACTGTGTCTACTACAGTGTGCTTCTCTCAAGATCTCCTCTTTCAAGTCGATCAGATTTGGCACAACCAACCTGCCACGAAACCTCAAACAACCGTCAGACGAAACAGAATAGTCCTCCAACTGTCCAGATCTAGCCTTCAGCCTTAACACATGGACGGATGGATCGGTCCTCTGAGTTGCTATAATATTCTCAACAATCTGTGGCTCAACTTGAAAAGAAGACACCACAACAAAATCCTCACCTGGGTAAAACTGCCAACTAGTAGTGCTTAGATGGTCATGGACCTTCGTAATCTGCAACGAAGTCAGCATCGCCCCTTGAGCCTTTCTGCTTAATGCATCAGCAACTACATTCATCTTCCAAGGCTGATATTGGATCTCACAATCAAAATCCTTTAGCAGCTCCATCCATCTACGCTGTCTCATTTTCAAATCTGACTGAGAAAATAGGTACTGAAGGCTCTTGTGGTCTGAATACACCCTTTCCAAGGCTGATATTGGATCTCACAATCAAAATCCTTTAGCAGCTCCATCCATCTACGCTGTCTCATTTTCAAATCTGACTGAGAAAATAGGTACTGAAGGCTCTTGTGGTCTGAATACACCACAAACTGCTCGCCATACAGATAGTGGCGCCAAATATTCAAGGCAAAAACCACTTTTTCCAACTCCAAATCATGAACTAGGTAACGACTCTCATTCGGTTTCAAGTGACGAGAGGCATACGAAATGGTCGACCATTCTGTATCAATACACAACTCAATCCATTCAAGGAAAGCATCTGCACAAACCACAAAACCACCGGAACCAGAAGGCAAAGCTAACATAGGCGCTGAAGTTAGCTTCTATTTGAGCAACAGAAAACTGTTCTCACACTGCTCAGTCCAAACAAACCTCTTGTCTTTCTGAGTCAACTGCATCATCGGCTTAGCTACTAGAGAATCCCTCTATAAAAACTCCTATAATAGCCAGCCAAACCCAAGAAACTACGAATCTCAGCAACATTATTGGGGCGCTCCCAGTTAACAACAGCTTCTACCTTACTGAGATCCACAGAAATACCTTCCACTGAGATGACATGACCCAGAAATACAACTCTGTTTAACCAAAACTCGACCCTTGGAAAACATAGCATACAGCTGCGAGTCTCAAAGCGTCTGAAGAACCAGCTTCAAATGCTCCTTATGCTGCATCAGAGTCTTAGAGTACACCAAAATATCATCGAAAAACACAATCACAATCTGATCGATGAATTCTCTAAAGACTCGATTCATCAGGTCCATGAAAATTGCAGGGGCATTCGTCAAAACAAAAGGCATAACTAAAAACTCATAATGCCCGTACCTCGTACGAAAAGCATTTTTCGCAACATCCTGCTCTAGAATGTGCAACTGATGGTACCCCAAACACAGATCGATCTTAGAAAACACAGCCGGACCCTGAAGCTGATCAAACAAGTCATCGATCCTCGGCAACGGTTTTATTCTTCACTGTCACCTTATTCAAAAAGTCGATGCACATACTCATCGACCCATCCTTCTTCTTTACAAACAAGATAGGCGCTCCCCACGGAGACATACTCGTCCTAATGAATCCCTTCTCTAGCAAATCGCTAAGCTGAACCTTAAGCTCCGTCAACTCAGCAGGCAATAAACGATACGGAGCTAGAGAGATAGGAGTTGTACCAGGTACCAACTCAATGCTAAAGTCTAGCTCCCTCTTCGGAGGAAAACCAAGAATCTCCTCCGGAGACACATCCGGGAAATGGAGAACAATGGGAACATCACTAAGCTCTACGCGTGAAGAAGAAGACGCATCCAAAGCATAGATCATAAATCCAGAGTTCTCCAACGACAACAGGCTAAACATCTCCATCACAGAGACTAAAGGAATCTTTTACTGGGAATCGTGGCCATAGAAATTCCATTTCTCGCCAGATTGGGGACTAAAACGCACAACGCCATGGAAACAATCCACAGTGGCCCTATAACTAGACAACACATCCATTCCCACTATGCAATCGAAATCCCACATCACTAGCCTGATCAAGTTGGCTAACAACACGTTCTCACCAAACGTAAGAATGCCGCTTAACACAACCTTTTGGGAGTACAGGCGCACGTCGGAAACAGTCACAACAGACACAACATCACAGAAAACAGTGGTATGCAAACCATGCTCTACCACAAATGCATCAGCAATAAACGAATGTGATGCTCCTGTATCAAAAAACACACGCGCAGGAAAATCAAAGACAAAACAAGTACCTGCGATCACTCATACTCCTGGCGTGCCCTCCACTTGCTCCCTCATCATGGCATTCACTTGGGCATACCGAGGTCCTGAGAACTGAGGCTGAGAAGACTGTCCAAACCGTGAAGGACCAGGCTGCTGGAACGGCCTAAACTGATACTCTCCCAACCTCTGCTGCTGAACGGGAAAAGAACGACCTCTAGACGATCCACCTCGACCCTGCGGTGGGGCGGCGGTATGCTGTGATCCAGCCAAAGGACAAACTCTCGCAAAGTGTCCATACTGTCCACAAACGTTACACGAACTTCCACTCCTACACACTGCGTTGTAGGATGCTTTCCTCCACACTGGCCACAAAACTAGACCATGGAACTACCGCCGCTAGAACTACCTGATCCAGAAGAACTAGAACCCGACTTCTTCTTGAATTGACGACCACGAGGTCTAAACCTCTGTGTCAAGACTGTTGGCCTACTTTCTGCTGGGGTGGCTGAGACGACTGCACATACTGGGAAGGTTGCACCCCCGAAACCATGGGACGGTTACCTTGCACCACTTGAGGCCTAACACGAGACCTACGGTTCTGCAGTCCTTCCTCAATATCCATAGCCTTGTCCACTGCATCCACATAACTCGTCGGTGAACCCGCCAACACCAAAGAATACAACTCTTCATTGAGCCCATCCTAGAACTTTTCCTCTTCGCCTTCTCTCAGCCAGACACATGCGGAACATACGCAAGAAGAGAAGAAAATCTCCGGGCATACTCTCCCACGAACATAGTCCCCTGCACCAGTTATCAAACTCACGCTCCCTGGAGTCCACAAAGGATTCCGATACGTACTCCTGATGGAAGGAAGTACAAAAGCTGTTCCATGTAATCCCTACACCTGTCTCCTCTAGAGTCCTCGAAGCGCCTCTCCACCAACGCTCTGCACCTCTCCTCAACTGAAAGTTAGCCAAACTCAACCTACGCTCGTCATCATACCTGACACGGTCAAACAACGCGGTAATGTGGTGCAACCAAGACTCCGCATCGGAACTAGGCTCATCATCGTTAAACGTCTGAGGGTTCATACGCTGAAACCTCGCCATCACCAGTTCTGTGTTGTCCACACGGGCTGCCAGATCATCTACCTCAACCTCAACCTGTCTATCACAACCAGGACGAGGAATACTACGCTGCACTTCCTCGTTCTGACCCTCAGATTTTTCCTAAAACTGCCCTCTACCTCTACTCCTACGTCTAGGCGACATCTACTAAGGCACTAATAGGGTAAGGTCACACAGCAACAAATATATCACATAATCAAACAAATCTCATAGTCATGCACATGCAACAAGCAACATTGTGCCTAGACTCAAGTGTGATCAAAAGAAATTGAGCTTATCCCAGCTTAAGCTCTGATACCAAAAATGTCAGGCCTCGTGCACAAACACAGAGTTTAACCATGCAAACAATAGCGGAAGCATTTAAAATAGTGGATAAAGTTTTGCTTTTGGCCTGACTGATAAAAATATAATTTAAAATACAGCAATACTAAAAATATCCCGGTTAAAATAAAACAGTACAACAGTACAACATTCATCAGACACTAAACTGCAACGCTACAACCAAATACAATAAAGTGGATGGCATTCTCTGGCTAACAGTACTGATACATATATGCTATACGCTAACTAGGACACTCTAACCACCTCCTGGGGCACCTTCAGCTGGGTCAAATCTACGACCAGCTGAGTAACCTGGGAAACCTGAACAATACACACAGGCAAACAAACACCAGCCCCAGAGGGACATGGGGTCAAACCCCAGTACCGAGAGCGACATGAAACAACTAATGGAAAGCAACAAGTAATATGCAAATGCTATGCATGAGATGAGGCTACAACCGAAAGCAGGGAGCCAAAGGATCTCAACAGCTGCTCAACAAACGAATCAAATCAACTGAACAACAGTGGCCACGGGGTGTTTGAGTATATGGGAGCTAACCACTCGTCTCCACATACCGCACCAGATGCAAAAGACGGCTCAACCTACTTGTGCCCAACTAATGAGATGTGGGAGCTACCACTCCGCTCTTAGTGGCTAACAGATCCCAGCAGGGAGATGAGGCATACGGGAGTTACACACTCGTTCTCAAAACAAGCATCCTAGTACGCACAGATCAAGATAACAAGGCGTGGCTAAACAAGATCTGAATGCAACATGAATAGTGCGTGTATGCAATGACAGCTTGCAGATAACAATACAACAGAAGTAAGCTACAACAGCACCGAATCATACACAGTAGCAAGAATAATCACTCATGCTCAATCCAAAGCTGTAAAAAAAGCTCACATCCGTACCTCAGTCCTGAGCTACAAATAACACAACGAAGTCCCGAGCAACACAGATCCAAAACCTGCTAAGAAATAACGCACAAAATCTCTTGGACAGTAGCACAGAAACTAAAACTGGGAGCTATGAACTCAACCAGCGCTATCCTACCCTTCTAACACAACAGAATACTCTAAACAAAGGCACAAGGTAGGATCTTAACAATTACCCAACGAGCTACCTGAAACGGAAGAAGCAATTCCAACGCTTATGCTAACAGACTACAGAAGGGAGATGTCTTCGCGAACCTCTCCATGCTTGGCGCAAGCTTCCAAAATTTGTACCAAATGAAGCGTCTTAGAAATAGGAGTCCAAACGCTACCACTCTTACTTCAATCGGAGCTGCTTAACCGCCGGCAATCGGAGAAAAACGCGAAAGGCAGAAGCAAATTCCAACGCTTATGCTAACAGACTACAGAAGGGAGATGTCTTCGCGAACCTCTCCATGCTTGGCGCAAGCTTCCAAAATTTGTACCAAATGAAGCGTCTTAGAAATAGGAGTCCAACGCTACCACTCTTACTTCAATCGGAGCTGCTTACCGCCGGCAATCGGAGAAAAAGAGTCATGGTGAATAGTAGCTAGGGTATCGCGATAGGATTCGCTATCGGGAAATATTCTAAGTGTCGAAGATGAATATTAAAGAACGAAGGAAAATTCCTCAATTAGGTCAAATCTGAAAAACAGTATCCACCGACAACTTAATGTTCACATATAATATCCCGCTCGGGTCTGAATCTCATATCAGTTATGACTCCACGTCAAAACAGATCCTGACTTATCCAAACGACGTCGCACATAGTCTACTGTCGAATCTGGACACGTCATACACTACTCGAGTCTGAAATGCTAAACAGCATCACATCGCAAACACTTAGATCCTATCGAAATCTGAAAACCAACGCTACTCGAATCTGAATCTCACCCACTAAACCAAAACGCTGTCGTTCCAACTAATCCAAACGACATAGTTTAGCTATTCGTCACAGAAAACACGCTGGCTCACCTCCGGACGCCTGCGATACCAGATTCAATCACCACAACTGAGCGCGATCACCCAGCGCTGACCAACATTCACATCTGATCAGTTCCCACGAAAATTCTCCAATTCTCTAGATTTGTTTCAAGGATTATACGGACCCGATAACTAAGCCAAGCATACCAACTCAAAGCTGTCTCATCCTAGATCTGCTCAAGCCAAATCTGGTATATACCTAAACCCGATTAATTAACTCAATTAATCTAGTCAAATATCGGGTCTCACAACTAGTTTCATGGTTTAGCAAGAAACAGACATCAATTGCCACATCAACAGCTGAGGCAGAGTACCTCGTAGCTGGAAGTTGTTGCGCTCAAATATTATGGATTCAACAACAGCTCTGAGACTATTGCACTGATGCACAAGAAGCACCCATATTCTGCGACAACACAAGTGCCATCGCGATCACTCAGAACCCCGTGCTGCATTCCAGGACCAAGCACATAGACATCAGACATCACTTCATTTGAGACCATGTGCTAAAGAAGGACGTTTAGGTGGAGCATGTGCCAATAGATCAGAAAGTAGCTATCATCTTTACCAAGCCTCTGCCGGAGGCTTAAGTATTCTTATTTTAGAAGAATTTAGGTCTACTTGATATGTCTTGATCATGTTCTGCATGCATATGTTCTGGGGGAACAAAATAATTCAAACAGATAATACAACAGTCCGTTGTTTGTCACCAAGCTGGTCGGCTGTGCTGATCTGGTCCAACTTAGCGACATACATAGTGTGATATTATCACGATGTTTGAATAAATTATCCTCACACTGGTATACAGTAAATCGAACGGTTGAGATTGGTTTGTCTTTTAAAATTCATTTTAAATCAGATGGTCATCCTTCTGGGATTTCAAACACGTGTCCACCCAAAACCCCTCTCTCCCCATTCGTACATAAAAAGTTTCACTGTACTTATTACAATACGTTTTCAAATTTTCGCGCATTTTCTAAGAATTTTGCAAGAAATTTACAGCATTTCTGAGTACTCTTTCGCATTATTCCTAACCCTTTACTCTCAATAAATGGCTGCTTCCTTCTTATTTAACGCTATGGAGGTTGATTTTGAGTCTATGCTCGCCATGGAACACTCTGGAATGGCCAAGATGTTTAAGTCCCTGGAGGACACAGGGCTAAAGGGGTTTCTGGAGGCATCCGGTTCAATTTATGAGGCTGTCGTGCTTGAATGCTTTGCTAATGTGAAAGTTGTTGCTGGAAAGATCGTAAGTTTCATCGCCAAAATGAAATTGACACTTACGAAAGATGTGTTTTCCGAAGCGTTTAGTATACCTACCGAGGGGCTGGTTGGTTTCCTTGATATTCCATCCAAGACTGTGGCAGAAATGTGGATGAAGTTTTCGGGTACTGATGCACCATTAAAGGCACCCAACAAAAATAAGGAGATGAAAATGGAGTACCGCTTGCTGCACGACATTGTTGCCAAGGCACTGTGTGCCAAAGGGGGTTATTTTGACATGGTTACAAGCGAGAAGTTTGATATTATGGTAGCCATCATTGCTAGTTTGCAAGTCAACTGGGCACAGGTTCTGTTTTAGACTTTGTTGGCAATGGTGAACACACCTACCAAGCAATCTCAAGGGTTTGCTGTCCATGTAAGTGTTTTGTTATATAATTCTGTAAAAGCAGATCTTAGCGAGTTGTTGAAGCTTCACCCGCAAAAAGTGTTGACCAAAAAATCGGTTCAAACTTATTTAAAGAAAAACTGGGTGTGGGCCAAGATGGTGAGACCAGCAAGGTGTCGGGAGCTCTTGCAAGTGAACAACAATCTACTACAGAAAGTCTTTCGTCTCTCACTACCAGGGCTGAGAAAGAAGCAGGTGGATAGAAGAAGCCTGAGAAGAAGGCTTGTGAAATGAGAAGGGCAGAGAAGGCGGCTGTAGAATCCAAAGAAGACGAAAGAAAATGTTGTTCAAGCAGGGAATAAATAGAAAGTAGTCGTGAGCAATCCAGTGGAGTCTAGGAGCCAAGCTGCTCCATCTAGGTCAGCTAGGTCCACGTCTGAGACGAGCTCATAAGCGGATTCAAGGCCGCTGCCTGGGCTGAAGAAAATTCGCGATGGCCCGAAGCGAAAAATGGTTATTGAGTCATCTGACTCGGAGTCTGCTGTGTCTATTCCACCGGTGCTAATCACTAAATAGCACCAGACCAAGATAACAAAGAAGGTGAAATATTTTGTGGATCATCAAGCTGACTACCAACTTGGTCCTACTCCGGATATTATAGCTGAGGATGATGCTGTCTCCAAAACTGTTGGGGCTCCAGAAGCGAATACGGAGACAATCCAGGGGTGGAAACACAAGCTGTTAATGAGTCTACTTCTGGTGGTCCAGAAGCCCATGTGGGGACAACTCCAGAGTATGAGGGACGGGTTGATAATGCTGCATCTAACGAGGGTGCTATTGTGGTGCGGTCTGGACCTGAGTAACCAGCTCAATAGTCCTTTACTTTTGATGGTACGGTGATCTTAGCCCCCGTGGAAATCAGAGAAATCAACTGGGCGATGCACGTTTTTACCAAGATTGACCCAACAACAAAGGGCAAAGGATTGTGGGAAGCATTTGACCGACCTAATCCAGTGGAGGAGCACTGTCAATTAGTTCTTAAAACTGCATGGGAAGATGTATCCAGTAGAATGGCTTATTATGACGACTGGGTACACTTCCGCATGGTAGTAAGTCTTAAAGATGTATTGTCTTTTGACAATCTGGCCAAAATCGAAGAGCAGTTCTTTTTTTGGGCTGATACGGAACGGGTATCTGAATTGTTTGAGCGAAGGTCGCTATTGTTGTACAAGATATACGAGATGGAGGTGCTGAAGCGGGTAGATGAGCACCGTGCAAACTTTAAGCCAGCTTAGCCTTCTGTGAATTATGATTACATGTGTATCTGCTTCTTAAATCGAGAATCACAGAAATTGTGAAGCAGCACAGGGCTCTCCGAAGTCTGGATGGTCTACCTCTTCTGGATCCTAAAGCTTCAATCGCAAGAGATGCTGCCAATGTGTATCTTCCACAAATTACATGGTTTGAGGAACGCAAATTTCTTTTGACAGGAGCCAATCCAGCTCAGCCAGTGCCGTCAAAGGTTCTTGATCTTGAGTTTTCAACTCAAAAAGAACAGGAACAAGCAGAATCACAGCGATCAGCTCAACAGGAAGAACATGTGGAAGAGATTGTCAGACAATTGAGAATGTGGAAGGGACTGAAGCTGTGAATTCTCCAGAGCATCAGGCTCACGAGAACGAGCAACAGGATCATGCGGCGGAGAATCAGGATTCATAGAAAGAGAAAGTATTTTCTCTGGATGGAAAACAGGTCCTGGAGCAACCATCTCCTGAGGAAAAGGACCAGCCTCAAAAGAGTCCAACCCACTCTAGTTCATGTTATGTTTCTTATGCACAATTTTCCATCCACAATGAGGATAGTTTGGAAAGTATAGGTCCCTATCCCAGTTCAAGTTCCAGTCCCATTCCCAACCAGGGTCCTAGTCCAACAAGGCTGAAACAGACTTTACGAGGCATACTACTACGCAACTAAGGCGACAACTTGAAACATCGGTCGACCGGTTGGAAATCAAGATAGACGTGCTGGGGTCTACTCTATTTCGTCACGTTTCTAATAGCCAACAGCACCTTGTGAACAAAAGTTCGTTACTAGAATCACAAGTTGCTGAAATTTTTAACTGTCTGAAAGAGTTGCGTGATGCCAAAAAGGGGGAACGACCGAGCAAAGGGACCGGTCCGAGCATTAAAAAGAGAAGATTGTTGTAGGATGGGCTTAGTAGTTCTTCGTAAAGGGCCGAGCGAGTTTTATTACGGTGTATAGCTGAATTTATGTAATGAATGCAAAAGTTAATAAAATATCATTTTTTGGGAAAGTATTGTCATCACCAAAAAGGGGGAAATTTTTAGAGTTAACTTCAGAAGTTTTGGTGAAGACAAATAAAAGAGATTATTCAGCTAAAAGGTATAAGATCTGGACGAGGATTACAACGTTTATCAAAGAAAACAGATCGGAGCTGTGTCACGCTGGTTAAGGACAAACCAGCTCAGGATAGTTATTTACGCTGGTTGAGGACAAACCAGCTAAGTATTAAGTTACACTGGTCAAAGGACAAACCAGCTAAGAAAATTCAGTCAAGTAATCAGAGATGATCACCTGGTTAAGGACAAGCCAGTTCAAGAAACTCAAGCTCGAAAGAGTGGAAACAGAGTGAAACTACATTAGTTCAGAAGAGCAGATAAACAATGGATTTTTAATAGTTGAGAGAGCAGCTCAAAGTGTATAACAGACCAGATGGAAGACCAGTTGAATAAAGCAGCTCGAAGGAAGGTTGTACTAAGATTGCCATCTAGATTAGTGCAGAACAAAGACAAGAGAAAATAAGTTCAAAGTAGATTTGATTTTGATCAGACTAAAACCAGATCAGAAAAGTAGCTCGACTTACAGTGACCAGATCAAATAACCAACTAAGTCAAGGGCAACTTAGCAATTTGAATTTGAGGCTACGTACAGTTTGATGTGAGACGTTTGACTTCTCTGCAATGATTTGCAGTCGTTGGAACTACTTGCAGCTAACTCCTGTTTTACATAGATTTGATTCAAACTAAAGACGACTCAGAGTTGCTAAAAAGGGAAATGCATTTAATGGAGCTCTACGTACCATAGTACAAGCAATTAAGATGCCGCAGGTTTTTCAATTGGATACATTCAGCGTATCTACTGGTAACATTTATTAACGTTGTATCGAAAGGGTATAAATAGAATAGCAGATCAGCTATGAGAAGGTTACGGGACCGAATGAACTGATCGATTACAATATCAACGAACTCACGAGCCTACAAGCTTTCATAAGCAAAAGCAGAGTTCATATTTTTTAACCAGCTCACAGCTAGTGACACACACGCATAGATTTTTTCATATCAACTCTTGTGTCATAGAAACATCTATACACACTCTATAGTGTCGAGTTTTCACTGTAAAATCATAGACAGAGAGTGTCGAGTGTTATAATTACACAACCATCTTAGAGCTGTGTTACTTGTATTTTGAACCAGGTCGAGGTCTATGTACATGGTTGAGTACTAGGAGTTCTTGCAGCTGCTGGTTGTCTGATCGGGTTTGTACAAACTGTTGTATAAATCGAATAGTCTAGTGGAAATCCTTTCCATTGAGGAAGAAGGGGAGACGTAGGAGAATTAACTCCGAACATCCAGAAACAAATCTCTTGATCCCCTATCTATTACATTAAAGCACTTATCACTTATATAACTGTTCACTGTTGAGTTGTGTTCCTTCCGCATAAAATTAATTTTATTACACGAGACAACAAAATTCACTGAGAACCCTCCAAACTAGTAACTCGGCTTAGAGGTTTGCGTCGATCAGAAAAATCTTTTGAAACTAGTTTTAAAAAATAATTAGCAAAGGAGTTCATTCATCCCCACCTCTGAACTCCCGATCTTGTTTTTTGATCCTGACGAAGTCTAACTTCTAGTGAAAAGGTATGAAGGGTGATATTTCAAATTTTGTGGCTATATTCTTGAATTACCAACAGTTCAAGACTGAGAGAATGAGACCTGGTGATATGCTACATAGTTTAGAAGTGCCACATTGGAACTGGGATCATGTTACCATGGATTTTGTGACCCATTTATCTCATTCTAACCGAGGTTGTGACGCGATTTAAGTAGTTGTTGATCTACTATCTAAGTAAACCCACTTTATTTGCTACTATATGACATGGTCTTTGAAGAGAATGGCAAGGGTATACATAGATCATGTTGTGAGATTGAATGGTTTGCCAGTGTCGATAGTGTTTGATAGGCACCCCAGATTTACTTGCAGGATTTTGAAGAGCTTGCAAACAACATTGGGTTGTATGTTGGCCAGGTGCACTACTTATCATCCTTAGATAGACAGCCAGTCTGATAGAAGAATTTAGATGCTCGAGGACATGTTGCGAGCGATGGTAATGGATTTCAATGTAGGTTGGCAGGAATCCTTATCTTTGGTGGAATTTTCGTACGAGAATAGTCACCTAGTGCTCCTGTAAGGCATCGTGAGATTCAGTCATCGGCCCTTCTCTCCTATCTAGTGCCAATATCAGAGCGATTGACTTTTCGGAAAGTATTGCGGTTAGGCAGCCTCAATTTTAGCAGTCAGCTGGAATTAGCATGGATTCTGTGCCATCTGGGACATCTTCTTCCCAGCTTTTTGTGGCACCGCCGTCTTCAATTCGTCATAGGTTTAGGCCTAGAGGGATACAATTCAAGATATATAGTTCGAGTTCTTCGAGTTCGGGCAGTTTTAGTGAAACAAGTCCGAGAGAATCATTTTGTAGTCATTGTGGAGGCAAAGCATCGGTCCTCTCAATGCACTGGAGTGTGAGGCGCTTTAAACAATTGTGGTCAGGTTGGATATTTTGCTAGGGTGTGTCCAGCCTTGGGACAGCACTCAAACCTGCTGCAGCAGGGTTTGAATAGAAGTTCTTCGAGACAATCGTATCTTCCCTTTCAGTCATAGCGATAAGTATTTCAGCCATCGAAGGCGTCTAGGTTAGAGAGATTTCTATGTCTCACCAATCGGGACTTACAACAAACTCAGGTGGATGTGATGACTATGGAGCAAGCTGATGTTATGTACGGAGGAGTTTTTGCAGGTATTTGTTCTATCCTTGTTAACTTTGTGTGAGTTTAGTTTGACACGAGAACATCACATCTGTTTGTACTTGTTTGTCTTTGTGTGGTGCGTGGGTTGGCTTATACCCCACATTGTTGTGTGATGTGGTGTCTTTGTTACTCCTGCCGGTGTGAGGTTGTTGTCCAGTGAGTGGTTCTTGGCCACATTGGTAAGCTTGTTGAGCGAACGCTAGTGAGGAGTTTGTTTGCTTTCGAAGTGTTTAACTTCTCATCGTTTGAGGATTGAGGATAGCTGTTTACTGTTTGGGATGCAACCTCCGAGCCGCGATCAGAGATTTATGACCTCCATTTGTTCGATAATTTCCCTGATAATTTCCTCTAAGCCTTTAGTATTGCACTTGACATCTAAGGTCCTTTCCTGCCAGCAGAGTTGCTATATCTTGAACTCCATTAATTTTTTTTGTTTGTACCTCCAGCTATGGAGTTGTTCTGCGAGCCACGTACCTTTAGCTATTGAGTTGTTTCGACGTGCTTCGTATCTCCAGCTGTTGAGCTATATTCTTTGTGTCTCCAGCTGTTGAGCCATATCCGTGAGTTCTGTTATTTTTGTGCGGTTTTTGTCTTGAACTCTGTTGGTCGCTCTTGTTTTAACCTCCCGCCGTTGAGTTGTTCTGTGAGTTTCGTACCTCTAGCTATTGAGATGTTTCTAGAGTCCCATACCGATTAATTGTAGTGGCATAATCCACACATTTTTCTTATCCTTCTCCTTCTTCAAGAAGTTTGAGTTGTGTGAAGCATAGTTTGCGTCACGCTATTGGAGACCTCTCTAGTTGAGATATCCTGTTCCTGGCTCGGTGTTGGCAGTCGTTGTGTCTGCTTTGGAGTCTTGGTGCCAATCATTTAAGGTGGAGAAATATTGGTGATATTCACTGACCGCAAGAGTTTGAAGTGTGTCTTCACTCAGTCCGACAGGTCTGTGAGACAGTGGCTTTAGATAAGTGTGATTAGGAATTCGATTGTGAAGTTCAGCACTAGTCTGGGCGAGAAAGCCTTGTTGCTGATGCCTTGTATGGGGAAGCCCCAGTCAGTGGTGCTAGTCACGATGGACATTTATGAAGTTTACTAGCTTTGGGAACTTCAAGATGGCGTTTGCTTTGGAATTGGTGGCTCAAGGCTACGGATTCTTCTGCCCTTTTTCCTTGTTCGGGGCGGATGTTGTGGCAGTTTTGAGACATGGTTGATGAACTGCCCACGTGAGCCTATCTTTACCTGTGCTAGAGTTTTTTCTGGGAAGTAAGTGATGGGACTTAGTGTCCATCACGCAGCGAGATTGCATGGTTTTTCTGGTGCCTTTAGTGTGTGGCAGAAACTCTACGCTTTCGTTACGAGGTTCAAAGAGCTCGTAGACAGTCTTGGGTCTAAATTGATCATGAGTTTAACGTTTTTACCCTGGTCAGATGGATAATCTGAGCTGACCATGCAGAATTTGGTAAATTTTTAGTGTTTCTTTCGGTACCAAGTGATGTTCGGTACAACATCCTTTGAGGTTTTTTCATGATGGGAAGTGAAATTTGCTTTGTCGACTGAAAGAAATTGAGGGAATCAGTGGTCTTCACCAGATTTTGTGCAGTATGTGAAGGACCAAAGAGATCTTGTTAGATTGAGAGCGAAGGCCGAGCTTGATCGTTAGACCAGATTGTGCTTTTCAGGTGTGGACTTTTAGAGTCTCAGGTTGTGGATCGTGTACTTCCTGCAAGTTTCTCCTTCTTAGATCGCGTTGGGCATGAGGCTGAAGGGTAGGTTAGCTCTTAGATTCAACAGTCTGTCTAAGTTATATGGACAGATTGGATCTTTAGCGTACAGTTTGCAGATGTTGGGTGTGTTGTTGTGGACACATGGCATGTTTTATGTGCCTAAACCGAGTGAATGTGAGCTAGATCCTTTCTTTGTGTTGAAGACTGATGAAGTGAGCGGGACCAGACCCTAAGTTGTATTGTATGGCGAGTGAGAATTCTGGACAGAAGGGAGAAAACATGGAGGATTGTTACCTTACCCTAGGTTACAGTGCAGTGGAGTAGACATGGAAGTGGAAGGACTACATGAGAAGCAGAAGCTGAGATAAGTGGAGCGTGCCCTCATCTACATTGGATACTGTTTTTTCTTCCTTGAATTCTGTTTCATTACTGATTGAGTTCTATTTTATCCAGTCCGTAGCTGTTTGTGTGTTTCGATGATCCCTCTTTGGCAGTGTGGGTTTCTATCTGCTTCGGTTGGTTGAGAGTTGTTATAGGCATAACAGTGTAGATTCTATTAGCTTAGGAATTCTACGATTTCTTTGTGTAAGCTAATCTGCATAGAACAGATCTGGGTTGAACTGTTTCGCTGGACGGTATGTTAGTTTTCTGTCGTGGACTGTTTTCGGGAGATCGGCTCATGAGTAAACAGCTTTGAGAGGCGCTGTGTAGCGTAAGTTGTTAGGAGCTGAAGCATAAGCTAAGTTAAGTTTAGGGATGTTCTGGGCGTCCTGAGCATAGTATTCAAATCATGAGTGTTGTACCACGTCGTTTGGTGGTATCATCTTTGGAAAAATCTGGTAGAGGTTCCGATGTACACCAGATCTGTTATGGTCTTCAGCTGATGTGGAGAGCTGGTCGTAGTTAACAGACTGGACAAGATCTGTTTGTAGTTTCAGCTTTTACAAGGTTAGTAGTAGCCTTCAGCTTTGGCGAGAACCGTTTGATTTCGAGGACGAAATCTTTTAATGTGGAGAGAATTTGAGAGTTGTGATTAACCAAGTTAATTAGTAGCTTAATCGGGTTTAGATTAAGGTTAATCAGCCAGGGTTATTCAGCTTAGAGAGTTATCATGTTTCGCACTAAACTGTTCGTTTAAGTTGTTTCGGGTTTTAGCTTGAGTTAGCACTGACGAGAGCTGTTAGAGCAGCTGTGCTTCTCTTGGGTATTGGAGCATATTAGAGGTCCAGCTTAGAGGTAAGATGGTATGTTGGGCGAGCTGGTTTGACGTGTGGAAGCGTAAACTGTCCATTGTGCACATATTAGGAGTAAGCTGTTAAGCAAGGGTTGTGCTGAGTTCGTGAGCTGTTAACATCTTATTAGTACTGTGTAGCAGGTAACAATAGGCGTGATCTGTTCTGGGATCGTGAGCTATTAGAGGATTATGCACTCTGATCTGAGAGCTTATCGAAAAGCTTTGGGGAGTTGTAAGCTGTTGGAGCATTCTAAGCTGGTAAGTAGGATGCGCTCTAATATGCCTTGGTGCGAGCTGATGGCGTAGCAGCTCTGAGCTGTTATCAATTGAGAAGCAACGTGTAAGCAGGATAGGAATTTCACAGCCTTCTGCGTTGAGTAGTCAGATTTGGTAGCGTATGTTGTGCTTTTGGGTTTAATCATCTTAGGCAGAAGCTGAAAGCGAAGAGCAGGTTCCGTGAGAGCTGTTGGTCTCGCGTGAGATAACCAAGTGCGTAAACTAGTCTGTACTGTGATCTATTATGCGTGAATGCCTAAGTTGGAGCAGTAGCGGTCTAAGATGTTTTGTAGGGACTGTAGATTAGACTGAGGGTTTGGCAGTATAAATTGCAGCAGTTGATACGAGACTTAGTTATTTTTAAACCTTAGATATTTTAACACCTCTGGTGTGTACGAGAAGCTACCTCTCCCGCAACTCTTGATTTTTACTATTCACCCGTACCCTTATTTCCCACTTGCCAGAGTTCGGCCGACCAGCTTTGTTCGAGAGTGGTACCATTGGAAACCCCTTTCAATCCTGTCAGTTCCATACCGATATTGTGGCCGGAGATGGCCGAAGGAGGAAACGCGAAGTGTTAGAGTGTGCGTTGTCGTTTCGTTGCTTCTCCCAGCTGCATTGTTCTTCCGGGCTGGTACCCATGCACTGTTGCTGAGTTCTTGTAGAGCTGTTGTTGGTCTCTCCGAGATTTTAGCACTCTCGTGGATCTTGGCGTGGAAGTGGAAGAGTTAGAGTAACCTGTTCTGTGCAGTGCTGGTTTGTGCTCTGTTCTGTCGTAAGCTCTGTGAGGTAGCTTGGTAAGATTTGAGCAGGTACAGATTTAGCTTATATTTACGGCTTTGAGATAGGCATGGTAATATGTTTATGCATGCTGGACAGCTGTCATAGGTTCTGCGTAGATATCTGAGTTGTTCTGTATACTATATGCTGGTATCTGAGTTGTTTGAGCCTTGTCTGTTGTTCTGTTTTCGTGCCATTATATTGGTATATTATTGTATGTTGTTGCATGGGATTTGTTGGTTTTTCAAGCATACACATCATTTTGAGCCTGTAATGCATCTGCATAGCATATTGAGCTCCTCCCTTGTTATCTGCATGTTGTTCTGTGAGTTGATACCATACCCTCTGTTATCCTTTGCTAGTCGTTGCTGTTGAGCTAATCTGTTGTTATCAGGATGCATGTGATTGAGCGCACGGGTTTCTCCCCTTCTCTCACATGCTCTATGGCCCTCTATTCTACATTTGTTCTAGTGCTTCGTGTGATTGAGCGCCAGGGTAGCTCCCTTTCACTCACATGTACTACGGCTGTGAGGATTGAGAATTTGATTTAGTGATTAATTGTTTTGATTTGGGATTAATCACGTGTGTTTTGAGGAATTTGCGAAAGGATTGAAATTTCTGCTGAATTCGAAAGCTGTATCGTTGGTTTAAGAATGAGAAATATCGATTTTTGGTGAAGTCAACGCTGGTCAAAGTTACTGTAGCTCCTGCTGGTGGAATTGGAATCAGCAGATATGGTGGCCAGTTGATAGACTGGTCTAGCTATCCGATTTCTTGATAGCCCTCATGCATTCATAGCATTGATTAGTAGCATGTTGCGTGTTTACCTGCTTTGATAGCTCTTCGTACTGAGGCTTGACCTCGTACTTGTTTCCTGCTTTTGTTTTGTTTGGGTCTGTGTTGCCCATTTGCAGGAGCTCTAGGTAATCAAGCTGGACCGAGTGGAAGTTCAGCTGGTCGATCCCCGCGTCCTTGAGTCCCAGTCTATATATGATATGTATTGAACCGGGGGATGCCCCGTGTTATCATGTATCGGGGATTTATATTTTTGATTGATACTTGTTGTGTGGGAATTGAATCAACTCGTATTTTATTATTGCTATTTTGAATGTATGATTTGAAGTTCAGGCCCATGGTATTTCGAAAAATTTTTAAGCCCTAATTTTAAGCTTCCGTGTTTATGCGCTTATTGTGTGTTAATTGTTAGTAATTAGCACGGGGCCTGACAACGGCCATTCCTGTTCTATGTTGTGTCTGGTACCTTGAGTGATCGAGCACCTGGGTAACTCCCCTTCTCTCACATGTTTTGTGATCATTCCTGTTGTGTTAGCCAAATGTGTGCTGTTTCTTTGGGCTCCTTTAATCTCTTCTGCTTTCATGCATTGCACGACATGATAGATGGCATGTTGTATCTGTTTGCTGTATTATTGTGCTCTTCCTACTGGGGTTTTGACCACTTCCCTTTGGGGCTGTTTTGGTTGTGTATGTGGTTTTCAGGTTTTGCAGCTGGCCCTGATGGTGCGTCATCCAGTATATCCCCATAGGCGTCGTTGAGTTCCCAGTTACGTATATAGTCCTTCGAGCCATTTACCAGGGTAAGCCCTGAGTAGTTGTTTTAAATATTCGATGTTTTCGTGGTGTGATTATTTACATGTATCGTTTGAGAGTTTTGTACTGGGCTATCATTTTACATTGTTAAAAGTCGGTATTTTGAGTGTTCGCGTTATTTTAAAATATATTTTCCATCAGGCCAAAAGCAAAAAAAAGCTTTCGTGTTTTTGGATTAATTACGTGCTTAACTCTGATCTAGAGCACCGAGCCTGACATTTGATAGTGATATGCTGATTGTGTAACACGTGCTGTTAATAGCTTAGCTGGTCTAGTATAAGTTGTCCTGAGCTGGTAGTCAGCTTAGAGGAGGTTTTGACGTCCTGAGCTGGTAGTCAGCTCAGATCGCTAGCATACTAGACAATGAAATCAGACCGCAAGCGGACTGGACAATCAAATCAGATCGCAAGTAGACAGGTCAATCAAATCAATGAAATAGGTTCGCGACTTCAAAATCAGCTTGGAAAAAATAAGCAGAACACGAACTTACCTCAAAATGACTAAAAACCTGGAAGATTTCCTTAGTCTAGAGAAATAAAAAATATCTAAGGAAAATTCCAGAAACAAGAACACGTAAGCTGCTTGGAAGCTACTGAAACAAAACACGTAAGCTACTGGTGAGCTACTTGAAGAACATCCCTGAAAACTCAGGAAGAAACTGGATCGAACATCGTAAAAATATTTACTAACAAACGTTTCTGAATCAAAACTCTAGCGAACCAAAACTTTCTCAAGAAATCATATTTAACTCAACTCTGTTTTTGAAAAACATTAAAAACACTTTTCAAACCTTCAAAACTAGCACACACAGACAAGAAGCAAATCAATATATGTTTCCAAAGTACAGCAACAAACAAGGTTTACTTGCCTTAACAATGAAGACGTTTAGCAGATTTTATCTGACCTGAACATCGAACAAACACAATCGCACCTTTGAAAAGCTTTTAAAAATTTGGTCGGTTGAATGTTTACAAAGAGAACCGCTTCCTAAAAAGGTTTTCCTCTACGTGAAGTTTTCATGAATGAAGATGAGAGGTTCTTGTGCAGGTATTATACAAAAATCTCAAAACCCGATTAAATGAAAACACATTTTGTTAAAATTGCTACTAATAATAATGCGACCCTACTTTCCAAAAAAATAAATGCAGACCAAATCGATTTGGTTAAAAATGGAACGAAGCTGGCTTGTCTTGACAGATCGGACAGCTCTCGCAACCGCACCATAAACTGAACTAGATCAGCACATATAAAAGCTGATTGGTAATAAAATTAAATATATATCCCTCAAACTTATAACTTTATATTTGTGGGATTATGGATTTCTGGACGTTACAACTCTACACCGTTAAAGGATTTTCATCACCGAAATTTGCGTACTTATACAGATCTAGGTATCAACTAAGCAAATCCTTCTCGGCTTCTTGTTTTCTTCTATTTCTGAAAGATTTTCTCAAGGAATCTTAATCGTGGGAATACTTATATTTCTTAACATTGGGTTTTCTCTAAGAAGAATCGTCTCTAGTTCTCTTCATAATTCATATTGGGAGCAAGCTGTATAAGTTCACGGAGATGGCTATCAGCATAGCCCCTTTGTCTACTCTGTTCGTTTAGTTGCTTTGATCTGACTAGTTAATCGTCAGTTTATTGCCCTCATCTAATCCGATCTTGTAAAGTGGACTACATGGTAAGCACAGCTGACTTCGTAACAGACTTTTGCGTAATCATCTCTAGTTGAAATTTCTAAATTTCTTTAACTTACTATCTCTGAACTGAAAGTTGAGCTAATCCTGTTGCCTTTTATTCTTAACACCTCTGCTAATACGTAAACTTCACTGGGTGATAACTAATGATGCAATTGTTGGCGACAATGGCGGATTCGGATCCCGTTTCTCGGGGGCGCAGCGGAAGTTAAAATTAAGCCCCGAGAGACGTTAAATAAATAAAATTCATCATAAAACATTCATAGGATGTTTGTATGACGGTTACCTTGCTGGCGTCTAGGCGCCTGGCTCCGACCAGTTTCACGAGGAAATCGGCACTTCAAAAGGTAGGCGGCGGTAGATCGTCAATCAGGTCCACGACCGGAATCAAGACGCCTTCGTCATCCTGCACTAGAAGGCCTGATGAATTCAGCACGGACGGAAACACCTCAACGCGGTGGTCGGAACAAGTCCGGCGAAGGGGCGGCGGCGGCGGCGGCGTGAGGCTTGGAGGAGAGGAGGGGCGGCCGAGAGCAAGGGGCTAGGTTTTGTGTGTTGT
The DNA here is from genome assembly GCA_001598015.1 of Dorcoceras hygrometricum. Taxonomy (NCBI): domain Eukaryota; kingdom Viridiplantae; phylum Streptophyta; class Magnoliopsida; order Lamiales; family Gesneriaceae; genus Dorcoceras; species Dorcoceras hygrometricum. The sequence continues at coordinate 4,799 of KQ989655.1, read as the reverse complement.
GTGTTGTGATGCCCTAGATACAACTCATGTATGTATAAGTTATTCACGGGCTTGAACCGGCCATTGGACCTGGGGCGGGCCCAGTCCAATATATGAACATTCGGTTCAATCCGCATCACCGTGTCTTAATCATAACTCCGATCGACGATCAGATCGGACCGATCGACTCAGTTTCCAAAACTGAATATTATGATGTGAAAAATCGTGAGTGTTTTTAGGTAATCGAGAGTCGCTAGAGACTCGATGCTATGCATACATCGTTGGAGATCAAATAGTGACATTGCGAGTGTAACTAGGTAAACCCATTTTACCTAAAACACATCCAGTACTCTGGCCAGATATTTATACACTATTATCCCCTCAGATAGCATAGGATATCCACGCATGAGAGCGAGCGGTGAATCCTCGACAACGAAGCATCGACTCATACATTCATCGGGACCTCACCCAATCCCGCTGCACAATGACTCCAAGTGAGTCGGAAAACGGGTCAAAGTGAGGCGCCTATCATGTAGAGTCTCAATGGCGTTTCGATTAGTGAGGACTAATCAGTACAAACAAGACCTCGGACTTATCCACTCGACAAATGGTAACCACTTGTAAAGTCCGAACGAGGGTAGTTCGATAGATCACCAGGTCACTATCCATCTGCATGCTCAGAACATCACAATGTTCCTTACCAATGAAACATGGTACTTCGCATCGCAGATGCTAGTCTCAAGCTCGGGCGGCCTTATTCTCATTTTTACGGCCAAATCTACTAGGAACAAATTCAGAATGCACAGTAACTATTAGATGTGTTTCATGATAGCCATCATATCCACTATCACATCTAACATACACTATGGTGCATTCTAGGTCTTTATCCAACGCAATTGTTAACGTTATATAACATAATGTAAATAAAGAATGTCATAAATAAATGTGTATTCATAAATAAAGATTGTCAAATACAAGAGTCTATAAAACCCACACGCCACAAGTTGGTTAGTTGGACATCTACTCTAACAATCTCCCACTTGCCCTATAGCCAACTACTCATCAAGCGCAGTCCAATTGTTTCGCGATGTTTTTAAAACAACGGTCCTGGCAAGGGCTTCGTAAGTGGATCAGCAACGTTGTCCGCAGAGGCGAATCTCTCAACTGCTATGTCACGTCTAGCCACAATATCCCGGATTATATGGTATTTCCTCAGTATATGTTTGGATCTTTGGTGAGACCTAGGCTCCTTTGCTTACGCAACGTCACCCGTGTTGTCGCAGTACACCGGGATTGGACCAACTCCATCAGGGATGACGCCCAACTCTTGGACGAAATTCCTTATACAAACCGCCTCCTTAGCAGAAGCTGATGCTGCAATGTACTCAGCCTCAGTGGTTGAATCCGCGATGGTGTCTTGCTTGGAACTCTTCCAAGAGACAGCACCACCATTGAGCATGAATACAAATCCAGAGGTAGACTTCGAATCATCCACGTCACATTGGAAGCTAGAATCAGTGTAACCTTCCAATTTCAGTTCACCACCCCCATAGACCATGAACATATTCTTAGTCCTTCGCAAGTACTTAAGAATATCAACTCTTCCAAGAGACAGCACCACCATTGAGCATGAATACAAATCCGGAGGTAGACTTCGAATCATCCACGTCACACTGGAAGCTGGAATCTGTTAGAGTAGATGCCCAACTAGCCAACTTGTGGCGTGTGGGTTCATAGACTCTTGTATATGACAATCTTTAT
>KQ989654.1:30143-40975 GCA_001598015.1 Dorcoceras hygrometricum | reverse complement strand
CTGGTGACCAGCAGAGCCTTTGTAATGACAAATGATCAAGCCAACCCAGACTCGACAATAGTTACGGGTGAGATTATGATTGTTGAATTTCCTTCCATGGCTTTAATAGATTCAGGAGCCACTCATTCATTTATAGCTGCTGAATTTGCTAAGAAATTTCCCATTAAGCCTGACCAGGTAGCTGTAGGTTTCTGTGTATCAGTACCGTCAGGAGAAGAATTGATATCGCACGATGTATTTAAGAGTTCAGAGCTTAAACTTCAAGGGCATCACATTACTGCTGATTTAATCATATTGCCAATGCCTGAATTTGATATGATTTTGGGAATGGATTGGTTAACCAAGTATGGGGTAGTAATTGATTTTAATCTTCGGAAAGTAGCGGTTAATCCATCCAGAGGAGATTCCTTTAATTTTGAAGCTAAACATATTTGTAAGATTCCTCGAATAATATCAGCTCTTAAGGCTCAATGTTGTTTGAGGAAAGGAGGAGTAGGATTTCTGGTTAGTTTATAATCTTTAACCGTAACCAGTAGACCCCAGTTGTCAGATTTAGAAGTTGTAAGTGAATTCCCCGAGGTTTTTCCAGAAGATATCCAGGGATTACCACCTGACAGAGAGCTGGAATTTTCCATTTATCTAATTCCAGGAGTTGCTCCAATTTCTAGACCACCTTACCCCTTAGCTCCATCAGAAATGAAAGAACTGAAGGAACAGATACAAGATCTGTTGGAGAAAGGGTTTATCAGACCAAGTACTTCCCCCTGGGGAGCCCCTGTTTTATTTGTTAAGAAAAAGGATGGGAGTTTGAGGCTATGTATAGATTATCGAGAATTAAACAAACTGACCATTAAGAATAAGTATCCATTACCAAGGATAGAAGATCTTTTTGACCAGCTGAAAGGGTCTATAGTCTTTTCTAGATTCTCTAAGATAACTGTTCCTTTGACTACGTTAAAAATAAATCAAGTGAAGTATAATTGGACAGCTGAATGTCAAAACATTTTTGACAAGTTGAAGCAAGCGCTGATAAAAGCACCAGTGTTAACCATGCCATCTGATGAAGAAAAATTTTTAATTTATACAGACGCATCCAAGATGGGTTTAGGATCTGTTTTGATGCAGGAGCGTAAAGTAATTTCATACGCATCCAGACAGTTGAAGAATCACGAGAGGAATTACCCAACGCATGATTTGGAACTGGCAGTTGTTGTCTTTTCCCTTAAGATATGGAGACATTATCTATATGGGTAGAAGTGTGAGATATTTACAGATCACAAGAGTTTGAAATACTTCTTTACCCAGAAAGAATTGAATATGAGGCAGAGACGATGGTTGGAGATGGTTAAGGACTATAACTGTACGATCAGCTATCACCCAGGAAAAGCAAATGTGGTAGATGATGCTTTAAGCAGGAAGTCTGTTGTATTAGCTCAGCTGATTGTTCAGAAACCGTTGTCAGCTGATATTGAAAAGTTTGGACTTGAAATAGTGTCCAGCAGCAGTACTATGATTTTAGCAAACGTCTCAGTAAGATCAAATTTGATAGACCAAATTCGAGATAGTCAGCTGAAAGATGAGAAATTACAGAAATGGGTCAATCAAGATAAATAAAGAGGCAGCAACCTCTATTTTTCAGAAGATGGAGTAGTTAGGTATCTGGGAAGGATTTGGGTACCCCAAGTAGATGAATTGAGAGCTGATCTTTTGAAAGAAGCTCATACAGCTCCTTATTTAGTACATCCCGGAAGTACTAAAATGTATAAAGACCTCCAACAGTTGTACTGGTGGCCAGGAATGAAGAGGAATGTTTCTAGATTTGTAGCTGAATGTTTGAAGTGTCAGCTGGTGAAGGCTGAACATCAGCGACCGGCTGGATTATTGAAGCCACTGCCTATTCCAGAATAGAAGTGGAAATGTATAGCGATGGATTTTGTGACTGGTTTACCAAGAACTGTTCAAGGATATGACTCCATCTGGGTTATAATTGATAGACTCATTAATTCTGCTCATTTCTTACCAGTCAAAACAACATATGAGGTGAGCAGATACGCGGATTTGTATGTTAAGGAAATAATGAGGCTTGTTGGTCCGCAAATAGGATCAGCAGCCACGCTTTTTAAAGGACTTTAGAAATTTTGCGCGCTGCTACAACACTTGAGGTGAAATACCTCTTGTTCTTGAACATCTAAAAACAACACGAGAAGAGCACCGGAGACAGATCTGGTATGATTTAAAAATCATGCGGAAAATACCAGAACTGAATCCTATATTTTAAAACAAACTCAAACAGATTTATGTGTAACATAAATCTGTTTAAGACTATTCAATGTGCTTGTGTGCTAACTGTATGCGATGCGAGAATATAAGTGCATGCTGTTATGCTAAAGTAAATATGCAGGTGCTGAATGAATAACAGAATACAATACACAATGATTTGTTTATGGAAGTTCGGAATTCAATGTCCTACGTCTCCCCTTCTTCCACCTCGGAAGGCTCCACTAGAAGATTTGATCTTACAACTGCGTGTACAGACCCAATCCCACAACCAGCAGCTGTGAGAACTCCTAGACTCCACAAACGCACAACAGCCGCAGCTGTGTGACTGACTACATACACAAGAGTTTTACGTCTTCATGCTTGGACGGGAACTGTGAACATATTTCGAGATTCATTCACAAACAGATGTGAATGAATCCGGGTGTGTGAGATTAATACAATGTAGATCTCATCTCTCTGTTTTTCTCACACACGAGGGACATGCTTTAACAAGCTAATTCTAGACTCAGCAATCAACACTCGTGAAAAGCTCTTCTCTAATGGCGGTCGATTGCTTCGTCTATCTCTTCTTTTTCCCTCTGTTGGTGCACTGTATATTCAAAGTAATTCTTCCACAGTATGTAGTTGCACCAACTGAACGAACACTCAGCAGAACACTCAGTGTCTCGCTCTCTATATGTGGAACACTTCTTCAATGGGCGTTGCCTCGAATATATAGCCTCTGTAGAATTTCTTCCCATTGGAAAGCTTCCAAAACTGTTCAGTGCTTCATCTGGCTATCTTGTCTACTTTCCATTTTAATGCAACGCTCCTCTGTAAAGTACCGACACAGAAACAGTACTTGCGTCCTTTTCTTTTGCAGGCTACTGTCGCTTTCTCCATTTTGAATTAAGCTCAGCAGTTGACATCCATATTTGATAATTCGTCAACTGCTTCGCTGCTGATTAATTCCTACGACTGCTGTGCTTTGCTCCTTCTTCAATTCTTTGCGCCTGGGAACAAAGTCGACTGAATATGCAAAGCTTGCGACTGGTTAATTAGCAACAGCTGATACACATAAGCTCTTCTCTTGATGCTGCTGTTGCTTGCGTCTGGAATTCATCTTGCGACTGGATATCTTTGCGTTGCGACTGGATCACTGTAGCTTCGTCTGCTGAAATAAACAACGCAAAGTCTTCCTGCTGAATCTTTATCGCAATAGCAAAACGCTGTCGTATCAACTTATGTAAACGACATCGTTTTGCTCTCGCTAACTCCAAATAGCATCTGCTGATGAACAGTAGCTCTCTGCTGAATTTCCTCCTCTACGACGTCGCTTCCTCTTGCATTATCTCAAGCCATCTGCTGAATCTTAACACGACGTCGCTTCAGCTTTTGCGCTTCGCTTCATCTGCTGATTGTGATGACATCAAAGCTGATGTCATCACAGCTCATTCCATATCTAGCGCCTCTTCTCTTCTGCTGAATCTTCATCTGCTGAACATTGTATCTTCCTGCTGAATGATGACGTCACTGCTGATGTCATCCAAACTTAGCGCTCCAGCTGATCTTCATCATCTGCTACTTCGCTTCAGCTGATCTTCATTATATTCATCAGCAGTACTTATAATTGTGACTGTTGATAGATTCATCAACAGTACTTATAATTGCTTCCTTTCTTGCGCCTCCAGCTGATCTTCATCATCTCGAACTAAATCTTCAGCGCGCTTCTCTATTCCTGTACTAGCTGGTTTACTTTGCTTTTTAGCGCTTGCAGCTGATCTTCATCATCTGCTAGATTATTATGCTCCAGCTGGTTCAACTTTGGCCTACGCCTGATTACGAACAGCTGATTCAACTCTGGACGTCTCCATTGCTAAACCTGCTGCCGATTCCATGAACGCACCAAACCAACTGCTGCACATTTATTTTGAACCAACTGCTGAACATTTCTTCGATCTGAAATCTGCGCACTTGAGTATAATTGTTAGAATAACAACAATAGGTTTTGTGTAATTCAAAACTTAATCAGGATCTGTCAAAACAGATCCATCAATCTCTCCCTTTTTGATTTACGCAAAACCTTAAACAAACAATGCATGTTCTAACAAGGCTTCATGGTGTTCCAATATCCATTGTATCAGATAGGGATCCAAAGTTCACATCAGCTTTTTGGAAAAGTTTGCATAGAGCTATGGGTACAAAATTGACCTTTAGCACTGCGTTTCACCCCAGACCGATGGACAATCTGAAAGTGTGATTCAGATTTTAGAAGACTTTCTCAGAGCATGTATTGTGGATTTTTCAGAAAGCTGGGATCTGAAGTTGCCACTTGTAGAGTTCTCCTATAATAACAGTTTCCAGGTTTCGATTCAGATGGCACCATATGAAGCTCTCTACGGTCAAAAGTGTAGAACACCACTCCATTGGGATGAAGTTGGTGAAAGAGCTGGTTTAGGACCAGACGTAGTAGAGCAAACAGCAGCAGCTGTTAGAAAGATAAGAGAAAGAATGAAATCTGCTTAAAGCCGACAGAAAAGTTATGCAGATAATCGAAGAAGGGAACTGAATTTTGAAGTGGGTGATCACGTATTTTTTAGAATTGCTCCAATGAAAGGAGTAATGCGTTTTGGGAAGAAAGGAAAGCTGAGTCCAAGGTTTATTGGACCATATGAGATCTTAGAGAAGGTAGGAACACTCGCCTATCGATTACCATTTCCTCCAGAATTGTCAGCAGTGCATAATGTTTTCCATGTATCAGCTTTGAGGAAATATATTCCCAACCCTTCGCATGTGCTAAGTCATGAGCCAATTCAATTAGCACCAGATTTAAGTTATGAAGAAAGACCAGAAAGAATTCTCCTCCGAGAAATTAGAAAACTAAGAAACCATAGTATTCCTATGGTTAAGATACAATGGTCTAATCAGTCGGAGCGAGAAGAAACTTGGGAGACAGAAGCTGATATGCTTTCCCTTTACCCAAATTTATTTGGTACGTAAATTTCGAGGACGAAATTTCAATAAGGAGGGTAGAGTTGTAACGCCCCAAAATCCATAAGACCACATTTATTAATTTTATTAATTTCATGGGCCAAAATGGCAATTTTAAATGTTATGTATTTGCTGATTTCATAGATTTCAGAAAATAAGATGCGTCGCGGCTGGTTCCAGCAGATGACTCCAAAATCGATACATGAGCAGGTTTAAATTGATTGAAAATACTTTAAGGAGGACAAATGATTTCTTTTGAAAAAGGTTTGGTGTTTTACAAATTTAAATGATATGAAGGGAATTTTAGAAAAATTTGTACACATAGATTTCAGAAATAGATGCGTCGCGGCTGGTTCCAGCAGATGACTCCAAAATCGATACATGAGCAGGTTTAAATTGATTGAAAATACTTTAAGGAGGACAAATGATTTCTTTTGAAAAAGGTTTGGTGTTTTACAAATTTAAATGATATGAAGGGAATTTTAGAAAAATTTGTACAACTTGGTTGAAGTGTGTCATGCTTTGTAAACATAGCACCTTGCCACTAACCCCTTCCATATAAATAGCTGTTTTGAAATCAAGATCATTATCATTTGCAAAGAAAATCTTTAGTGTTCTTCAAAATATTTTCCAGAGAAGTTCGTGTATTGCTCAGGGAGAATATTCTTCCGGAATTAACCACGGTTGCAAAGCTTTGTTAAGGCAAGTACAAGCTGATCCTTGCTACACCATTTAAAGCTTATATTTATTTTATTCATTTTATGGATCTGCTTGCCTGTTTGTTTAAGATATGTTGAAGTTCATGTTTAAAATGATTTACGCATGATCAAGGAAAGAAATATTGGGTTCAAAATGATGTTTTTATGCTTACAAGTGTTTTCCAGAAAATATGGTTACTGAGGATTCGAGTTTGATTCAAGTATGTTTATGAATGTTTTCCTTTCGGTGGTTTGTAATATCAAGAATTGGACGCTATGTAATCTGATGTTGTTAATCGAATCAGTATAAATTCTGGTTTGATAGATAACAGCTGATAGCGTAGCTGTAATTTTGATGTTGCAACACCAAGTTTAAAGTCAGCTTTTGGTTTCGAGAATTTCTCACATCAGCTGTTGGTTTCATTGTTCATCAGCTGTTGCTTTCATTGTTCATCAGCTGTTTGTTTTATTGTTCATCAGCTGTTGGTTTGTTCATCAGCTGTTGCATTGTATCGTTGTATTCAGTCTTTGCACTGTTCGTACGTCTGCTTGTTGTGCAAACGAAATCGTTTCATTTATTCGTAGTCATGTCTGATAACAGATATTCTTACGTCTGTTTATTCTTATTATCAGACTTTCTTACGTCAGCTTCTTAAGCAAACGACATCGTTTTACACTTATTCCCAAGTCGCGTTGTTAGTAATTATTTTTACGACTCGTTCAAACTAACGACGTCGTTTCCTTAAGTTACAACTCGTAACAGATATTCTTACGTCATCATGTCTGTTTTCTACTTCAACGACATCGTTTCATTTACTACGTCTGTTTTAAGCATTCTCTCGCAGCTGTTTTACGATAAACGTGAACAGTGAAGATCTGTTTTGTTTCAAAGTATTCTTTCACTTTGTTACGAATGATTTCATTTCAGCGATGAGTTTTAGCAGTCGAATTCGATACTCAGTAAAGTTTAAAATGGCAAGAGAGAGTTTTAAATGATGGAACCCGATGATTTTTAAAGAAATTTCAAAGAAAGAAAGGATGTTAAAGGAACAAAAGTTTATTTTAAAGGATTTATGGCATAGATAACAGACGGTCACAAGGAGAAGGGTGAGTAGTCGTCCAGATGTCGCTGCCCTTTCATATGAGATATATGCTAAAACTGATATCGGAAGTCATTTTGATCAAAGTGCAACACGGACCTAAGTAGAGCTTCTAAGCCATAAATCAAACGAAAAGATATTGATGATAAGATATGGGCTATTATCCCCTGTCTCCAAGTTTAAGAAAGAAATGTTTTTGAAACGTTTATGTATTGATGATTCTTTTAACTTAAAAGTTATGTATGTTCAGATGTCTGCCTGCGTTAAATGAAATTGTTATAACTCATATTGTACTTGCTGAGCCCCTAGGCTCATTAGCTTTTAAAATGGTGCAGGTATGACAGCTGAGGAGCGAACAGGAGGTGAAAACTGATAGCAGCTGCTGGGTGTTGTGTTTATCAATGGCCAACGTTTTCCGTGTCATAGCTGTTGTTGTATTGTATGTTAGGCATCTGTATTAGATCAATTACATCAGTTGTATATTCAAACAGAATTTCAGATGTTGTAACTCGCAATAGCAATATATATATAATAGAATCTATTTTTCCGCAAAAACGTTTGTCAGTAGTTGGCGCGCAAGTGTATAGATGTCTGTCAGCTTTTGTGTTTCGAAGTTTCGTTTTCAAGTTATAGGAAATACAGCCTATAGCAAATTGTCTTTCAGCTCTTCTTTTTATTCGAAAATTTTTATTTTACCCAATTCCTGATTTCCGTGGGTTTGGGTGTCACAACACAGTACTACCACTGGGTACTATTTCTATTCCAGACTTCTCAATATCATAGGCCAATGGTCTCTGGACCAAAAGCTGAGCTAATCCAACAGATTTCCCACTCAAGGCATCTGCCACCACATTGGCTTTTCCTGGGTGATAACTGATCGTGCAATCATAATACTTTACCAGCTCTAACCGTGGAGCTTGTATATGTTCCTTTAATTACTTCATCTCTGAAGGAGCTAAAAGGTAGGGTGGTCTGGAAACTGGAGCTACTCCTGGAACTAAGTCAATCGAAAATTCCAGTTCTCTGTCTGGTGGTACTCCATGGATATCCTCTGGAAAAACCTCAGGAAACTCATTCACCACCTCCACATCTGAAATTTGGGGCTTACTAATCGTTTCTAAGGACGACAAGCTTGCCAAAAATCCTACCCTTCATTTCCTCAAACAGCGTTGAGCCCTAAGAGCTGATATAATACGGGGAATCCTCCAAACATGATTGGCTTCAAACTTAAACGGGTCCCCTCTGGGTGGATTAACCAATACTTTTCGAAGCTTAAAGTCTATCACTACTTCATACTTAGTTAGCCAGTCTATTCCCAAAATCATATCGAACTCAGGTATTGGTAACACAATTAAATTGGCAGTAATCAAATGCCCTTGAAGTCTAAGTTCTAAACCTCGAAAGTCTATCACTACTTCATACTTAGTTAGCCAGTCTATTCCCAAAATCATATCGAACTCAGGTATTGGTAACACAATTAAATTGGCAGTAATCAAATGCCCTTGAAGTCTAAGTTCTAAACCTCGAAACAATTCATGGGATACTTGTTGGGGAACCGTGGCTGATCCGAATCCCGTCTCCCGGCGAGGCAGCGGAAGAATAAAATTAGGCCGGGAAACGTTCAATACAATTAAAAACTACTGCAAACTATGAACCATTCATAGGGCGTTTAGTCAATTACCTTGCTGGCGACTTGCGCCTGGCTCCAACCGGAATTACAAGAAGACCGGCTCTTCACGGTAGGCGGCTGTAGATTCGTCAATCAGGTCCACGACCGGAAGGGAGACTCCTTCGTCAGCCTGCACTAGAAGGCCTGACAAGATCATCGCGGACGGATTCTCCTCGAAAAACTGATCGGAGCAAGTCCGATCAATTAGCGGCGGCGGCGGCGGCGGCGGCGCTGGAGGCCGGCGGCGGCGGCTTTTGGGAGAGGAGGGAGAGGAGGCCGAGAGATTAGTGTAGGGTTAGGATGTGTGTAATCTGAATTACTTAGTTACAATAAAGCCCTTAAGTCTAATTAAATAGACTAGCAATGGACTTGGACCGGCCCAACGGGCCCGGACCCAAATGACGATATCCATCGCTGCGACTTCATCGTAACTCCGATCGCCGATCAGATCGGACCGATCGACTCAGTTTCCAAAACTGAATATTATGATATGAAAAACAATTTTTCAGATCATTTAACCCTAAATTGCAAAATGACCGTTTTGCCCCTCAACAGCGGGAAATCACGATTTGACCCCTGTTGACTTTTAGGAAGTCGCACTCCCTAGAATCCTCCTCCTATGCTCAACACATTGAGCTCAGTATCTGTGCGGGAATCTCGAATCCAGTACTTGTGTTCCCTCAATGGTTCAGGGATACAGCTAGCCGTGGGCCCACAACCATTGTGGCTCCGGAATCATAATTCCGGACTTGCCCATCGGATCATGGTAAGAGCGTCTAGCAACATCGTCCCATGATCCCCTAGGTATCACTGATAGTGCCTGCAAGAACCAGTTGGTCGTGGTTAGCGTACAGTACGGTCCTTTAAATCCATATATCCCGATCAGATCAACGACCATTTGTAAATCGAGAGTCGCTAAAGATCCGATAGCTATGCATACATCTTGGAGATCGAATAGTGACATCACGAGTGTAACTAGGTAAACCCATTTACCTAAAACACTTCTAGTACTGTGGCCAGAAATTTATACACTATCGTTTCCTCAGATAACATAGGATATCCACGCATGTCTGCGATCGGTGAATCCTCGACAACGATGCATCGACTCCTACATGCATCGGGGTCTCACCCAATCCCGCCGCCTAATGACCCCAAGTGAGTTGGCAAACGGGTCAAAGTGAGACGCCTATCATGTAGAGTCTCAATGACGTTTCAAGTCGTGAGGACTAATCAGTACAACCAAGACCTCGGACTTATCCACTCGACAAATGGTAACCACTTGGAAAGTCCGAACGAGGGTAGTTCGATAGATCCCCAGGTCACTATCTATCTGCATGCTCAGAACATCACAATGTTCCCTACCAATGAAACATGGTACTTCACATCGCAGATACTAGTCTCGAGCTCGGGCGGCCTTATCCTCATTTTGACGGCCCAATCGACTAGGAACGTGTTCAGAATACACAGTGACTATTAGATGTGTTTCATGATAGTCGTCATACCCACTATCACATCTAACATACACTATAGTGCATTCTAGGTCTTTACTCAACGTAATTGTTAATCATCATACATACAATGAAAGTAAAGAACGCCATAAATAAATGCAAATATCATATATAAATATTGTCATATACAAGAGTCTATAAACCACACGCCACAAGTTGGCTAGTTGGGCATCTACTCTAACAATCTCTCACTTGCCCTAAAGCCAACTACTCATCAAACGTAGTCCCATTGTTTCGCGATTATTTCCTGGCAAGGGCTTCGTAAGTGGATCAGCAACGTTGTCCGCAGAGGCGACTCTCTCAACTGCTATGTCACCTCTAGACACAATATCCCGGATTATGTGGCATTTCCTCAGTATATGTTTGGATCTTTGGTGAGACCTAGGCTCCTTTGCTTTCGCAACGGCACCCGTGTTGTCGCAGTACACTGGGACTGGACCAACTCCATTAGGAATGACGCCCAACTCTTGGACGAAATTCCTTATCCAAACCACCTCCTTAGCAGCAGCTGATGCTGCGATGTACTCAGCCTCAGTGGTTGAATCCGCGATGGTGTCTTGCTTGGAACTCTTCCAAGAGACAGCACCACCATTGAGCATGAATACAA
>KQ989653.1:5953-22766 GCA_001598015.1 Dorcoceras hygrometricum | reverse complement strand
CCGATGTTGAGGGGCAAAACGGTCATTTTGCACCGGGGTTCTGAAAAATGGTTTTTCAGATCATATTATTCAGTTTCAGAAACTGATTCGATCCGTCCGATCTGATCGGCGATCGGAGTTACGATGAAGTCTCGGTGATGGGGATGAACGGAATGTTCACCCATTGGACCCGGGCCCGTTGGGCCGGATCCAAACCCATCTTTAATTCTATTTAATTAGAACTAACCCTAGACTTCATAATACTTGATCATTAAACAACTCAACCCTAAACCTAGCATTGGCCTCCGCCCTCCCTCCTCTCTATAAGCCGCCGCCGCCGCCGCCGTCGCTTCGCCGGAATTTGTTCCGGCCAAATTTGGCGAGGAGAATCCGTCCGCGCAGATCTCGTCAGGCCTTCTATCCAAACCCATCTTTAGTTCTATTTAATTAGAACTAACCCTAGACTTCATAATACTTGATCATTAAACAACTCAACCCTAAACCTAGCATTGGCCTCCGCCCTCCCTCCTCTCTATAAGCCGCCGCCGCCGCCGCCGTCGCTTCGCCGGAATTTGTTCCGGCCAAATTTGACGAGGAGAATCCGTCCGCGCAGATCTCGTCAGGCCTTCTAGTGCAGGCTGACAAAGGAATCTCGTCTCTGGTCATGGACCTGATTGACGATATCTACCACCGCCTACCGTGAAGTGTTGTTTTCTTTACGAAACCGGTCGGAGCCAGGCACAAGTTTCCAGCAAGGTAGTCACCTTAACACCCTATGAATGTCATAGTTTTGTGTTTGTTTTATCGTATTGATCGTCTCCCGGCACATGTTTTTGTTCTTCCGCTGCCTCGCCGGGGGGCGTGATCCGGATCCCAACACTTTCCGCATCTATTTGTAACATTATTGTCTCTTCTTTTGAAGCAGGCAGTCTGTTATAATTTGGATTTAATTGAGAAGACAGAAGTCTGAAATAGACTCTTTATATTAGTGCAAAAGTTGTTGCAGCGATGAAATTCATATCCCTGAATATGAACATCTAATATTAATGAATCTAAAATCATGGGATCTGTGAGATCCACAGAGAAGTTTGGAGAATTGTTTTTTCTTTTCCAAAATTTGAAAAACTCCTGTTGTCATAGTTATTGCTGTGTAGGGAGAGTTTTATTTAAAATATTTTGGGAAAGACCAGATTTCGATCTCTTTTTGATTCCCATAAAAAGGGAGAGAATTTCTTAGATCATGCATTTGTTATTCCAAGTTTTGTGTAAATAAAAAAGGGAGAGATTGTTGGATCTGGATAACAGATCCAGATCTGAGTTTTGAATTACACAAAACTTGTTATTGTGTTTCTAATGTTTCTACTAAGTGTGCAGATGTTAGCTAGAAATACAACAAGAGAGATCTGGACAGACGAGTGTTTATCAGAAAAGTTCACAGCTGGATTAGCAACGTAGACAGAAGATAAGCGTATTGAAGATTTTATAAGTCGTGACGTCATCCAAGTTTATTGAAGATTTCAGAAGTCGTGACGTCATACAAACATATTGAGTTTTTAAGATCTCGTGACGTCATTAAGAGTTTCATAGAAGATAAGAGAATTGAAGATTTCAGATTCCGTGACGCCATCTAGAGCTGAGCAGCAGTGAGATATATCAGATCTTATACTGTAACTCAATCAGATCTGATAATGTAGCAGACCAAGAGCTGAAAATAGAAAACGCGATTTCGGAGGCCTAAACGAAGGAATTTGGGCGAAAAGCGGCTTAGGTCACGAGCGAAGCTCGTGAGTCTTGCTCGTTGGACCGTTTCAGAGGGAATAGCACTGGTCTCATGCAAAAATGTGAAGTCTGATCAGATGTGAAGACAAGAGCAGTTGAGGCAGATGTTGAAGACAAGAGATCTGGATCCAGCTATGAACAGAAGAACGATTCATATGTGAGGAGAAGTCTGGATCCAGCTATGTGAATTATATAATCATTTATGTAGTTTTCAATGTACGATAACGTTTTTAAAGGAAAGAATTAAATATATATTGACGGGCTAAACTTTTAAATTGCATGATTTTAAGAAATGCACGCATCATGAGATTTTATGAAACGTTCATGTTCTTTTTTTGAGAAAAAACCCGAGGGATTGAAGGACTTGTGGCAAAATTTAATGATGGGAGCTAGCCGGGTAGCCGGGTCCGGAGATCCCCTGTTTTAATGTATTACGAGCTTGTGGATCCATGTGATCACGACATGGTGAAGTGGCATGGGAGGTGCTTGGGATCCCGAGGTAAGGTCGGGTGAACCGCATCGCCACGTACGTTGGTTCTTTCGATTGATCAATCATACGCCCGCTCACATTTTACTGATACGACTCATACGTTTATGTTACGTTACGTCATGCTTATTCTGTATGCTATATGATTATGATACATTACGACTGATGTTACGAACCATGTTTTACGACCATCAATGCATACATGTTTTAAAGTTATTTTATTATGCGTATGTGCTTGCATGTGGTTTTATTATACGTACTTTGCTATTTGAAAAGATAGAGCATGTTGAGCATCTAGGCTCACTAGGTTTAAATGGTGCAGGTGAGAATGCTGATGAGTTTATCCCTACTGGCGGTGTGGACCTCTGAGTGCTCGCTGCAGCTGTACCCCGTGGCCACTCTGACGTCTTTATTCATGTCACGATACATTTTGATTCAAAAATCCAAACATCAACAGCAACAACAGCATACAGGTAATACAAATAGAGATCCCAAGTACAATAATCACGCAGGGCATCCCCCTGGTTCTATAGTTCAATACATAACATATAATTGAGACTCAAAATGGGGATCTACCAGCTGACGCACCGCTCAGTCCAGCTGGATCACCTGAAGATCCTGCAAAGACCAACACAGACCAAAGCAGCCCAAAAAGGGAAAATAAAACGAGGTCAAACCTCAGTACGAAGAGAAATATACAACAGCTATCAGATACACATGCAACATATCATGTCGTGTCATGCATGAGGGCTACCAAGAATCATCGGTAAGCAAGGCACAATGACTCAGTTGTACAATCAATCTCAATCAATCAGCAGAATCCATATCACAGCGATCAGCTGGCTATCACACTCAGTGACGACATTGGATTTCTGCGCACGGCGACTCAGTAGACAAATCGCGACACAGCGATATCAGGTCTCAAATAATACAGGCTCAATATGTTAGTGAATTCCAAGCAGAATCATGCTCACAACAGTGTATATAAATCACACGCATAAACAATTAAGAATACATAACCATACACACATAATATGTTCTCATATATCTCAAGGGTGTAAGTACGAGCTCAATCCGTACCTCAACTTCTTACGCCTACTATCCCAATAGATCACACAGGGGCACACGTCCAGTAGCTCACGCACGAGAACACAGCTCCAAAAGCTCTCGGCGAACACCTAATAGAAGCTGCTCGAACAATCACGTAGCTACAACCTGCTCAGCCACACCTAAACAGCTCAGGGACAACTATACTAGAACAGATTTGGGTGCTACCAACAATCCAACCTAAACCGATACCTCAACAAGATAACCATCTCAAATCGAAGCTCAGAATAGGAAGAAAATCACTTACCCAAAGCTGCTAAAGAACGGAAGAACTACTGGCCGGAAATCGCAAAAATATACGAACGCTACAATCACTTCGTGCTCCCTCAACAAGCCGACTCAAGCCTCCAAATTGGTGCCAATCGAAAGATCTAGAGGAGACGAGCTCAGCGCCACCAACCTTGCTCCAAGCTGCGGCGTAAATAAACGGCAATCGGAAGAAATCGAGTACGATGAATAGTAAGGGTTTCGGGAACAGTATAAGTCGATTTCTTTCTGGGAGGAAGATAATGGATATGAGATCTAAAAATTGGCTAAGTGTTAACAGATATAAGGTATACACGGTCAAAGTCAAAGACAATTATTAAGTCCCGAAATCTGTTACAGTTCAACCGACCAGCTCATTCAAAGCTGATTCCAACTCAGATCTGAGCACTTCACCAGATCTGACTCCTCTTCGCTATACCAGATCTGACTATCACCAAACGACGTCGTACAAGAATGCCGCTTACATCAGAGCTGATACCAGCTCTGGCACATAGCAGCACGCCGTTACTCAAATCTGGTACACACAGATGCTCGCACTCGCTGGACAGATTTCGCTCATCCAGCGTCTTTACTGGTAACCCAAAAAACTGTCGCATCGTCTCCCGCTCAGGACAACCAGCTTATTGCCTTCTCTCCCAGCTGCTACACATCAACCATCTCTCACCAAAGCTGAACCTCACCTGAACTCATCCAAATCTGAATCACGAACAATATGCACATCCAAATCTGATCACACACACTGTCCAGGTTTCGCTTTACCAACCAGCTTAGAGAAGATCGCGCACATTGACCAAATAGGAGCATCCAGCTCTGAGCGCCATGCATGTAAGCTACTCTACAACCAACTCAGTGGAAAGAACTATCTCTCCCCCAAATCTGATATCGCAATTCTGCTCACGCTCAACCAGTGTCTCAACTGGTGTAACGACGTCACACCGCCTCCAAATCTGGGCGACCAACTCACACGTGATCCGTTTTGTGTCCAATCCAAAAAGCATCAACAACTTACGCGACTAGCCCTTGCTATTACCTCAAATATGCTCATAACATTTTACTAATTAAACCAATTAATTACAGTCCTCACAACCTCCCCACCTTAAGATATTTTGTCCTTGAAATCAAATAACAACTAGAGATCAAATCTAAAGGAAAATCGGAGAATAACCAGGACTGAAACATAGCAATCCAACACTTCTAATATATCCCAACAGTCACTAACTAATAGTACCAAAACAACTCAACACCAATCAGCAAGCTAGAAGATTACCTGGATCAATTCTGTGTATATTCAAACAGATGATGCCACTCTTGTCTCATCTTTTCTTATACTTCCCAGGTAGATTCTTCTCGGCCATGCTTGTTCCATTGGACCATCACCAACGGAATAATCTTATTCCGCAGCTGCTTCTCCTTCCTATCCAGAATCTGCACTGGATATTCGATGTTACTCAGGGTGGGATCCAGCTCAACTTCGTCGGTCTTAAGAACATGGGAAGGATCTGGCTCATATTTTCTCAACATTGACACATGAAACACATCATGCATCGCTGCTACCTCAGCAGGAAGTCGCAAAAGATACGCAAAATATCCAATCATCTCAAAGATCTCAAACGGACCAACGAATCTAGGAGCTAATTTACCCTTAAGCCTGAATCTCATCATGCTCTTGAAAGGAGAAACTTACCAAACACTTGATCACCAACCTAAAATTCCAAAGGCCTGCCCCTCTTATTAGCATAACTATCTTGGCGATCTTGTGCATCCTTCATTCTGCTCCGAATTAGCTCAACCTGATCCTTCATATTCTGCACAAACTCAGGGGTAGACAGTTGTTTCTCTCCAACTTCTTCCCAAAAAATTGGCGATCTACACTTATGACCATACAAAGCTTCGAATGGTGCCATCCCAATAGTCACTTGGTAGCTGTTGTTATACGAATCCATCACAATAGCTCGCAGCATGTCCTCCAAAGTCTGTATGATCCTCTCGAATTGGCCATCCGTCTGCGGGTGATAAGCTGTACTCATATCCAATCTCGAACCCATATCTACTTGCAAACTCTTCAAAAATCGAGAAGTAAATCGTGGATCTCTATCAGACACTATCGAAACCGGCACTCCATGCAATCTAACCACATGGTCAACATATAGTCTTGCCATGTTATTCATGGAACACCTAACATCATAGGGAATTAATTGGGCTGACTTCGAAAGCCTGTCAATAACAACCCAAATCGCATCACATCCCCTGTTCGATCGAGGTAAGTGAGTCACAAAATCCATGGCCACGTGCTCCCAATTCCATTGAGGCACTTCTAAACTCTGTAACAATCCACCAGGTCTCATTCTCTCGGCCTTGACCTGTTGTAAATTCAAACATCGTGCTACAAATCTGGAAATGTCATTCCTCATGCATTCCCACCAGTAGTGAGACTTCAAGGCATGGTACATCTTCTTCTCACCCGGATGGACACTATAACGACTGCAATGGGCCTCATTCATAATGGCTTCTTTCAGATCAATCAAATTTGGAACTACAAGTCTACCACGAAATCTCAAGCATCCATCAGAAGCAACAGAAAAATCTTTCGACTGACCATTCTGGGCATTTATTTTCAACTCATGCATATACAGGTCAGTCTTCTGCGCTGCTCTAATGTCTGTGACAATCTGTGATTCAACATGAAAAGAAGAAACCACAAAGCACTGATCATCTGGCTGAAAACGCCCTCCAGAAGTCCCCAAATGCTCATGGACTTTGGATATACTCAACGACGTCAACATCGCCGGTTGATTTTTCCTACTCAAAGCATCTGCCACTAAGTTCATTCGCCCAGGCTGATACTGAATCTCACAGTCAAAATCCTTGAGCAACTCCATCCAACGACGTTCAGATCTGACAGAGTGAAGATATACTTCAAACTCTTGTGGTCTGTGTACACCACAATCTGCTCACCATACAAGTAATGACGCCAGATCTTCGAGGAAAAAACAATAGCAGCCAACTCCAAATCGTGAACGGGGTATCTCCTCTCATGGGGCTTCAACTGTCGAGACGCATAGGCTATCACACCTGTCAGGCCTCGTGCTCACAACAGAGTAAAACCATACAAACACAAGCGGAAGCTACTAAAAAGCGGGTAAAATTTTTGCTTTTGGCCTGACGGTTTAAAACAATATAATTTAAAATACGACAATAATCAAAGTAATCCCAGTTTACAAAATCAACCAACAAAACCAAGGCTACAAGCCCACGACAAACAATACAGCATAAACACGTGTATCAGATACCTGTAACAACCACAACTGAATACAACCAAATACGACAAGATCACAGGGCATCCCCTGGCTAACTGTACTGATACATAAATATATGCTATATGCTACTGGGATACTCTAACCACCAACTGGGGCACCTCCAGCCGGGTAAGCTCCACGACCAGCTGGATAACCTGAACAACACAACAGGAAAGGAAAATGAACCAAGCCCCAGAGGGACATGAGGTCAAACCTCAGTACGGAGAGCAACTGAAATAGCTAAAGAAAAGCATAAGATAAAATGCAGATGCTATGCATGAGACACCGAACAACAGCTGGAGGCTACAATCGAAAAGGGAGCCAAGGAACTCAAACATAGCTCCACAGAATCCGCAACAAACAGTGGCCACGGGGTGTGTTCAAAGTGTGGTAATGAGCCACTCGCCTTGACACCACACCCGAATACCAGATGCATCAAACAACTCAACCTGTTGTTGCACAACTCATGAACTGTGGTAGTTAACCACTCGGTGCATGAGGGCTAACAATCCCAACAGGGAGATGAGAGTGCGATATCGCCGCTCGCCCTCGCATCCTGGTAAGAAACAACAACGCAATACAACAAGATACAAAGCAAGGAGTCTGAAATGCAAGTGAATAAATGCGTGTATGCACATAACAGCAAGCAGTAAACACTGGCAGCAATACACGAAACAACAATCAGCCATCACTGCATTTACCCATGCCAAATCTCACGCTGTAACAAGCTCAACCCGTACCTTAATTCTGTGCAACGATTACCACAACAAGGAGCCCGAGAATATGGTTGAGACCTGCTCAACACCCAACGCACAAAGCATAAATCTCACGGGACACAGGCACAGAACTCACGGCTGGGAGGTATACACTCAAACCAGCTAACAAAACCAACAATACAACCTAACAGGAAGCTTAATTCAAGGCTAGGAACAAGATCTCATCGAATTAAACGAAGTTCTACCTGAACTACACAACGCACGAACGGGCAGTAAATTCGCATTCCACAACTAGCCAATCGCGGCCTCCAAAAGTTGTATAGGATGAAAGAGCTTCTCAAGAGGAGTCCAACGCTACCTCGAACGTCCAAAAAGATGACCGAAAACGACGGGAATTCGCCGGAGAAACTCACGGTGAACAGTGTTCTAGGGTTCGAAGCGAAGAACAACAATCGGGAGAAAATATCGCTAAGTATGGAATCTGATAATCCAGTCGAAGACCAAGTGTTCTAATATATATATACACTTCACACCAGCTGACAGCAGCAAGAGCGGATTCCACCGACAAAACCAGTCGACACTAAAGATGTTCCCAAATCAGCAGCTGGATAAACCAACAGCTGGTGAATTAAATCCACCGACAAATTTCAGCTGTTGCACTGTTCCACAAACCAACGGCTGGTCACTAACCCAACGGCTGAATAAGTGCTACTACAGATTCCTACTGTTGGACACTAAAATTGCCAACAGCTGAAAAACCCAACGACTGATCAAACATCACGTAACATCTTGCGACAGCTGATGTCCAACGAAAACCAACATCTGGTCCAAGCGCTCCACTCCAAAACGACGACGTTTCCACCTCGCACTACAGGAACGCTGACCCACGTTGAAGTCTGCTCTCAGTGATACAACCAGGCGACACACATGCGAACATATCCCTCGCTGCTGATACCCAAAACACTGCGTTTCAACTAACTAAAACGGTTTCGCACCAACTAATATAAACGCTGTCGTTTTATAATCAACGCAAAACGCAAGAAGGCAACGTCTGAAATTCTAAAACGCTAACAGACTTCACCTAAACAATGGCGTATTGATCTCCCGCGATACCAAATACACGCTGCTACCAGATTTCACCAAATCGATCAGCTTTCACCACAAAATCAGATTTCTCCTTCAAAAACTCAAAAATACGAAAACTTCCAGAATTGTTCTAAATGTGAAATCTGACCGAAAATGCAACCGAAACCTTCAAATTGGAATCTGAACATCCAGAAATCTTAAAAACCGATTAATCCAACAATTAATCTTTTATTAATTTCAGGTCTCACATTTCTCCCCCACTAAAAAGGATTTCGTCCTCGAAATCAAACAACAATTCTTGGAAATACAACATAGCAACAGAAAGCCAAAACAAAGAATCGCCCAGCACAAGGCCAAGAGTTCAAGATAACTAAGCAAGCAACCAACAACAACTAGGAAAGAAATACAACCAACAACTACAACTACTGGGAATTTAGCACAACAGCTACTCAAACAGATGCGGCCACTCGCGCTGCATCTTTTCTTCCAACTCCCTAGTAGCTTCTTCCCAGTAAAGAACTGCTTCGACCTTACTAGGATCCACCGAAATGCCTTGTGCAGATATGACATGACCCAAAAAGATTACTTTATCCAACCAAAATTCACAATTACTGAACTTTACATAGAGTTGTGAGTCTCTCAGTTTCTGGAACACCAACCTCAAGTGCTCCTTATGATCTCTATAGTTCCTCGAATACACCAGAATAACATCTATGAAGACAATCACAAAACGATCGATATACTCACTAAAGAATCAATTCATAAAATCCATAAAGACAGCAGGAGCGTTCGTCAATCCGATCGGAATCACAAGAAACTCATAATGCCCGTATAGTCTGTAACGCCGCCTTCGCCACATCAGCGTCTCTAGTCCACAACTGATGATAACCAGATCGCAGATCAATCTTATAGTATACTGCCGATCCCTGCAGCTGATCGAACAGATCACCAATTCTCAGCAATGGGTACTTTTTCTTGATCGTTGCCTTATTCAGCTGCCGAAAATCAACACACATCCTCATAGATCCATCCTTCTTCTTCACGAAGGGAATCGGAGCTCCCAAAGGCGACATACTCGGTCTGATACATCCCTTCTCCAAAAGATCATGCAACTGATCCTTGAGTTCCTTCCACTCAGTTGGCACCAATCGATATGGAGGACTGTATGATTTGAAGTTCAGGCCATGTTATTTCGAAAAATTTTTAAGCCCTGATTTTTAAGCTTCCGTGATTATGCGCTTTTATTGTGTTAATCGTTAGTAATTAGCACGGGGCCTGACAATGGATCTCTCGAAATCGAGTCTATCCCTGGTACCAACTCAATACTGAAATCAATCTCTCGTCTCGGAGGAAATCCAGAAATCTCATCCAGAAAAACATCTGGGAACTGTCGGACAATAGGGACATCACTCAACTCTATCCGTGATTCTTGAGAAACATCAAGGGCATATATCATGAACCCTGAATTCTCTAGCGACAACAAACTAAACATCTCAATGGCCGACACTAGTGGAATCTTCGATCACGAGTCGGCACCGTAGAAGTCCCACTTTTACCCCAATTTGAAGTCTAAATCTCACTACACAATGGAAACAATCAACAGTCGTTCTATAACTGTACAACACGTCCATACCCAAGATACAGTCAAAATATCTAATCTCCAAAGAAATCAGATTCGTCACCAACACATTCTCATCAAATCTAACAACGCAATCCAAAACCACCTCATGGGACATCAACCACACACCAGCAGGAGTAGAAACAGCTACAACATCACACAGTGGGGTAGCACTCAACCCACACTCATATACAAACAAATCAGATATAAAGGAGTGTGATTCTCCTGTATCAAACAATACTCGTGCAGGAAAGTCAAAGATAGCACAAGTACCTGCAATAACTCCTCCAGGAATATCATCAGCTTGCTCTCTCGTCAGTGCATTCACTTGAGCTTGTTGAGATCCCGAAAACCGAGGTCTAGAAGATCCTCCGAACCTAGAAGGTTCTCGTGGTTGGAATCCTGATCGTTGGGACTGGGTAAAACGTTGCGGTCTCTGCGAAGAACCACCAGCTGAACCTTGCTGTGTGATTCGAAGGATGTCCACCCATCGAAGGACAAACCCTAGAGAAATGTCCAGGCTGCCCACACTGATGGCAAAGACCCTGAACTCCACGACACTGAGAATTCATATGTCTACCTCTACAGTGACCACAAGACACTCCTCCAGAGCCACTACCACCGGAGCTAACGGAACCCGAGGAACTCGAATTCGACCGTCTCTTAAACTGCTTTCCTCGGGGCTTAAACCTCTGGTGATTTGATTGATGCGACGCCTGAGGAGGCTGAAACGAATGCATCGCTTCTGGAAAGGGATGGAAACTACGTACAGATGTTGGCTGAACCTGATTCTGCGCTTCCAAAAGACTCTCCTCAATGTCCACTGCTCTGTCCACTGCCTCAGCATAAGTCGTAGAAGAACCAGCTAGCACATGCGGAACAAATCGGGCCTCAACCCTCTCATAAACTTGTTCCTCTTCGTCCTCTCCTGATTAGCAACGTGAGGGAACATACGACAGAACTGAAGAAAACTATCTAGCATACTCGGCCACCCTCATGTTCCCTTGCTTCAGATTATCAAACTCCCTCTCACGATTATTGAAGTACGACTCAGGGGTATACTCCTGACAAAAATCTACACAGAAACTCTCCTAAGAAATCAAAGCTCCACTCTCTCTCATGACTCGGGAAGTACCATTCCACCAGCGTTGAGCATGCTCTCTCAACTTCAAAACAGCCAACTTCAGTCTCCTCTCCTGAGAGTACTCCACGGCATCAAACAACTCTTCCATATGCTCCAACCAGCCTTCAGCCATCAAACCACTCTCAGCGCCAGTGAACGTAGGGGGATTCATCCTCTGGAACCTAGCCAACACTAGTTCCATCTCGCCAATCTGCCTAGTCACATCTTCCACCTCAACCACTGCCTGTCTAGCCCGACGACGCAAAGGCACACTCTGCTGCTCGACATCCTCATCGCTCTCTGGGGCTCTAGACTCCCCAACTACCTGCCTAGCGGTTCTACCTACCTCTCCTCGGTGGCATCTATCAAACTTAAAGGTAAGAACCAAAAGCCAATAATTCACGGAGGCAGATAACAAAATCACAGAAGTCACAGAGTCAATCATCAACAAGAAACTAAAACTCTGTGCCTAGACTCAAGTGTGATGGAAAAGAATCGAGCTTATCCGAGTTTAAGCTCTGATACCAAAACTGTCAGGCCTGGTGCGCTAACATAGATTAATTACTCAATTAATCATAATTACACGGAAGCATTAAAATATGAACTAAAAATTTTCGTTTGGGCCTGAACTGGAATCATCTCTTTAAAATACATCCTCAAAATAAGGATTTTGCTTCAAAAATACAAACATCAATAGCAACAACAACATACAGGTAAAATACAAATACAGATCCCAAGTACAATAATCACGCAGGGCATCCCCCTGGTTCTATAGTTCAATACATAACATATAATTGAGACTCAAAATGGGGATCTACCAGCTGACGCACCGCTCAGTCCGGCTGGATCACCTGAAGATCCTGCAAAGACCAACACAGACCAATGCAGCCCAAAAAGGGAAAAATAAAACGAGGTCAAACCTCAGTACGAAGAGCAATATACAACAGCTATCAGATACACATGCAACATATCATGTCGTGGCATGCATGAGGGCTACCAGGAATCATCGGTAAGCAAGGCACAACGACTCACCTGTGCAATCAATCTCAATCAATCAGCAGAATCCAAATCACAGCGAATCAGGTGGCTATCATGACTCAGTGACGATATTGGATTTCTGCGCACGGCAACTCAGCCGGAAAATCGCGACTCAGTAATATCATGTCTCAAAGAATACAGGCTCAATATGTTATCGTGAATTCCAAGCAAAATCATGCTCACAACAGTGTATATAAATCACATGCATAAACAATTAAGAGCACATAACCATACATACATAATATGTTCTCATGTTCATCTCAAGGTGTAAGTACGAGCTCAATCCGTACCTCAACTTCTTACGGCTACTATCCCAACAGATCACACAGGGGCACTCCAGTAGCTCACGCATGAGAACACAGCTCCAACAGCTCTCGACGAACACCTAACAGAAGCTACTCAAACAATCACTAGCTACAACCTGCTCATCCATACCTAAACAGCTCAGGGACAACTATAATAGAACAGATTTGGGTGCTACCAACAACCCAACCTAAACCGATACCTCAAACAAGATAACCAGCTCAAATCGAAGCTCATAATAGGAAAGAATCAATTACCCAAAGCTGCTAAAGAACGGAAGAACTACTGGCCGGAAATTGTGAAAATATACGAATGCTACAATCACTTCGTGCTCCCTCAACAAGCTGACTCAAGCCTCCAAATTGGTACCAATCGAAAGATCTAGAGGAGACAAGCTCAGCGCCACCAACCTTGCTCCAAACTGCAGTGTAAATCAACGGCAATCGGAAGATATCAAGTACGATGAACAGTAAGGATTTTGGAATAGTATAAGTTGATTTCTTTCTGGGAAGAAGATAATGGATATGAGATCTAAAATTTGCTAAGTGTTAACAGATATAAGCTATACACGGTCAAAGTCAAAGCCAATTTGTAACGCCCCGAAATCCAGATTACGTAGAAATGGGTGCATGACTAGGGGAAAAATATTTTTATATGATTACATGCCATTTTATATGATTTATGTATGATTTTATGCTTCATGGTATGCATGTGTTATTTTTCAGCCTGCTTGAGCTACGGACGTGGGGACGAGATTTGTTAAGATAAAAGTTATTAGTTTTGGTGATAACAAAATAAGACAAGTGCTGATACGAAGTTAATTCTGGAGAATCAGCCGTTGCAATTAACAGCAAAGTATATTCAGACGTCAGGTTATCTCAGACTTGGGCATTCGATATTAGTTCAGACGTTGAGTTAAATATCTTTCAGATGTTGAATCAGTTGTTAGATATCAGATCTTGGTATTCGGGAATATTTCATCAGTTGTGTTGAAGCACTCAGTTGATGGGTTTCTATTTCAAAGGTTGAAGATATTTGGTTATCAGTTTCTGGTATTGGTTTTTACATCAGTCGTGAGAGCAATTCAGCAGTTGGGTATTCGCTTCGGTAGTCAACATATTTTAGCAGTTGGGTACTTATTTCAGTAGTAAGTATTTTCATCAGTTAGCTACAGTGTCTTTGATTCAGTCGTTATTATGGTTGGAACATTCATTCGTTGCAACCAGTCGTTATGTCATATTCTCTATTTGCAAAAAGAAAGTTATTTCAGACGTTGGGTATCTATTCAGGCGTTGGATATGTAATCAGCAGTTGGTATAGTCAGTCGTTGGTTTGTGAGATCAGCAGTTGAATTCTACTTCAGTAGCGAGCATATTCAGACGTTGGGTATTTCTTTAAGAAGCCGATGGGGATTTATGTTATAGTGAACGCTTTCAGACGTTGACTACAGTTAAATGGATATCAGACGCAACTATTCATACGTTAGCATGTTTATTAAAGAACAACAAAACTACGTCGTTTGGATTAGTTGATACGACAGTTTTTGGCTTAGAGCTAAATTCAGAAGTTGGTTTATGATTCTATCAGCGATGAACTATTCATCATCTTAAAGGAAGGAAAAGCTGAATCAACAATAAGAGACTTCAGGCGCAAACGATGAATCGATTCAAACAAGATCATATATTCAAATTGGAAAGAATCAATGGTAAAGATTGAATCGTACAATTGCCTGGAATTAAGGAGACAACGTTGGTACTATTTTGGGTAAATAGTACACATTTACAGAGAACGTTTTACGGTGATTGCACTAATATGGAAAGAGAAAATTTGGCTCTGACGGTGTGCAATTTTCCCATGTAGTGGAGCAGAAAGACGGTTGCATGATTTTCAGTATTTTCAAAAGGGATTTTGTTTCCTTAGTCGAATTAATCGACCGTTGTGAACGAAGGGTATAAATAGCAGAAGTTTGAATTGAAGAAACTCTCCTTCACTTTCGACTACTTGCCGTCACTCTGTCATTAATTTGTCTCCATCATTCTTGAGCTTACTCACTGTTGAAGTTATCATTCAAAAAGCTCACAAACTCGAAGAAAACAAGTGTTGATTTTCATAGACTTAACCTTCGAGTTCATCTTCTGGTTCACCTTTGTTGAATCGAGTTTCTACATTTAGAAACCAGAAGATTTACAGTCTCAATATAGTTGTATTCATTGTTTCATTCTAGATTGAGTCTGTAACAAACGTGCCACACAAAGGCCGTTTGAGAAAAATATTATTCACTTGTATTCAGCAGCTGCGACTGCATTGTTGTTGTTGTTTCTAGGAGTTCACCTTGAGCGAGGCTCGGTGATTGGGTGTTTGTAGAAGGCATGTATCCATCAAATCTTCTAGTGGAACCTTCCTGAAAAGGAAGAAGGAGAGACGTAGGATATTGATATCCGAACTTCCATAAACAAATTTCTTGTCCCTTAACTTTTACTTAACGGATTTATTTACTGCTTTACTGTTCACTGATTAATTGGCTTCTTTCCTGTGATGCCCGAACCCACGGGATCACGAGTTTGGGGTGAATAAAAATTTTCGAATAAAAGAAGGGCTAAAAGATAATTCGCTATAGGCTGTATCTCCTATGACTTGAAAGAAAACTCGAAACACAAACCAGACGCAGACACAATACTAATTACGGCGCCAACTGCTGGAAACATTTTTGCGGAAAACAAGTCTTATATATATATTGCAATTGCGGTTACAACGTTTGTCATTCTATACGAACATACAATTGTTGAAATTGATCTAATACAGATCCTACAAATGATAAAACAACATTATTCTAGACACGGATTACGTTGGCCCCTTGATAAACACAACCACCCAGCCGCTGGTTCAACTTTCACCTGCTGTTCTTCCATCAGTTGTCGCACCTGCACCATTTTAAAAGCTAGTGAGCCTAAGGGCTCAGCAAGTAAAACCTGGGTAATAACAATTCAAATATACAGGTGGACATCCGTTCAATACATATGTTAAGGAACTTCAATGAACAATATCTCCATCAGTTGTCGCACCTGCACCATTTTAAAAGCTAGTGAGCCTAAGGGCTCAGCAAGTAAAACCTGGGTAATAACAATTCAAATATACAGGTGTACATCTGTTCAATACATATATTAAGGAACTTCAATGAACAATATCATTTTCGTAAACAGTTCAATAAACATTCAATGGCAGAAACAGGGGATGATAGCCCAGATTCTCATTGTTAACATTTTCAATATCATTTTCAGGATCATGGCATATAAGTTGTCAGGCCCCGTGCTAATTAGTAACAATTAACACATAAAAAACGCAAAACACGGAAGCTTAAAATCAGGGCTTAAAAAAATTTTCGAAAGACAATGGCCTGAACTTCAAATCATACATTAAAATATTCAATACTCAAATATGAGTTGACTCAAACTCATAAAACAGGTAACAACAAACAGTATCATATCATAAATAAAACACAATCCCCAATACATGATAACACGGGGCATCCCCCGGCTCAATACATATCATATATATATATAACTGGGACTCAAGAACGCGGGGATCGACCAGCTGAATTTCTACTCGGTCCAGCTTGGTTACCTGAAGCACCTGCAATTGGGCAACGCAGGCCCAAACCAAAACAAAAGCAGGAAAACATATACGAGGTCAAGCCTCAGTACGAAGAGCTATCAAACAGCTACGCATGCAACATACTAACAATCAGTGCTATGAAATGCATGTGGCTGTCCAAGGAATCAATCGTCAATTCAAATCATGTCGCCTCTACACCACGGTCTATCAACCGGAAAATCATCGGTCCGTGATTTATCGGGACCCGTCGGTCCTCAATGCTCAGTGGCAGCCTATCAAGTCTGGCAACACCACTCCGATGATAGCGTTGGACTGGTGCACAACACATCTGTTGGCCAGCTCCAACGTGGCTTGGGTCATCAATCAAATCTGTCAAGGCCCAATATGTATGCATGTATGCCA
>KQ989652.1:3656-19494 GCA_001598015.1 Dorcoceras hygrometricum | reverse complement strand
TGCGTAGTCTCTACCCAGAGCTGTTTGGTAAGTAAATTTCGAGGACAAAATTTTGTTAAGGAGGGTAGAGTTGTAGCGCCCCAAAAATCCATAGAACCACAAATTGTTTAGCCTTTCTTTTCTAAGGACTGTTTTGAGATTTTTGAGCATTCAGATTCTAGTTCAAATATAATTCCTTCTTTTTTTAGAATTGAAGCAACGGTCAGAAAATTCCTGAAGGATTTCGCCCAAGCACAAACCTGAAATAATCCAGAATGTTTCCTTTCGAAAATAAAAAAATGAGATTTTGGATGGGAGCTATGTTTTAGTAAAACGTTGTGGTAAGTTCATAAATCAAAATAGTAGTAGGGAACTTTTAACAAATCTTTTAAAGAGGACAAAGGAGTTGGCATGGCAGCCATGTCTACTCAAGTATTTTTACCTACTACTCAATCATTCTCCCTTGTATAAAATGATTTACATAAGCCTCTGGATTCATTTTGGTTGCAATTAAAACTTTTAGTTCTTTCAAAGTTCAGTAGTTTTCCAGTGTGCTTGAGGAGACTTCCCGCCGCGATCATCTGCACGTTGTGATCTTCAGGCAAGTAAATCTGATTCTTGCTGCATTTGGAAAACATATAATGTTTCGTTTTTTCCTGTGTATGCTTGTCTATTTCAGTTTCAATTAATGTTTGAGTTGAGCTATGGATTAACTGATTTGATGCTGTAGTTTTGAAGAAACTCACCAGAAATTTTAACCAGCAATGGTGTTTTTAAAAATATACTGAGTTGTACAGATTCCAGGTAAGAAGCCAAGAGAAGTCCTCGTTTTCCTAAGTACTGTAAATACTCTGGACATTGAATCTAAACGAATAGGTAACGCTGGTTAGATCGAGAGCAAGTTCTGGTTGGATAAGCGAAGCCAGTTTGTTTATAATCTGTCTGAGTCAAAGCAGTATTTCGTGTTCCTAGCCAAGTGTTTTTACGCGTAACTTGTCTTTAACCTAATCTGTTGTTGAGTTGCTCACAGCTGAGTAATCTACCAAAAATCTGAAACACTTGCTATAAGATTTCTGTTAACGTTTTCGCAGTAAGATCTATTTTCGCAGTAAGATCTATTTTCGCAGTAAGATCTGTTTTCGTAGTGAGATCTGTTTCACAGAAAGATCTGTTTTCCAGTGAGATCAGTTTCTACTATTCATAAGCCGTGTTCCTTGGCCAAAGCTGTTGCTCACATCTGTATGCCTATACCGCACCTAAGATCTGTTAGATAACCAAAAGCTGACCTTCACGCGTGACATCTATTTTCTAGTAATATCTGCTTTCCCCGAGAGATCTGTTTTCACACGAAACCTGATTTCCTAGAACCACATCTGTTTTGCACTCTCGAGTTGATTTCTTCAAAGCTGGTCCTCAGCTCCAAGTCCAACTGTACACTCAGTAGTGCTTTTTAAATATAATGAGTTTCATAGCAATGAATCTGCCAGATTTCAGTGATCGACTTTCGATCAAGAGCTAGTATAAAGCTATTTCAGAAAGAAACTAAAGTTCAGATTTGAGAAGTTATGGCATAGAGGACCCGGTCACTCAAGGAAGGGACCCTAGGCTCACTAGTTTTCCCAATGCAGGTGAGGCAGCTCAGGAGCAGGCGGGTGGTGCAAGTTGAATTAGATTCGGGGGACTGTGTTTGTCAATGGCCAGAGTTTCCGCATAGTCTTAGCTTTTGTTGTTTTGGATCTTTTGACGAACTGTATTAAGATCTGTTACAACAATAGTGAATTTATATAGAGTTCCAGTAGTTGTAATATCGCATTTTGCATCGTGAATCAAGATCTGGTTTGTCAAATCTGTTTACTAATATTTACCTTTGGCGCCATTAGCTTCGTTTCAGCTTTGTGTAAGGAAATACAGCTTACTTTATTCGAGTTTTGTCCTTCGACTTGTTAAAAATTTTAAATTTTCTCCATTTCCGTTGACACCCATGGTTTTGGGCGTCACATTGTCTGTGTGTGTTGTGGTTGATGTTTATCACTGTTGACTTTTGATTCAAAGTCGATATTTTGAGTGTGCGCGTATTTTGAAGTTATGATTTTTAGTCACGCCAAAAGAAAAATTTTAATCACTTGTTAAACTTATGTATTTTGCGTTAGTTGTGTGAAAAATCTATTGTTTAGAGCATCGGGCTGACAATGTTCATTCAAAAATGACAATTCTTTCACATGCTTATGCAATTGCGACCCCAATGTTAACTTGCACTCAAAACCTTGATCCTTCTCAAGTTCTACAAGAAAATAAATCTGCAATAGAAAACATTCAAAAAAATTTAGGCAGAAAAAGTTGGCCGAATAATGTTCATCTAGGTCGAGGTTTTTTTATGTGGGTCGAGTTTTCAATCTAGGTCGAGTTCTCATGGAGTCTGGGTCGAGTCTGTCAATCTGAGTCGTGTTGTGTGGAGTCTTGGTACAACTCTACCAACATAACCTAAACTAAATCAAATAATCATGACTCGACCCATAGATTATGTGACGAACCATACTCTAGACATTTGTTTTAAATAAATTGCTGAATAAACATTATAAAAGAAAACATGGTTCGTCCATTGAAAACTTTCCTCAACATCATTTTAAAACATAAATAAATATCTATAAACATTAAATCATTCATTTTGTCTTAAAACTGGAGTAATTAAAATGTGGAATTTGAACATGTCTCATCAAACAAAACATAAGAAGTGGTCACAGGGATGAAATCATCTACAGGCTCACTTGCACCATTTAAACCTAGTGAGCCTAAAGGACCAGAATGCTCTATCTGATAATAAAAGTACGTATAATAAAACCAATACAAGCACATAGCATATCGTAAAATAACTTTAAAACAGGCATGCATGGATGATCGTAAAATATGGTTCATAAATCAGTCGTATCATTACATAATCGTATAACATTACAAAATAAGGCATGACATAGCATAACATAAAAACGTGTGAGTCGTATCCATGATGTGTGGGCCGTACATTAACGATAGATCAGTCATAAGAAACCAACGTCCGTGGTGGTTCGGTTCACCCGATCTTATCTCGGGATCCATTATAACATTAACAAAGGTTCACCGGGCCCGAAATGTGAGACCTGAAATTGTAATAAAGATTAATTGTTGGATTAATCGGTTTTGAGGAATTCTGGGTGTTCGGAATTTTTTTTGGAGGTTTCGTTTGCATTTTCGGGCCAGAAATCACATTTAGAGCAATTCTGGAAATTTTGGAATTTTTGAGTTTGAAATCTGGTTTTGCGAGAAATCTGATTGATGGTGAAATCTGTTCGTTTCGTGAGAAATCTATTCAGATTAAGGCATGACATAGCATAACATAAAAACGTGTGAGTCGTATCCATGATGTGTGGGCCGTTACATTAACGATAGATCAGTCATAAGAAACCAACGTACGTGGTGGTTTGGTTCACCCGATCTTATCTCGGGATCCATTATAACATTAACAAAGGTTCACCGGGCTCGAAATGTGAGACCTGAAATTGTAATAAAGATTAATTATTGGATTAATCGGTTTTGAGGAATTCTGGGTGTTCGGAATTTTTTTTGGAGGTTTCGTTTGCATTTTCGGGTCAGAAATCACATTTAGAGCAATTCTGGAAATTTTGGAATTTTTGAGTTTGAAATCTGGTTTTGCGAGAAATCTTATTGTTGGTGAAATCTGTTCGTTTCGTGAGAAATCTATTCGGATTTTGTGAAATTTGGACGTTTGGTGTTGCAGCGCGTTTTGTAGAGAGCGAGATCAATACGCCGTCGTTTTCGTGATATCTGGATATCGCGAAGTAGCTGAGATCTGTTGCGCTTGTATATAGAAGTTTGCGCAGCGCGTTTTTATCGTAGACGCTTGTACGTTGTCGTTTAGGAGAGATCTGATTTCGCGTTGGCGCTAGGATCTGATTTTGAGATCTTCCCGCGTGTTCTTGTGTTGAGGGTGAAACGATGTCGTTTAGATAAGTTGTAACGGCGTCCTTTTGGTGAACGCTTGAGGGAGAGATCTGTTTCGCGAGTTTAGCGTTCGAGTGACCAGATTCCAGCATTTGTGTTTAACGTTCCAGACTTCACCATGGTGTTGTGCGACGTCGTTTTAGCGTTTGCTCTATTTCCAGCTTTCAGCGCTTATAGTTTTCAGATCCCTCCGTTGTTTTGGCTTTTGAGCGTTGTTAGCGCATGCGTTGGATGGATGTGGAATCTTTTGTTCGTTGTGTTGCGTTCAGAAGTCTTGAGAGCTGTTTCTGTCGGTGGGCATTTCAACCAGATTTCATGCGTGCATAAATTAGAAGCGTTGGCCTTCAATTATTGAAACAGATCCCATACTTAGCAAATTTTCTCTCAACCTTCGTTCTTCGCTTCTAACCCTCGGGTACTGTTCACCGTGAGCTTCTCCGGCGAATTCCCATCGATTCCGGCCACCGTTCATCACGTTTGAGGTAGCGTTGGACTCCTCTCGTCAAGCTCTTTCATTCCTTACCGATTTTGGAGGCTGTCGTTGGCTGGAGAAAAAGCACGAAGCTGCTATATTCAGCAGGGTGTTTGTGCGTGCAAGTAGCCTTTGGGTTTTAGCTTTGTGATCTTGTTCCTAGCGTTGTTTTAAGCTCCCTGTTAAGTTGTATTATTGGATTTGAGCGCTGGTTTTAGTGTATAGGTTCTGGCCGTGAGTTGTTGTGATTGGCCGTGAGTTTTGGTTGTGTTTCCCTGAAATCTTGCGTGTGGTTTCAGCATGTTTCAACCAGTTTTCTCGAGGCTTTAATTGTAGTAATTGTTGAACAAAATCAGGTACGGGTTGAGCTTGTAAATGCAGCGTGTGTATGGCTTGGATAATTTGCAGTTGCTGGTTGGTTGTGGCTGCCGTGTTTAGTTGCCTTGTGAGGTTGCTGTATTATGTAATAGCTGTGAATTATTGTCGTGTACAATTGCTGTTATGCATATGATTTATGCTTATTGATTTTCCAGCATGTTGCATACACTCATGCCATTCTGTTCCAGCTATTGCAGCCATTGTTTCGTTGTTGTTGCTCTGTTTTCTTACCAGGATGCGAGGGCGAGCGGAGATACCGCACTCTCATCTCCCTGCTGGGTTTGTTAGCCATCATGAGCCGAGTGATTAACTACCACAGTTCATGGGCGAGGCAACGGCAGGTTGAGTTGTTTGATGCATCTGGTATTCGGGTGTAGTGTCAAGGCGAGTGGCTCATTACCACACTTTGAACACACCCCATGGCCACTGTTGTTGCAGATTCCATTGAGCTGTGCAGTGAGTTCTTTGGCTCCCTTCTTTGGTTGTAGCCTTCGGCTGTTGTCCCTGGTCTCATGCATAGCATCTGCATTTTATTCTTGCTGTTTACTGCTCTTTTATAGTTGCTCTCCGTACTGGGGTTGATCCCATGTCCCTCTGGGGCTTGGTTTGTTTTCCTTGCCTGTTTTGTTGTTCAGGTTATCCAGTTGGTCGTGGAGCTGACCCAGCTAGAGGTGCCCCAGGAGGTGGTTAGAGTATCCCAGTAGCATATAGCATATTTATATGTATCAGTACAGTTAGCCAGGGGATGCCCTGTGCTTTTGTTGTAGCTTGTGACATTCGGTTGTGGTTGTTACCAGGTCGTGGAGCTGACCCAGCTAGAGGTGCCCCAGGAGGTGGTTAGAGTATCCCAGTAGCATATAGCATATTTATATGTATCAGTACAGTTAGCCAGGGGATGCCCTGTGCTTTTGTTGTAGCTTGTGACATTCGGTTGTGGTTGTTACCAGGTGTCTGATACATGTTGTTGCTATATTGTTTGTCGTGGGTTTGTAGCCTTTGTTTGGTTGGTTTTGTAAACTGGGATATCTATTTTGAGTATCGACGTATTTTAAATTATACTGTTTTAAACCATCAGGTCAAAAGTAAAAATTTTACCCGCTTTTTAGTAGCTTCCGCTTGTGTTTATGTGATTTTACTCTGTTGTGAGCACGAGGCCTGACACGGCATCCCGGATCCGCTCATCGTCTATCATTATAACATTAACAGAGGTTCATGGGCTGGCCCAGCATCCCGGATTCACTCATCGTCTACTTTGTCAAAAATCACTTCAATCCCTCAAAATATTTTCTTTTCCATACATGCCTTTAACATTTCATAAAATTTTCATGATGCTTGTACGTCTTAAAACATGCAATTTAAAAGGATTAAGCCCATAAATATATATTTAATTTTTCTTTAAACCAATTCATAATCATATACGTAAACTACAACATATAAATAAATATATATTTATGGGCTTCTATATTTTCTCCTCCGGTCAAGGACTGGTTCAAGTGACTGGCCCACTAACTCAAAGCCCAAAAGCCTAGACCTGATCTTAAATTGTAACATAACTCATAACTCAAATTGACCCATTAAACTCAAAATTAAATTTCCTTCTTAACTTCCTAAACTTTCTGCTCATAATTTCTCATAAAATCCCAGCATATGACAGTATAAAAAAATCATACGTGCATTTTCTAGACGTTAATTAGTCATGAAAATTGCCAAAAATCCCTTAAATAAAATAAATTATAAAAATGCTGAAAAAATCTTAAAATAAGCTTAAAACATCAAATAAAGTCATCCACGAACTTTGGCAGCCCTTAAGACTCGAAATCTCAATTTTTGCAAAAATAACTCGACGAGGCTCACTTCGAGCGACAAAACGGTAAAAATCATTAAAAATCCAATTCGTAACAGAATAACTCTCTATTTCAACCCACGTCACCCTAACGCAATATAATAGTCACTGGAACAAACAATACTCAAAAACAATTTAATAAATCCAGTGACTATTATATTGCGTTAGGGTGACGTGGGTTGAAATAGAGAGTTATTCTGTTACGAATTGGATTTTTAATGATTTTTACCGTTTTGTCGCTCGAAGTGAGCCTCGTCGAGTTATTTTTGTAAAAATTGAGATTTCGAGTCTTAAGGGCTGCCAAAGTTCGTGGATGACTTTATTTGATGTTTTAAGCTTATTTTAAGATTTTTTTTCAGCATTTTTAGAATTTATTTTATTTAAGGGATTTTTGGCAATTTTCATGACTAATTAACGTCTAGAAAATGCACGTATGATTTTTTTATACTGTCATATGCTGGGATTTTATGAGAAATTATGAGCAGAAAGTTTAGGAAGTTAAGAAGGAAATTTAATTTTGAGTTTAATGGGTCAAGTTGAGTTATGAGTTATGTTACAATTTAAGATCAGGTCTAGGCTTTTGGGCTTTGAGTTAGTGGGCCAGTCACTTGAACCAGTCCTTGACCGGAGGAGAAAATATAGAAGCCCATAAATATATATTTAATTATATGTTGTATTTTACGTATATGATTATGAATTGGTTTAAAGAAAAATTAAATATATATTTATGGGCTTAATCCTTTTAAATTGCATGTTTTAAGACGTACAAGCATCATGAAAATTTTATGAAATGTTAAAGGCATGTATGGAAAAGAAAATATTTTGAGGGATTGAAGTGATTTGTGACAAAGTAGACGATGAGTGAATCCGGGATGCTGGGCCAGCCCATGAACCTCTGTTAATGTTATAATGATAGACGATGAACGGATCCGGGATGCCGTTTCAGGTCTCGTGCTCACAACAGAGTAAAATCACATAAACACAAGCGGAAGCTACTAAAAAGCGGGTAAAATTTTTTACTTTTGACCTGACGGTTTAAAACAGTATAATTTAAAATACGTCGATACTCAAAATAGATATCCCAGTTTACAAAACCAACCAAACAAAGGCTTCAAACCCACGACAAACAATATAGCAACAACATGTTGTTAGAGTAGATGCCCAACTAGCCAACTTATGGCGTGTGGGTTTTATTGACTCTTGTACAAACGATCTTTATATATGATATTCGCATTTTCTTATATGGCATTCTTTACTTTCATTATGTGTGTAATGATTTACAATTGTGTTGAGTAAAGACCTAGAATGCACTAAAGCGTATGTTGGATGTGATAGTGGGTATGACGGCTATCATGAAACACATCTAAAAGTCGCTGTGTATTCTGAACACGTTCCTAGTCGATTGGGCCGTCAAAATGAGGATAAGGCCGCCCGAGTTCGAGACTAGTATCTGCGATGCGAAGTACCATGTTTCAATGGTAGGGAACATTGTGATGTTCTGAGCATGCAGATAGATAGTGACCTGGTGATCTATCGAACTACCCTCCTTCGGACTTTCCAAGTGGTTACCATTTGTCGATTGGATAAGTCCGAGGTCTTGGTTGTACTGATTAGTCCTCACGACTCGAAACGTCATTGAGACTCTACATGATAGGCGTCTCACTTTGACCCGTTTGCCGACCACTTGGGGTCACCAGGCGTCGGGATTGGGTGAGACCCCGACGCATGTAGGAGTCGATACTGGTTCTTGCAGGCACTATCAGTGATACCTAGGGGATCATGGGGCGATGTTGCTAGACGCTTTACCATGATCCGTTGGGCAGGTCCGGAATTGTGATTCCGGAGCCACAATGGTTGGGGGTCCACGGCTAGCTGTATCCCTGAACCATTGAGGGTCACACAAGTACTGGATTCGAAATTCCCACACGATACTCAGCTCAATGTGTTGAGCATGAGAAAAGGATTTCGGGAAGTGCGACTTCCTAAAAGTTACCGATACCACCCTTGGATCGAACCCCTGCCCTATGAACCACCCATGACCGAAGCACATCAAGAAACAGATCAAATACGTGCTAAATCATGATACATGCATGGATTAAAATAATAAACATAGATCAAATCAATTCACATACAATTCATGCAACATCTTTTAAAAAAACACCATATTATGATTTAAATGGTGAGAAAAGGGAGATCAGAGCGTGCCTTTTTGAAGAACTATGCAGTCTTAGCGTTACCGGAGCGGAGGACAAGAGATGTGACAATCAACCTTTGAAATCTCCAAGAATTTCTGAGAAAAAAATCTATGGAGCCTTGCCAAGGGGAGGGGGATGGCTAGATTGAGGGAGGGAGGAGGCTAGGGTTTTGAAATTAGGGTTGCAAGAAAATGAGTAGTGTTACAAAAGACCCCTCCAAGGTATTAATCAGGAAATAAATGAGATTTTTACTTTATTAACTCTCAATAATTAAAAATGATAAATAAAACTCGAAACTCAACCTTTAAACTCTTAATTTTCGTAATATAAAACCCCTAAATTTTTAAAATGTGGTATAGTCTATTAAAATAGCCCGTATAGGCAAAAAAAACGGGTTCCCCTCGACTAATAATTATAAAAATCTCATTTTTCGTAAAGGATGCTTAAAAATATAGAATTTAGCTCTTAAAAATATGAAGGCTTAAAAATTTCAAATAATTTTCATCTTGGTCGTCCCTAGTCTCGTCCACGCATCCGAAACTCGATCATGCTAAAAACATGTCATGCACATCATGAAACATTAAAACTATCATTTAGTCACATAAAATAACACATAATTTTCTAAAACAATTTTCTCCCTACTCATGCACTCATTCTCACGTAATCAGGATTTCTGGGCGTTACAGATTATAAACTCCACCCACAGATTAGACACTCGACCCATAATTTACCTTTACTCGATCCAAAATCATGATTTTACGTTTCTAATTTTTAGGAAAACCACTACACCCAAACTCAAGCCTCACTAGTCTCGACGCACACTAGACATGACCACACAATACTGTTAGAATCGTTTATGCAGGGTGTGTTCGTGAGCTCTGTTACAACTCACGTAGGCTCTCACACAACCTAAACATCAATCCTGTAAGTTACGTGAATTTTAAAATTTAAGAGTTGAGAATAGCACACAACTATGAACAAGATCAGCGTGACGCTCGATCAAAAGCCTTGTGAGCTGGTTTAACACAAACGATCTGGTTCCTTAAATCTTGAGCTGCAATAGCACTTTGTTATTGAAAATTAGTACACCAAGATACAGATTGAGTTATGAATTAAAATCATGTGGAAACAACTCAAACTGAACTCTTATAATCGAAAACCATTTAACAGTTTTAATCATGGTTAGCAAATATGCAATGCGTGAATGTAAGTGCAAAAAGCTGTAAAGAAATACGCTGAGATTTGTTTATGAAAGTTAGAAGTTGAATCTCCTACGTCTCCGATTCTTCTGCAATCGGGAAGGATTTGCTATAAGGATTTGATTACAGCGACTCTCGTTGCAACCCACTCCTACGACCAGCAGCCGCAAGAATTCCTAGCAACCACTGTACACCAGCCCGCAAGCTGTGTGTCTAACTTCACTTCTTTACTGCATCAGTGAGAAAGGCTACAAACACTTCTTTAACGCCTCAATACAAAAGACAACTAGACTTTTTAACGTCTCTGTCCAAAGGTTACAATGGAGATCGTTTGATTTGATTCACTCAGCTAATCTAATCAGCTCTCTCAAATATGTGAGTAATCGTGTGTGAGATTTATAGTGTATACACAATCTCTCAAAGATAAAATCTCACACGCTGGGAAGTGCTCCTGTCCGAGCTAGTTCTTCGATGCCTTCCCAGGGTTGTGCTTTTTTTTGTTTTTATATTTTGGTTCGCACAACACTATTTGACCTCGCTATTCTCAACACTCTCTTCTACTCTTTCGTCTGCTTATGTTGTGCTCTATATATAGCCAGATGCGGAGTTATATCCATTGAACACAAAGTTGTAGTCGTTTGAAAAGTCTTCTGACACTGTTGTACTTTGCGTCCTTTGTCTTTAAATGCGTCGCAGGCTTTTCTTCACTTTAAGCACGTGAGCACTATACTTTGAGAAGACAATACAACCAAGTCGATTTGAATACTGAACAGCATTTTTCGTATATCTTGTATTCAAATCGCTTCATCTGTCATGCTATCTGAGCTGGTTTGACCTTGACCAGCTTGCCAGCTTTTCTTTGTTCTGGTTTGCACTGAGCTGGTCTTTCCTTCGAGCTGGTTGTTTCATCGAGCTGTTCAAAGCTCTCTTCTCTCCTCTTGTTTGCAACCGCTCTCGAGCTCTTCTAATTTTCTCTTGTCATCTGCTCTTGAGCTGCTCTTCGTCCACAGCTGCTGTCAAGCTGGTTTGTCCTTAACCAGCTTGGCTCTCATCTGCCACCTATATCTGGGCAGAATCTTTTCTTCGAGTTGTCTCTAAGCTGTTCTGCATCAGAGTTCTTCTGGATCAATACAGAGCTGTTACAATGTGCTTATCCAGCTCGCATCTTTCCATACCAACTTAGCTTATGGAGACTGATCGGGTACCTCTTGCGTACAGATTCTTCCTCTGCTCCAATAGTTGGGATTACCTTGAGCTCTTCCAGCCTCTCTCTTAAAACAGCCCGTATGTCTCAGTTGTCCTCCCAGCTGGTCTCTGGTCTGATCGATTAACTGAGTTCTTCGTACTTCACGCATGATCAAATCTGCACTTGATCACCACGCTTGTACTCGGCTCTGCACTTGGTTACCTCAATTGTGGACTGCACTTGATCTGCACTTGAACGCTGCACTTGATCTGCGCTTGAACACTACACTTCAACTGCTGCGCTGGACTCGCTCTAATGCCAAGATGGTGAAACAGCTTGATGTTCCCTGCATCCAAAAACCTTCTGCTATACTAGCTCGGACGTCCCCTCACTGTTCCAGCAAATATATCTTCAACCAGGCTAGCTTGGGCATCCCCTCGCTAGACCAGTTTGGATATCTCCTTAATCAAGTGCACTGCACATTTCACAAAAGCCGTTAGTCAAATATAAGCAGGTTTTGTGTCAATCAAAACTTAGATTCTGATATGTAGAAACAGATCCAACAAATACTTGACCACATCATGCTCTACCAACAACATGCTCTACCAATATTCAAATCAATCAATAACACAACACGATCCATGAAAATTCGAAAGCAATAACAGAATATTAAAGGTTTTAGATTGCTGTACATACTATGTTGTTATTACTAACTGTCTTATAGTTCAATCTCCACATCTTGGGTTCCTTTGACTTCACCACTATTTCAATCACGAACTATTTCAATCGGAGATAATTTTGGTTTTTGGATAGGATTTCTTGGTTTTCTCATACGCATGATCGAAGGGAAGGTAAGGGAGATCAACAATTCTTATGTGGGCCTTTGGTATAAACGTATTTTGGATTCACATTTTTATTATTTTATTTTTTTAAAAGTTATTGATTAGTTTTTAAAATACTAACTTATAATAATTAAATTTATTCGCTACTAAATCAATATTTCCTATATTTATTATAAGGGTAAATTGTGAAAAACTCCTCAAACCAAAACTCATCTTGTTGCTCAGTCTCTAGGTCAGAACTTTATTGTTTCCAGTCCCTGACACAACCCAAAAATTTGTTTCAACTCCCCAGTGATTGCAATTTACTATTAGCCCCATATCTTCCATTTCCAGCTCGCTCCCTCCCCATTTCCATTTCCAGCTCGCATCCCTCCCCGTTTCCATTTCCTCACCACAAGCAGCGCCCTCTCCATATCCATTTCCTCACCACAAGAAGCGCACCCAATTCCTCACCACCGCCACCGATAGAACGTAGAAGTTGAAGCCCCAACCAGCCGAAGCCGATCGGCAGACCAAAACCATTGGCAAGAGGTCAAACGTGGAATCCAATTGGGCGACAAAATCCACCGGTGAAGAGATTGAGGCAAGTGACAGCAGTAAGATTATTCCTCTTGTTTTGTAATTTTTGTTCGTATTTCCTGCCTTGTTTTTTTTTAAACCGTAACATGTTTACAAGTGATCTTGGCCTTAAAATTTCTTAGGATCGAACATCATTTGTTAGTTTTGATTTTTTTTTATGAATGGTTGGTTAATACTAAGAAGACGCCCATTGTTGTAGAATGGAATACGGAGTGAGTTCTTTGATGAACCTTGAATTTTGGGACAGCTACAAGTGCAATGGACAATTGTTTGTGATTTCAATTTTCTGTGGATCTAGACTAGAGGATATATTTCAAAGTTTATCAAAAAATATGAAAAAATCAACCCCCAATGTATGTCACTACAATACCTAGCTCCACAGCACAAGATGTACGTGACATTGAACGATGATGATGTGCGTAATATGATCCATCTTCACATGTGTATGAAGTTAACTATGATTGATTTAAAGGCCGAAAAGAAAGATCAGATTGGAGGAGGCTTAAATATGGCGAGGTAAAATACATTGGTTTATTGAAATTTTTGTTGTATGATTGTTATCTTTTGTCTGTTATGCACAAGTAATAAATAAATATACATTATTTTTGGGTAAATTAGCATTTTGTGGAGCATAACGTAATTTAGTTAAATTACTTTGGTCCTTTTTTAATTCTGAACTATGGATGAAATTGGCAAGGGTGGAGGAAGATGACAGAGATTCTAGAAATGATTAGAGAGATGCACAAAATTCCCTCGACTCTTGGTTTTATTGCATCGATGGGGAGGGGCAAATATTCAAAGATGCTGCTGAATTTAGAACTTATATTAAAAATTATGCCGTTGCTACAAGACGTTCGTATTTTTATAAGAAAAATGATAGCTGTAAGGTTATTGCAGTTTGTAGTGAAGATAAGTGCGGAGAATTTATGCTTCTAAAATAAAGCAAACAATCTATTTGGGATCAGGAAATGCAATTTATAAATACATGTGGAGAAGACAATTTACGTAGAAGAGGACATACAAGAGCCAATGCAGCTTGGGTCGCACATTTGAAGAAAGACAAATTGAGGGGACAACCATCTTATCACCCTTGTTCAATGTTGAAAGATATACATAGGGATGATGGAGAATACTTAGATTACTCTAAGGTTTGGAAGGGAAAGGAATGAGCTATGCATGATATCCATGGCTCAAAGAAGGGTTGTTATGATAGATTGAGATGGTATTGCATGATGTTAAAGAAACTAAACCTGGAAGCACTGTGGAGTGTGAGATTGATGCATTAACTAGTAAATTCAAATGGTTATTCATTTGCTTTAATGTATGTGCAGTTGGCTTTGATGCAGGTTGTAGACCGATTATTTTTCTATATGGACCTCATATAAAAAATAAGTGCAAATGTAGTATCCTACTTGCAGTGGGAAAGGATGCGAATGATGATCTTTTTACATTGGCATATTCTGTTGTTGATGCTGAAATGATTGTAATTGGGAATTGTTTTGTTTTAATTTTAGTATTGTCTTGGTTTCACAACATATCATGAGGTTCGACAATTTCACATTTTTATCCGATAGACATCCTGACATTATCAAGGCTATTCATTTATTATTTCCGGGTGGTCATCATGCATTTTGTTTGAGACACTTGGTGGATAACTTTGTGAAGCAGGTTAGTAATTATGTCATTTTTGTACTTACTTTCCAATGATATTATTCCTTGATTTGGTATAGATCAACCAATGCAATTAGTTTAAAATACATTAATTTTGTCTTTGTTACAGGTGATGTGAAGTTATCCATTACACAAAAAAAAAATTGGTCTTCAGTTTTCAAAAAAGCTGCATATGCACCTTCTCAGCTGGAGATT
Source organism: Dorcoceras hygrometricum (assembly GCA_001598015.1). Classification (NCBI taxonomy): domain Eukaryota; kingdom Viridiplantae; phylum Streptophyta; class Magnoliopsida; order Lamiales; family Gesneriaceae; genus Dorcoceras; species Dorcoceras hygrometricum. The sequence goes on along the minus strand of KQ989652.1, from coordinate 4,962 downwards.
ACACGACACATTAATGATATAGTGGAATCCATGCCTCTTGCAAGGACTTTTATTGCTAACTCAAACCCATAGAGTTGGGCTAATGCTTTGTTTCATGGAAAACGATGGGGTACTGTAAATAACAATATGGCCGAATGCTGGAATAATTGGGTTAAACCAGCGTGTTTTCTACCTATTATGGTAATGGTTGACCATATCCGTGTGCAAATAATGAATATAATGCATCGTCGGCGTGAGACAACATTAGGTATGGTCCAAGAGTTGAGTCCAAAGAAGGATAAAGCTATAACAAATAACTATATTGAATCTCGAAAGTTGATATTTCAAAGATCATGTGGTTGGAAATTTGTGGTAGTTGATTGTGACAAATCCTTTGCTATTGATTTAAGTAACTGGACTTGCTCATATCGAGGTTGGAAGATTAATATGATCCCGTGTAAGCATGCTTGTGCAGCCATAAAGTCACAGTCAATGTCACTATATGTTTCTGTGATCAGTATTTTCAGATGGAAACTTACCGTCAAGCATATAAAGGGATTATTAATCCTACATTTGACATGTATGAGGGAAATAACGACGAACGATTACAAATCATTGCTCCTGATGTACGCAGTCAACCCGATCGCAGGAAGAGGAAGAGGATTCCTGTAGCGTCCCAAAATCCATAGGGCCACATATATGAACCCTTTCTATTTAAAAAGGGTCATTTTGATGTTTAAATTAATATTTCAGCTTAAGTTTATTTTATTTTAAAAAGCTGATTCCTTTATTTCAGATTTGAGACGCGATTCAGAAAGTTTGCGGACTGATTTCGCCCCAAGCACAACTCGAGCTGGTTCAGATTTTCTTTGTAAAGAAAAATGCTTTGGATGGGAAAAATTGTTTATAAAAATGATTGTATCAATTTCAAAATTTAAATAGTAGTAGGGAGCTTTTAGCAAATCTTTTTGAAAGGACAAAGAGTTATTATGGTAACCATGCCTACTCGAGTGCTTTCACCTACTGCTAATCATAATCCCATATATGATTGATTTCGTGAAGATAGAACTCATTTTACTTGCAAAGAAATTTCTTTTGTTCTCTCAAAATTCTCTAAGGAGCTCGTCGTTGGTGCTTGAGGAGATCATCTGCATGAACCAACTGTTCTTCGTGTTTCCAGTTTAAGGCAAATAAAAGCTGATTCTTTGCTACACCATAAAAGTATATATATTGTTTTATCACTTTCGTGATTGCTTGTCTGTTTACGTCCAAGTTTAGCTATATTTATGCTTTTGCTTGGTTTATGAAAATGAATGTTCGGGTTCAC
>KQ989651.1:4897-16202 GCA_001598015.1 Dorcoceras hygrometricum | reverse complement strand
TTCTTGTATAAATAGCCTCTGTTCAAATTAATCCGTTGGACACAAGTTCTTCCCGTTGAAATGTGTTCTGTAAAGTACCGACAGAGTTGTCCTTGTGTCCTTTACTTTGCAGGCTTTTGTTGTCTTCTGAATAAGTCTGATATGTTCACATCTGAATAGGCTCAGCAGTTGACTTCTATGCTCCAGTTAATCTTCATATCTGATTCGTGAACTCCTTCGCATCTGTGTGTTTTCTTTATTGCTTCTTATCCAGCTTTGATCTTTGATTCAGCTTCTGCTTGCATCTTTTCTTCAATACCGACAGAGTTGTCCTTGTGTCCTTTACTTTGCAGGCTTTTGTTGTCTTCTGAATAAGTCTGATATGTTCACATCTGAATAGGCTCAGCAGTTGACTTCTATGCTCCAGTTAATCTTCATATCTGATTCGTGAACTCCTTCGCATCTGTGTGTTTTCTTTATTGCTTCTTATCCAGCTTTGATCTTTGATTCAGCTTCTGCTTGCATCTTTTCTTCAAATCTGATTGACATCTGATATCATCTTCTCTTCATTGTTGAACAGAATTCTCTTTGCTGCTGAACAGACTTCTCTTCACATCAGATCTCTCTTCATACTTGATCCAGATTTCTTCTTCACAGCTGAAACAGACTTCTCCTTCACATCTGAATTCTTCTTCTGTTCATAGCTGTATCCAGATCTCTTGTAATTAACATCTGACTTAACTGCTCTTGTCTTCAACATCTGATTCAACTGCTCTTGTCTTCAACTTCTGATTCAACTTCTCTTGTCTTCAATATCTAATTCAACTGCTGAATCGATCTTCTGTCCAACATCTGAATCAATCTTCTCTTCACATCTGAATTAGCTTGCACATTTTCACATGAGACCAGTGCTACTACCTTCGAAACGGTCCAACGAGCAAGACTCAATAGCTTTGATATTGACCTAAGAGGCTTTTCGGCCAAATTCCTTCGTTTAGGCCTCTGAAAATGCGATTTACTATTTTCAGCTCTTGGTCTGCTATAGTATCAGATCTGATTGAGTTACTGTATCAGATCTGATACATCTCACTGCTGCTCAGCTCTCGATGACGTCATGACTGCTGAAATCTTCAACAATCTTGGATGACGTCACGACAGCTGAAATCTTCAATTCTCTTATCTTCTGTCTACGTTGCTAATCCAGCTGTGAACTTTTACTGATAAACACTCTTCTGTCCAAATCTCTCTTGTTGTATTTCCATCTAACATCTGCACACTTATTAGAAGCATTACAAACGCAATAATAAGTTTTGTGTAATTCAAACTCTTATATGCATCTGTTTATATAGATCGATTAATCTCTCCCTTTTTTATTTACACAAAACTTGGAATAACAAATGCATGATCTAACAAATTCTCTCCCTTTTTGTGGGAATCAAAAAGAGATCAAAATCTGGTCTTCCCCGAAATATTTAAAACAAAGCTCTCCTTACACTAACACAGTAAGATCTGTGGCAGCAGGGGTTTTCAGATTTTGGAAAAGGAAAACAGATTTGGGAACAACCATATGCACAGATTAAGAGATTGTGCTTAAATATTGCTCAAATTAATAAAGATTAAAAGATAAATAACAATGGAATTCACAGACTCTCTTCCATTTCTCTTTAACTCTGTCCCATAACAGAATTAAAGGTCTTGGCATACACACAAATCTCGCAAGATCTGTTTCAGCTCATCAGAAGACATATTACTGCACGTTCTTTTGGAACAATGCTCTGCAATTCCAAAATTATTACTATCCCTATCTTTTATAATGTAAGCTCAAATCATTTAAAAAAAAAACACCAGCTGATATTTTCCGCATAAACAAGTAATTTGAAAATCCATCAGAGCACTTAAATAAATTTTAGCTTCAAAACAGAACAAGTGCTACTGAATCACTTAATTTATTCAGATTTGGATAAAAACGATAACTGAAATACCAGATTCACTTTCATTTCTCTTACTTTGTCCCATGTGCTGAAAACAGCTCAACCAAAATACGATCTTGGCATCCACACAGAACTCGCACATTCTTTGTCAGCTCGTCAAAAGAGAAAATAAAATTCAAAAATCATTTCTCACCTGTTCTTCATAAATAACCTTTTCAAAAACTTTTAAAAACCTTAAAACAATGATAGCACATGCGTTTTAAAATAAAATGCTCGTTGAAGAACAACCTGCTCTGATACCACTTGTTAGGAAAGGATCAGATCTCACCAGGACACCTATGGCTGAAGGGCCGTGAGATCTGATCAATCAAGATTGAGGTGCAATACCTCAGTGTCCTTGAGCATATATGAGCATCGAGAACATATCTGGATTGGCATTAAAATACCAAGCGGAAGTATCCAGAACTAAACTCTAATTTTAAAACTTGCTAAAATAGATTTTAAATAATATGCAATGCGTGCTAACAGTAAATGTGGAATGCTGTAAATAAATTGCTCAGCAGTTTGTTTTTGGAAGTTCGGATATAACATCCTACGTCTCCCCTTCTTCCTTCTTCAGGAAGGTTCCACTAGAAGAATTTGATCCGCAGAACCAATCAGATTTGGGACTTACGCATTACCCAAATCTGAACTCCTAGACTCTACAACAGCTCTCAGCTGAGTTCACTCAATCACTTGTTTTTTGCCTCAGTGAGAAAGGCTACATACAGAGAGTTTAACATTTTCGTGCTTGGACGGGATCTGATATATTTGGTTTGTGGTTTTGATTCACTCACTGTAAAGTTTCGCACATCTCTCATAAAATGTGTGAGTGAATCTTTGTGTGTGTGATATTTTTACAGTGAACGCTCCTAGAATAGTAAATCTCACACAGCAAGGAAGTGCTTCATCAAAGCTGAGAAGGTTCAGCTGTCGACATTTGCAATTAGCTTCTTCTCCATGGTGGTCGACTGCTTCACCTCTTTGTAATTCTTCCCACTATGTACTCACTGTTTTTCTCTTTCTGCAGCATCATCGTATTCATCAATCTTTCTTGTATAAATTGCCTCTGTTCAAATTAATCCTTTGGACACAAGTTCTTCCCGTTGAAAGGTGTTCTGTAAAGTACCGACAGAGTTGTCCTTGTGTCCTTTACTTTGCAGGCTTTTGTTGTCTTCTGAATAAGTCTGATATGTTCACATCTGAATAGGCTCAGCAGTTGACTTCTATGCTCCAGTTAATCTTCATATCTGATTCGTGAACTCCTTCGCATCTGTGTGTTTTCTTTATTGCTTCTTATCCAGCTTTGATCTTTGATTCAGCTTCTGCTTGCATCTTTTCTTCAAATCTGATTGAAATCTGATATCGTCTTCTCTTCATTGTTGAACAGAATTCTCTTTACTGCTGAACAGACTTCTCTTCACACCAGATCTCAACTGCTCTTGTCTTCAACATATGATCAGACTTCACATTTTCGCATGAGACCAGTGCTATTCCCTCCGAAACAGTCCAACGAGCAAGACTAAATAGCTTCGCCGTTGACCTAATGTCAGGCCTCGTGCTCCCATCAGAGTAAAACCCCGCAAACACAAATGGAAGCAACTAAAAGTGGTTAAATTTTTACTTTTGGCCTCACAGAGAGATGACATAACTTAAAATACAACAATCCTCAAAATAATTCCAGTTTTATAAATCCACAACACCACAAACAGTCAAGTACAATAATTGCCCAACGGCTGAATACAACACAAGTACTAAAAGACTGCCAGCTATATAGATCTAAGCATCACCCGGGACATCCCACCCGCAGTGATAACAGTGCATATAATTATTATACATAACTGGGACACTCTAGCAACCTCCTGGGGCACCTCCAGCTGGGTTAAAACCACGACCAGCTGTAAAACGTGGGATACCTGAAATCAAACCGGCAAACAACACAACAGCCCCAGAGGGATCTCGGGGTCAAACCCCAGTACAGAGATCAAGTATAAAACAGCAATGAATAGCAAAAGATAAGATGCAGATGCTATGCATGAAGAACGGTACGATAGCCTAAGGCTACAACTGAACAAGGAGCCAAGGAATTCAAGCACAGCACCACCGCTGATAACAAATTCTGCGAAGAAAGGTTAGTGGACACTGGTGTGTGTACAAGCATACAGGAATTACCCGCTCATCTTTACACCACACCGAAATAACAGATGCATCAACAACTCAACCTGCTGCTGCCCAAACCATGAACTATGATAGTTAACCACTCGACGCATGGTGGCTAACAAATACCAGCAGGGAGATGAGAGTGCGAAGATTAAAAGATAAATAACAATGGAATTCACAGACTCTCTTCCATTTCTCTTTAACTCTGTCCCATAACAGAATTAAAGGTCTTGGCATACACACAAATCTCGCAAGATCTGTTTCAGCTCATCAGAAGACATATTACTGCACGTTCTTTTGGAACAATGCTCTGCAATTCAAAAATCATTACTCTCCCTATCTTTTATAATGTAAGCTCAAATCATTTTGAAACAAAGCACCAGCTGACATTTTTACGCATAAACAAATTTTGAAAATCCATCAGAGCACTTTAAATAGATTTTAGCTTCAAACCAGAACACGTGCTACTGAATTACTTAATTTATTCAGATTTGGATAAAAACGATAACTGAACTACCAGATTCTCTTTCATTTATCTTATTTTGTCCCATGTGCTGAAAACAGCCCAACCAAAATAAAATCTTAGCATCCACACAGAACTCACGCATTCTGTGTCAGATCGACTAAAGAGAACATGAAATTCAAAAAATCATTTCTCACCTTTTCTTCATAAAATAAGGTTTTAAAAAACTTTTAAAACCTTTAAAACAAGGATAGCACATTCGTTTTAAAATAAATGCTCGTTCAAGAACAACCTGCTCTGATACCACTTGTTAGGAAAGGATCAGATCTCACCAGGACACCTATGGCCGAAGGGACGTGAGATCTGATCAATCAAGAATGAGGTGCAAAACCTCAGTGTCCTTGAACATATATGAGCACCGAGAACAGATCTGGATTGGAAATAAAGTACCAAGCAGAAGTATCCAGAACTAAGCTCTAATTTTAAAACTCGCTAAAACAGATATCAAATATAATGCAATGCGTGCTACAATAAATGCGGAATACTGTAAATAAATTTCTCAGCAGTTTGTTTCTGGAAGTTTGGATATAACTCCCTACGTCTCCCCTTCTTCCTTCTTCAGGAAGGTTCCACTAGAAGAATTTGATCCGCAGACCCAATCAGATTTGGGACTTACACAATACCCAAATCTGAACTCCTAGACTCTACAACAGCTCTCAGCTGAGTTCACTCAATCACTTGTTTTTTGCCTCAGTGAGAAAGGCTACATACAGAGAGTTTAACATCTTCGTGCTTGGACGGGATTTGATATATTTGGTTTGTGGTTTTGATTCACTCACTGTACAGTTTCGCACATCTCTCATAAAATGTGTGAGTGAATCTTTGTGTGTGTGAGATTTTTACAGTGAACGCTCAATTCTCGAATATTAAATCTCACACAGCAAGGAAGTGCTTCATCAAAGCTGATAAGGTTCAGCAGTCGACATTTGCAATTAGCTTCTTCTCCATGGTGGTCGAATGCTTCACCTCTTTGTAATTCTTCCCACTATATACTCTCTGTTTTTCTCTTTCTGATGCACATCGTCTTCATCAATCTTTCTTGTATAAATAGCCTCTGTTAAAATTAATCCGTTGGACACAAGTTCTTCCCGTTGAAAGGTGTTATGTAAAGTACCGATAGAGTTGTCCTTGTGTCCTTTACTTTGCAGGCTTTTGTCGTCTTCTGAATAAGTCTGATATGTTCACATCTGAATAGGCTCAGCAGTTGACTTCTATGCTCCAATTAATCTTCATATCTGATTCGTCAACTTCTTCGCATCTGTGTGTTTTCTTTATTGCTTCTTATCCAGCTTCGATCTTTGATTCAGCTTCTGCTTGCATCTTTTCTTCGTATCTGATTGACATCTGATATCGTCTTCTCTCATTGCTGAACAGACTTCTCTTTACTGCGGAACAGACTTCTCTTCACATCAGATCTCTCTTCATACTTGATCCAGATTTCTTTTTCACAGCTGAAACAGACTTCTCCTAAACATCTGAATTGTTCTTCTGTTCATAGCTGGATCCAGATCTTTTGTGATTAACATCTGACTAAACTGCTCTTGTCTTCAACAACTGATTCAACTGCTCTTGTCTTCAACATCTGATTCAACTGCTCTTGTCTTCAAAATCTGATTCAACTCCTGAATCGATCTTCTATCCAACATCTGAATCGATCTTCTCTTCACATCTGAACCAGCTTGCATATTTTCGCATGAGACCAGTGCTACTCCCTCCGAAACGGTCCAACGAGCAAGACTCAACGGCTTTGTTGTTGACCTAAGCCGCTTCGTATTCATAAATCTTTCTTGTATAAATTGCCTCTGTTAAAATTAATCCGTTGGACACAAGTTCTTCCCGTTGAAAGGTGTTCTGTAAAGTACCGACAGAGTTGTCCTTGTGTCCTTTACTTGCAGGCTTTTGTTGTCTTCTGAATAAGTCTGATATGATCACATCTGAATAGGCTCAGCATTTGACTTCTATGATCCATTTAATCTTCATATCTAATTCGTCAACTGCTTCGCATCTGTGTGTTTTCTTTATTGCTTCTTATCCAGCTTCGATCTTTGATTCAGCTTCTGCTTGCATCTTTTCTTCAAATTTGATTGACATCTGATATCGTCTTCTCTTCATTGTTGAACAGAAGTCTCTTTACTGCTGAACAGACTTCTCTTCACATCAGATCTCTCTTCATACTTGATCCAGATTTCTTCTTCACAGCTGAAACAGACTTCTCCTTCACATCTGAATTCTTCTTCTGTTCATAGTTGTATCCAGATCTCTTGTAATTAACATCTGACTTAACTGCTCTTGTCTTCAACATCTGATTCAACTGCTCTTGTCTTCAACATATGATTCAACTGCTCTTGTGTTCAACATCTCATTCAATTACTGAATCGATCTTCTGTCCAACATCTGAATCGATCTTCTCTTCACATCTGAATTAGCTTGCACATTTTCGCATGAGACTAGTGCTACTCCCTTCGAAACGGTCCAACGAGCAAGACTCAATAGCTTTGCTATTGACCTAAGAGGCTTTTCGGCCAAATTCCTTCGTTTAGGCCTCCGAAAATGCGATTTACTATTTTCAGCTCTTGGTCTGCTACAGTATCAGATCTGATTGAGTTACTGTATCAGATATGATACATCTCAATTCTGCTCAGCTCTCGATGACATCACGACGGCTGAAATCTTCAATATTCTTGGATGACGTCACGACTGCTGAAAGCTTCGATTCTCTTATCTTCTGTCTACGTTGCTAATCCAGCTGTGAACTTTTACTGATAAACACTCTTCTGTCCAGATCTCTCTTGTTGTATTTTCAGCTCAAATCTGCACACTTAGTAGAAGCATTAGAAACGCAATAATAAGTTTTGTGTAATTCAAAACTCATATCTGGATCTGTTTATACAGATCCATAAATCTCTCCCTTTTTGATTTACACAAATCTTGGAATAACAAATGCATGATCTAACAAATTCTCTCCCTTTTTGTGGGAATCAAAAAGAGATCGAAATCTGGTCTTCCCCGAAATATTTAAAACAAAGGTCTCCTTATGCTACCACAGTAAGATCTGTGGCAACAGGGGTTTTCAGATTTTGAAAAAGGAATACTGATTTGAGAACAACAATATGCACATATTAAGAGATGGTGCTCAAATATTGCTCAAATTACTAAAGTGTTGGATTTGTTTTGACAGATCCTGATTAAGTTTTGAATTACACAAAACCTGTTATTGTGTTTCTAACAATTCCACTTAAGCGTACAGGTTTAAAAAACGAAGAAGACGATCAGCAGCAGCTATATCTGTCCAGCAGTTGGTTCGCTCAGCAGTTGGTTTGGTGTTCATGGAATCGGTAGCTGAATTAGCAATGGAGACGTCCAAAGTTGAATCAGTTGTTCGTAATCAGGCGGAGGCCAAGTTGAATCAGCTGGAGCATAATAAACCAGCTGAAACGATGACAACCAGCTGCAAGCGCTAAAGAGCGAAGTGAACCAACTGGATCATGTATTGAGAAGCTTGCTGGAGAATTAGATCGAAGAAGAAGATGCGCAAGTTACTGTTGACGAATCTGTTAGCAATCGCAGATATAATTACTGTTGATGAATCTATCAACAGTCGCTATTCAAGAAGCAAGAAGCAAGAAGCTACGAAGAAGCGCAAGCTGGAGCTGAAGCGATGAAGAAATCAGCTGGAGTGCTTAGTGTAGATGACATCAGCAGTGACGTCATCATTCAGCAGGAAGCTACAGTGATCAGTAGATGAAGATTCAGCAGACAAGAAGAGATGCGCTAGATATTGTATGAGTTGTGATGACATCAGCCTTGATGTCATCACAATCAGCAGTTGGATATCAGCAGATGAAGCAAAGCGCAAGAGATGTTGCGACGTCGTGCTGGGAATCAGCAGATGGATTAGTGTTGATGACGTCATCGGTGACGTCATCATATTCAGCAGATGGCTTGAGTCTAGCAGTCGCAAGAATCAGCAGGTAGCTTGCATCCAGACGCAAGAGGAAGCGATGTCGTAGAGGAGGCAATCCAGTCGCAAGCTATTGTTCATCAGCAGATAGTATTTGAAGATAGATGTCGTTTACATAAGTTGATACGACAGCGTTTTTCTCTTGCACTAAAGATTCAGTAGAAAGACTTTGCGTTGATATATCAGCAGTCGAAGCTACAGTGGATTCAGTCGCAACGCAAAGATTTCCAGACGCAGTGTTTGAGCAACCAGACGCAAGAAGATAAATCTATTATTGTTGAAGAAGATTCAGGCAAAGCATTTGATGAACCAGACGCAAGCAACAGCAGCATCCAGTCGAAGAGCTTATATGAATCAGCTGTTGCCAATAACCAATCACAAGATGAAGCATCCAGTCGTTGGGAATTCAAGGCGCAAAGAAACGAAGAAGTAGCAAAGCGCAACAGTCGTAGTGATGGATCAGCAGCGAAGCAGTTGACAACTTACGAAGAATTATCAAAGCTGGATGTCAACTCCTGAGCTCAATTCAAATGGCGAAAGCGACAAGAAGCCTGCAAAAGAAAAGGACGCAAGTACTGTTCCCCTGTCGGTACTTTACAGAGGAGCGTTGCACTGAAATGGAAAGAAGACAAGATAGCCATATGAAGCGCTGAACAGTTTTGGAAGCTATCCAACGGGAAGAAATTCTACAGAGGCTATATATTAGAGGCGACGCCATTGAAGAAGCAGTGTGAAGAAAAATAGACGAAGTTGGTCAGTGTGAAGATATAGCAGAGAACTAGTCAATTGCACAGTGCACCAACAGAGGGAAAAATAAAGAGATAGACGAAGCAATCGACCGCCATTAGAGAGGAGCTTTCACGAGAGTCGATTGCTGAGTCTAGATTAGCTTGTTAGAGCATGTCCCTCGTGTGTGAGAAAAACAGAGAGTTTGAGAGCTACATTGTATCAATCTCACACACCCAGATTCATTCACATCTATTTGTGAATGAATCTCGAAATATGTTCACAGTTCCCGTCCAAGCATGAAGACATAAAACTCTTGTGTATGTAGTCAGTCACACAGCTACGGCTGTTGTGCAATTGAGGAGTCTAGGAGTTCTCACAGCTGCTGGCTGTGGGATTGGGTCTGTACACGCAGTTGTAAGATCAAATCTTCTAGTGGAGCCTTCCGAGGTGGAAGAAGGGGAGATGTAGGACATTGAAGTCCGAACTTCCATAAACAAACCTGCTGAGTATCGTGTTCTTTAAGCTTTCAGTATTGCATATTTTACTTAGCATTTACCTTAGCATTATAGCACGCATAACAGTTCAGCAGACTCTTTCAGCTTAGCATCGCATACACAGTTAGCACACAAGCACAAGTCTCGAACAGATTTATGTACAACATAAATCTGTTTGAGTTGTTTTAAAATATTAGGATTCAGTTCTGGTATCTTCCGCGTGATTCTTAAATCATACCAGATCTGTCCCCGGTGCTCTTGGTTAGATTGTATTTGTTCAAGAACAACGAGCTATTGCAGCTCAAGTATTAGCAGCGCGCCAAATTTTTAATGGTTGTCTAAACAGCGGCTGCTAGTTTCTTTTTTATCCTAATTCTATACGGACCAACAAGTGGTATCAGAGCAGGTTTGTTCTTGAACGAGCGCTAATTTTAAAACACATGTGCTATGTTTTTAATGTTTTAAATGTTTTGAGAAACTTATTTTATGAAGGCAAGATCTGTTTTAATATAGAACCGGTTTTTCGCTTGATGAACTGTCGGGATGCGCGAGTCTCGGGCAGATGCCAAGCTTCTATTTTCGTTGTGCTGTAAGATCACTTGGAGCGAGGCTCAGTGACAAGCACATGGGGCGAGATAGAAGAAGAAAAAATCTGAGCTATTCTCTGTACTGGGTCTTCATATATTTAAGCAACTCAGTAGCACGTGTTATTTGAAATATTTGTATGCTCTGATTTATTTTAAATTGTTCTGTTTGCGGATTCCAGCGGATGCAAAATTTTGATCTTAAAAATGATTTGAGCTCATGTTATAAAAGACAGGGAGAGTGGCGTCACTGTCTTTGTTAATTTGAGCAAATGAATCAGCTCCTGTTTTCAAAATCATATATTGTTGCATACGGTGCTTCCCAAAAGCTGTTTTGTTTTTCAAAGATTAAAACTCCTGTTGTTACACTGTTTTTGTTGTAACAGTGTAGGGAGAGCTTTTATTTTTAAATATGGGAAGACCAGCAGCTCACTCTCTTTTTGATTCCCACAAAAAGGGAGAGAATTGTTAGAACATGCATCGTTGATTTGAGGTTTTGTGTAAATCAAAAAGGGAGAGATTGTTGGATCTGTTTTGACAGATCCTGATTATGTTTTGAATTACACAAAACCTGTTATTGTGTTTCTAACAATTCCACTTAAGCGTACAGGTTTTAGAAACGAAGAAGACGATCAGCAGCAGCTATATCTGTCCAGCAGTTGGTTCGCAATATATTGATTCACCAGTTGTCTTGGTGTTCATAAGAATCGGCAGTTGAATTAGCAATGGAGACGTCCAGAGTTATATCAGCTGTTCGTAATCAGGCGGAGGCCAAGAAATCAGCTGGAGCATGATGAACCAGCTGAAACGATGTCAACCAGCTGCAAGTGCTAAAGAGCGAAGTGAACCAGCTGGAACAAGAATTGAGAAGCTTGCTGGAGTATTAGATCGAAGAAGAAGATGCG
>KQ989650.1:218456-265022 GCA_001598015.1 Dorcoceras hygrometricum | reverse complement strand
CATATACACTATTATCCCCTCAGATAGCATAGGATATCCACGCATGTCTGCGAGCGGTGAATCCTCGACAACGATGCATCGACTCCTACATGCATCGGGGTCTCACCCAATCCCGCCGCCTTATGACCCCAAGTGAGTCGGAAAACGAGTCAAAGTGAGACGCCTATCATGCAGAGTCTCAATGACGTTTCGAGTCATGAGTACTAATCAGTACAACCAAAACCTCGGACTTATCCACTCGACAAATGGTAACCACTTGGAAAGTCCGAACGAGGGTAGTTCGATAGATCACCAGGTCACTATCTATCTGCATGCTCAGAACATCACAATGTTCCCTACCAATGAAACATGGTACTTCGCATCGCAGATACTAGTCTCAAGCTCGGGCGGCCTTATCCTCATTTTGACGGCCCAATCGACTAGGAACTAATTCAGAATACACAGTGACTATTAGGTGTGTTTCATGATAGCCGTCATACCCACTATCACATATAACATACACTATAGTGCATTCTAGGTCTTTACTCAACGCAATTGTTAATCATCATACAACACAATGAAAGTAAAGAGTGCCATATAAGTAAATGCGAATATCATATATAAAGATTGTTTCATACAAGAGTCTATAAACCCACACGCCACAAGTTGGTTAGTTGGGCATCTACTCTAACAGGAACGCAGCGTTTTTATGCAACGTCTGGTATCAGCTTTTAAGTGTTATACAATCCAGTTTTTGGATTTGAGAACCAGCCGATGGTTTTAGGCGACCAGCTGGTGGCAGAATTGATGACGTAAGCGGTGCGACGTCGTTTTGTTAAGTTTCTGCGACACCGTTTTGATTTGCGTTGTTTGAGAATTCAGCAGTTGGTTTCTTTGCACCTGCTGGTTGTATTTTTAGCGTGCGTCGACTGGTTTTGTCGGTGGGTGATTTTAACTAGTTTTTGCGCGTGTATTTAAGGAAGACTTGGTCTTCGATTTGAGATACCAGATTTCATACTTAGTGATATTTTTTTCCCCCGATTGTGTTCTTAATTTCGAACCCTATATACTGTTCACCGTAGCATTTCTCCGGCACTTCCCATCGTTTCCGGCCATCGTTTTGTACGTTTGAGGTGGCGTTGGACCCCTCTTGAGAAGCTCTTTCATCCTATACCCTTTTTGGAGGCTAGACTTGGTCTTCGATTTGAGATACCAGATTTCATACTTAGTTGATTAGTTTTTTTCCCCCGTATTGTGTTCTTAATTTCGAACCCTATATACTGTTCACCGTAGCATTTCTCCGGCACTTCCCATCGTTTCCGGCCATCGTTTTGTACGTTTGAGGTGGCGTTGGACCCCTCTTGAGAAGCTCTTTCATCCTATACCCTTTTTGGAGGCTGTTGTGGGCTGGAGCAGAAATGCGAAGTTTCTGGTTTAGCTTGCGCATTTCGTAGTTCAGGTAGAATTTCGTTTATTCGATGAAATCCTGTTCCTAGCCTAGGATTGAGCTTCCTGTTGAGTTGTTGTGTAGGATGATAGCTGGTTGGGTGTGTGTGTAACTCCCAGCGTGCTTTCTGTGTATTAGTGTCCCTGTGATTTATGCCCTGTGTGCTTCGACATGTTGATATCCAGATTTCTCGAGATCTTTGATTGTAGTATTTGTTGCACAGAATTGAGGTACGAATCGAGCTTGCATTACAGCTTTGAGTTAGGCATGGGGATGTATCATGTGTTATATAGCTGTGCCGAGTGTTTGTGTAGAGGCAAGCTGTGTATATTATGTATGTCTATTGGCTGAACTATCTAGTGTATTACCTGCTGTTTGGTGATGATGCATGTGATTATTTGAATGCTTTTGTTGTGTTTTCTGGCATTACTTGTACATGCATCATGTTAAGCATGTTACTGCACTGCATAGCATATTGAGCCAATGGTTCCTTTGTTAGCCATGATATGTTGCTCTGTTGAAGCTTTTCCCTCGTGGTGCGGTGCGGTGTTGCATAACCACGATTGAGTGCAGCTGGAGGATGTTGGCTGAGTTGTTCCCAGTCCTCAGTTGCAGTGACCTGGATAGAGGTTGGTGAGTGGTTGTGTCCACTTGAAATTCCGTGCGACCTGGCGGGTGGCTTCCCGCAGGTGCGACGATGAGCCACTCTATTTTCCATTGGGTGCGATCGGGTAGCTTCCGAGACTTAGTGATGTGTCACAATTGTTGTTTTCTATCCGTTTGGCCCTCCGGTTGTTACTGATATTCTTTGTACCGCTCATGCATTTGCACGACATGATATATTGCATGCTGTGTCTTAATTGCTGTTTTATGTTGCTCTTCATACTGGGGTTTGACCCCGATGTCCCTCTGGGGCTGGTTTGTTTTGTTTGCCTACTTGTTCAGGTTTTCCAGGTTGTTCCGCTGGTCGTGGAGATGATCCAGCTGGAGATGCCTCAGAAGGTGTTTAGAGTGTCCCAGTTATGTATAGTATCTATTGCACCTGTATCGCCGCGGGTAGGATGTCCCGGGTGGTGCTTAGGCTTATATAGTTAATTAGTCTGTCTGTGATTGTGTTTTCAGCTGTCGTATTTGGCCGTTGGGCAGTGTTTGCATTTGTTATAATGATACTATGTTACTTTGAATATGTGTTAACTGGGATTATTTTGAGTATGACAGTATTTTAAATTATGTTTTCTTCGTCAGGCCAAAAGCGAAAATTTTTAGCCACTTTTTAAGTGCTTCCGCTATGTTTTTGCGTGTTTTGACTCTGTGTTGTGCACGAGGCCTGAAATTTTTGGTATCAGAGCTTAAACTGGGATAAGCTCGATTTCATTGATCACATGTGAGTCTAGGCACAGTAGTTGTTCTTTGGTTTGTGCTTGACTACTTGAATTACTTTCCTATGTGTTTACCTTTGAGTGTCTTGTAGAGATGCCTCCTAGGAGAAGAGATAGAGCTAGTAGGCAAGCGGTGGTTGATTCGAGGACTCCGGTTAGTGCTGATAGAGAGGATTCCTCCCAACCGAGTGTTCCTTTGGGATTTAGTGAGAGTCAGTCTTCAGCCTTTCTCGCTCTTGCTAATGCTGTCAACAGAGCGGTTGACCTTATGGAAAGCCTTACAGTTGGACAGACTCGAGTGCAGCAGTCGACAGGACAAAGTGTGGATCCTGTGCCATCTGGAACCTCATCCTCCCAGCCTTCTGTGGCACCACAGTCTTTGAGTCGACAGAGGTTTAGACCAAGAGGAAGGCACTTTAAGAAATCCAGTTCGAGTTCTGGCGGTTCTGGTGGAGTGAGGACGAATGTGTCATATTGTGGTCAGGTTGGGCACTTTGCTAGAGTGTGTCCTACTTTGGGACAGCAGTCTTTGATTAGGAGTTCTTCGAGGCAATTTTGTCGACCTTTTCAGTCCCAGCGCTCAGGATTTCAGTCTTCAGAGGCTTCTAGTGTTAGAGAGCTTTCTCTGTCTGAGCAATCGGGACTTCAGCCTACTCAGGTGGATGTGGCAACTGGGGAGCGAGATGATGTCTTGACCGGAGGAGATTGTATAGGTAGTTGTTCCTTGCTTGTTAACTGTGTGTGAGTTTAGTTGACACGTGGACATCGCGCTCGCTTACGATTTTGATTAGGAGTTCTTCGAGGCAATTTTGTCGACCTTTTCAGTCCCAGCGCTCAGGATTTCAGTCTTCAGAGGCTTCTAGTGTTAGAGAGCTTTCTCTGTCTGAGCAATCGGGACTTCAGCCTACTCAGGTGGATGTGGCAACTGGGGAGCGAGATGATGTCTTGACCGGAGGAGATTGTATAGGTAGTTGTTCCTTGCTTGTTAACTGTGTGTGAGTTTAGTTGACACGTGGACATCGCGCTCGCTTACGATGGTATTTGTGTTTGGTGGTGCGTGAGGATATTTCCGCCCCATCTCGTCGGTGTGATGTAGTGTTTTTGTTACTCCTGCCGGTGGAGAAGTTGTCGTTCCGAGAGTGATGCTGAGTTAGGTTAACAAGTTGTGAGTAAGTCCTGTTAGGAAAGTGGTTTGTTTTGGGTAGAGTTTAGCTCCTCGTTGTTGAGATGATAGTTGTTGCTTGTTGAGAATTTCTTCCTAACGTGTTTCCGTTGAGATTTCCCTGATTCTCCTTGTGATCTTTAATATTGGGTGTATCCTCTTTGATTTTTCTTGTTGGAACAGCAGAATTGCAGTATTTGAACTCCCTTTGATATCTATTGTTTGTTTTCCCAACTGTTGAGTTGTTTTGTGAGTTGCGTGTATCCAGCTGTTGAAACCCGATTCGTTTTAACTGTACCTTGTTTAGGCTGTGGGTATTGATCTGTGAGTCCCAGGGTGTAGTTTTGGAAGACAAACGAGAATGTTGTGCCTTTTGTCTCCCTGCTGGGTTCTGTTAGCCTCTATGAGCCGAGTGGTTAATTACCACAGTTCATGATTTGGGCAACCACGGGTTGAGTGATTGTTGTGCACCTAGTACCGTGCGTTGAGACGAGTGGGTAACTCCCATATGTTCACACCCTGTGGCCACATCTGTTTGTTGATCCTTGTCTTTGATTTTCGATTGGTATTGAGTTGTTGAACTTCTGTGGACTCCCTGTTTCGGTTGTAGTCCCTCCCATTGCATTCTGCAAGGCATAGTTGCATCATGGATTGTGGAGACTTCTCTAGATGTGATGCCCCACCTTTGTCTCGGTACTGGAGACTATTTTATTTACCTTGGAGATTTAGCGTTAATCTTTTAAGGTGGAGAGCGATTAGCGATTTCTGTCTTCACCTAGTTCAGTTTGTCTGTGATATAAACGTCTGCCTGCACGAGAGAAGCTCGCTACTGATAATTGTTGGATTGTCTATACCAGCCCATTTTGTTCTTGTGTTAAGGCTTACTTTAGGAAACTGGCAAGAGGATTTGGTGGTGATCCACTAGCAAGATTGTCTAGTTTTCTGGTGTTTGTAGTGGCTGGGAAGTACTCTAGGATCTTTTTCCGAAGTTGGAAGAGTTTTCGATGTTTTTGGGTCTCGACGGACTGCGAGTTTATCGTTTTTCCCTGATCAGATGCTTAATTTGAGAGATCATACCAAGGATTGGTATAGTTTTTGGTGTGGCATTTGTTTCCAAGAGAGGTTTGGTATAACCTTCTTTGGGATTTTGTACTGCGGGAAGCACAAATCTTTCTTAGCGATTAGAAGAAATGTGGAGAATTTAGTAGTTTTCCTCAGAGGTTGAGCGGTAGGTGGTTGACCAAAGAGGTCTGGTTCCTTTGAAACGGTGGGTAAGCATGACCTGTAACCAGATTGTGCTTGTTATGTGTGGACTTTTGAACCTTTTCTTGTGAACCCTGTGTTTCTTGCGAAATTCTCCTTCTTAGATCTTGCTGGATTTGAGAATTAAGGGTGGGTCTGCTCTTAGATTCATCAGGTTGTTTGTATGTTTTGGGATAATTGGATCTTTGGTGTGCGATTTACGAGTACCGGCTGTGTTGTTATGGACACGTAGTGTGTTTTATGTGTTAAAGCCGAGGAAATTGAATATCAGATCCTTCTTTTGTGTTGAATAATGATGGAATGAGTGGGACTAGACCCTCAATTTGACTATTTTGGTTAACAAGGAATTTTGGAAAGGATATTTGAGAGACCGAATCTGAGATGAGTGGAGCGTATCCTCATATATGTTGGGACAGCCTTTTATTATTGTGTTTTGTTTCCTTTAGATTCAAGTTTTGTTCCTACTCCGTGGGTTAACTGGTTTTCTTTTGTTGATCCCTCCTTGGCATTTTTGGTAACTTAGCCTTTGAGCATCAGCTGTTTAAAGTATCGCGGTGTTTTGCAACAAAATTTTTGTGGTGTGCGATCTTTTGGAGATTGCAATAAGGACTGTTTCTGTTTTTAGTTTGACAGTGCCAACATGAATTATTCTCCTTGCATGGCGTGTCTATGTTAAGGTGAAGTTATGGAGCGAATGACTACGCTAAGTTGTGTTAAGCGTTGAGTCAGATTTCTGTAGTTATATGTCCGTTGTAATTCTCCAGCAGTTGGTTGCTTGGGATTGTGCTCCTGGTTATCTTGAACTTTAGTTTAGTAGCCTCCTGGTTGAGAGTTGGAGTGCTTTTGATTGTTTTGTGTATAACTGAACTTTCCGGCGTAGGCTTTGTTTTATTCCAGAGTTGTCGCTTCGATTTCGAGGACGAAATCTTTTCAGGTGGAGAGAAATGTGAGATCCAGGAATTTGAATATGATTAATTGGTGGAATTAATTGGATTTTAAGAATTCAGATTCGTGTGTGGACAAATCTGGTTGTTTAGTTTCAGTTGGAAGACTTCGAAAGTATTTCTGGGTCAGATTTCATACTTGGAACAATTCTGGGAAGTTTGGTGTTTTTGAGCTAGAAATCTGTTTTTGTGAAGAGATCTGTTCGGATTTCTAGTGAAATTGGGTCACTGGTGTTTTCTGGTTCGCAGTGTGTTTTGTGGCGCGAATTCCATACGTCGTCGTTTAGAGAGATCTGACTTTAGTTAGCGCTAGGAGTCTTGGTGGAGATCTGGTAGCGCTAGAGGCATTGCGAAGTCTGCTTTTGTGTGTTGAGTTCCAAAACGCTGTCGTTTGAATAAGTTGGAACGGTGTCATTTGGCTTAGTGTTGGATTGCGAGATCTGGTGCGCGCGAGAGAGTTGTTTGTTAAGTTTTTCGCTGGAAGCAGATGTCAACGCAGTCAACTCTCCTGTAGCGGGTGATCGCTGTTGCGTGGAATAGCGATTGGCGCTTGTCTTCAGATTTCTCTAGCGATTTAGAGTTAGCGTTCAGGTGTTTCCAGTAGTTAGCGTTTTGTATTCAGATCTCTGTTTGGATGTTTTGTTTGCATTTTCGGGTTAGATTTCATTTAGAGCATTTCTGGAAGTTTACGTATTTTTGAGATTTTGGGTAAAATCTGGTTTTGGGGTAAAAGCTGGTTGATTTGGTGAAATCCAGTCGTAGCGTGTTTTGGTAGCGCGAGATTCCTAAACGCCGTCGTTTTAGTGAAATCTGGATGCGTAGTGTTAAGTGAAAGCTGGTATCGTGTTTGTATCCAGCTGCTGCTTTATCTCGTTTGTTGAGGGCAAAACGGTAGCGTTTTGATTAGTTGATGCGACGCCCTTTTGAGTTGCGTCTGGTTTTCTGTAGCATGCATCTGGTTTCCTGTAGCTTGCGTCTGGTTTTTTTGCGCGAGAGCTAGCGACTGGATGACGTAGGCTATGCTTCGTCGTTTTAGTTAGCGCTAAGGAATCCGATGGGTTAGTAACCAGCTGTTGGGTTTATGCGACGCCGTTTTATTTAGATGGAACGCAGCGTTTTGATGCAACGTCTGGTATCAGCTTTTAAGTGTTATACAATCCAGTTTTTGGATTTGAGAACCAGCCGATGGTTTTAGGCGACCAGCTGGTGGCAGAATTGATGACGTAAGTGGTGCGATGTCGTTTTGTTAAGTCGCTGCGACACCGTTTTGATTAGCGTTGTTTGAGAATTCAGCAGTTGGTTTCTTTGCACCTGCTGGTTGTATTTTTAGCGTGCGTCGACTGGTTTTGTCGGAGGGTGATTTTAACCAGTTTTTGCGCGTGTATTTAAGGAAGACTTGGTCTTCGATTTGAGATACCAGATTTCATACTTAGTGATATTTTTTCCCCCGATTGTGTTCTTAATTTCGAACCCTAGATACTGTTCACCGTAGCATTTCTCCGGCACTTCCCATCGTTTCCGGCCATCGTTTTGTACGTTTGAGGTAGCGTTGGACCCCTCTTGAGAAGCTCTTTCATCCTATACCCTTTTTGGAGGCTGTTGTGGGCTGGAGCAGAAATGCGAAGTTGCTGGTTTAGCTTGCGCATTTCGTAGTTCAGGTAGAATTTCGTTTATTCGATGAAATCTTGTTCCTAGCCTAGGATTGAGCTTCCTGTTGAGTTGTTGTGTAGGATGATAGCTGGTTGGGTGTGTGTGTAACTCCCAGCGTGCTTTCTGTGTATTAGTGTCCCTGTGATTTATGCCCTGTGTGCTTCGACATGTTGATATCCAGATTTCTCGGGATCTTTGATTGTAGTATTTGTTGCACAGAATTGAGGTACGAATCGAGCTTGCATTACAGCTTTGAGTTAGGCATGGGGATGTATCATGTGTTATATAGTTGTGCCGAGTGTTTGTGTAGAGGCAAGCTGTGTATATTATGTATGTCTATTGGCTGAACTATCTAGTGTATTACCTGCTGTTTGGTGATCTGTTGAGTTGCTATGCATGTGATTATTTGAATAATTTTGTTGTGTTTTCTGGCATTACTTGTACATGCATCATGTTAAGCATGTTACTGCACTGCATAGCATATTGAGCCAATGGTTCCTTTGTTAGCCATGATATGTTGCTCTGTTGAAGCTTTTCCCTCGTGGTGCGGTGCGGTGTTGCATAACCACGATTGAGTGCAGCTGGAGGATGTTGGCTGAGTTGTTCCCAGTCCTCAGTTGCAGTGACCTGGATAGAGGTTGGTGAGTGGTTGTGTCCACTTGAAATTCCGTGCGACCTGGCGGGTGGCTTCCCGCAGGTGCGACGATGAGCCACTCTATTTTCCATTGGGTGCGATCGGTTAGCTTCCGAGACTTAGTGATGTGTCACAATTGTTGTTTTCTATCCGTTTGGCCCTCCGGTTGTTACCGATATTCTTTGTACCGCTCATGCATTTGCACGACATGATATATTGCATGTTGTGTCTTAATTGCTGTTTTATGTTGCTCTTCGTACTGGGGTTTGACCCCGATGTTCCTCTGGGGCTGGTTTGTTTTGTTTGCCTACTTGTTCAGGTTTTCCAGGTTGTTCCGCTGGTCGTGGAGATGATCCAGCTGGAGATGCCCCAGAAGGTGTTTAGAGTGTCCCAGTTATGTATAGTATCTATTGCACCTGTATCGCCGCGGGTGGGATGTCCCGGGTGGTGCTTAGGCTTATATAGTTAATTAGTCTGTCTGTGATTGTGTTTTCAGCTGTCGTATTTGGCCGTTGGGAAGTGTTTGCATTTGTTATAATGATACTATGTTACTTTGAATATGTGTTAACTGAGATTATTTTGAGTATGACAGTATTTTAAATTATGTTTTCTTCGTCAGGCCAAAAGCGAAAATTTTTAGCCACTTTTTAAGTGCTTCCGCTATTTTTTTGCGTGTTTTGACTCTGTGTTGTGCACGAGGCCTGACAAAGTGTGTGTGTTTATCTAAGGACCATGTTGTGATACCAAGTTGTGACGCCCACACCCACAAAGTGTGTGTGTTTATCTAAGGACCATGTTGTGATACCAAGTTGTGACGCCCACACCCATGGGTGTCAACGGATTTGGGTTGGAGGAAATAGTATAAGGAAAAAGAAGGGCTGAATAAGTTTTTTTGTAACTGTATTTCCTTACAAATTCGATATACAAACAGTTGAATTAATGGCGCCAAAATGAAATAGCAAAAGCAAATCTGACCAACAGATTTGAATAACAGATCTGATAAAATTGCAAAGTTGCGATATTACAACTGCTGGAACTCTATATGAATTTTCTATTGTTGTAATAGATCTAATACATATTTGGCAAAAGATCAAAAACAACAACAGCTGTGCAGAAAACATCGGCCTTTGATAAACACATGCACCACAGCTGGTTCAGCTCTCGTCGCCTGTCTGCCCAGATCTGTCTCACCTGCACCATTAAAAGCTAATGAGCCTAGGGGCTCAGCAAGTAAAATCTGAGAATAACAAGATCACTTAATGCAGGCAGACGCATTCATATCTGAATATAACTTAGTTTAAAGGAATGCATTTAAACATAAACATCTTTCGTAAAATCAGATTTGGGAAACAACCCAGTTCTCATCATAGTTTTTCTTGTGATTTATGGCTTATAAGCTCTCCTTAGGTCCTTTGGCACTTGATCAAGTACTTCTGAATTCAGTATTTATGGCATGAAGCCCTATATGAAGGGGCAACTGACACTCTCGACAGCTGCTCACCCTTCCTTTATGACCGTCTATTACCTACGCCATAAATCCTTTAAAGCTAAACATTTCTTCCTTTAAACTCATATCTGGTTGAAATCATATCTGAAACATCAGGATTCACTTATTTTAAAACTCGTTTCTCCTTAAAATCTCACTGAGCATCAGATTTGACTACTGGAGGCTTATCGCTGGAGTGAAAAAAGATTCGGATAACAAAATAATACTCGGGTACAAAACAGATCTTAGTCATGAAAGCAGATTTGGCTATAGAAGTGGTATCGCTGACGATAAAACAGATGTGGCTAAAGGAACAGTGTCGTTAGCGTAAAACAGACTTGGATATGGAAGTAGTTTCGCTGGCGTTGAAACAGGTTTGACTTCAGGATTGGTAATGCTAGCAAGAAAACAGATACGACTGTAGAAACGGTATTTATGAGGGAAACAGACTTGACATGTGAAAACAGATTTGACCTGTGAAATCAGATGTGACCATAGAAACATGTCGCCATCATAGAAAACAGATATGGCAGTGGAACTAATGCTGCAGCATCACGAACGACATCCAAAGGTACCAGTTCCGCCTATCAAACCAGAACAAAATCCCGATTCGACCAGCATCACCGATTTCTTGGATTCAAGTATAGACACCGCCATTCGAGAAGGAAGAACTTCATACTCGTACCATAAACTAGAATCTGTAAGCTCAGTGGTTTTGAAATCAACAATATCTCATTGAAACATGCTAGAGAGTTTTAAAACAGAAAACATTTATGTGAACCGAACTTTCATTTTCATAATCAATCATGAACATAAATATATCTTGAACTTAAACAGGAAAGCAAACATGGAACTGGAGAAAAACAATATATGTTTTAATGGTGTAGCAAAGAATCAGCTTTTACTTGCCTTAACACTGGAAACACAAAGACAGCTGGTCCTGCAGAAATCCTCCTCAAGCAATCAACGACAAGCTCCTTAGAAATGTCTGAGAGAACGAGAGAGAGAATTCTTTGACAAGTAAAATAAGATTCATTTCACAAAATCAGTAATATACGGCAGTGCAGTTGTAGTAGGTAAAGTACCATGATTAACATGGCTTACCATGCCTTTACTTTTAAAATTTGATAAAAACTCCCTATCATTGTTTAAATTTCAAATTTGCCAAATGATTTTGGAAAGAGAAAATTTGCTCATTAAAATTGATTTCTAATGAAATTTGAAATTTGCTCGTGTCTTATGCTTGGGGCGAAATCTGCCTAGAAACCTTCTGCGCCGTATCTCAAATCTGAAATGAAGAAATCAGCTTTTTAAATAAATAACATGAACTTAAGCTGAAATCTGAACCTGGAAACATCAACATGGCCCTTAAAATAAAAAGGGTTAAAATTGTGATCCTATGGATTTTGATCCATTACAGGTGTAGTATGAACTAATTTCCATGGATCCTTGTTGCAATCCACTGAGCAATTTCTCATTCTGGTAGACTCGTGGAGCATTGCTTTCATGAAATCTGTCGTGTAGATCTATCCAAATCTCTGGCGATTGGCATGTACATCAAGCTATCTGCTACATCTCGTGTTACGGAGTTTAGGATCCATGATATCACCATAATGTTACATCTGTTACATGATCCATACAGCAGATCGACAGATCGGGGTTGGTCAATCGAGTTATTGATGAAACCTAGGTTATTCTTCGCTGTTAGGGCCATGACATAGCACGGCTCCAGGTATTGTAGTTCGATCCTGCAAGGATGTTGGAAACAAGGAGCTGACCTGGATGATCCCCGTTTTGAAGATAGTGTTGAGTTAAGCGTGCAAGGGTGAGAACAGTACTGGTATGGGTGACTTCCTGGGAAGTTCTTGTACGTCAAGCTGCTGACGTTGCGTCGCTTGATCTGATTGGCCATGTGGGCTATAAAAGTGTGATGCCAGATCTTAACGGGTAATACTATCTCTGCTGGGGATAGGGCCGGAGGTAGGGGAAGGGTAAGACTGATCTCTAAGGGAATTGAGACAGCACCAGTAGTTAGACACGCACCTCCCCGGACTCATGGACCTAACCCTGCAAGGATGTTGGAAACAAGGAGCTGACCTGGATGATCCCCGTTTTGAAGATAGTGTTGAGTTAAGCGTGCAAGGGTGAGAACAGTACTGGTATGGGTGACTTCCTGGGAAGTTCTCGTACGTCAAGCTGCTGACGTTGCGTCGCTTGATCTGATTGGCCATGTGGGCTGTAAATGTGTGATGTCAGATCTTAACGGGTAATACTATCTCTGCTGGGGATAGGGCCGGCGATAGGGGAAGGGTAAGACTGATCTCTAAGGGAATTGAGACAGCACCAGTAGTTAGACATGCACGTCCCCGGACTCATGGGCCTAACTGTCGAACCCTAACGCACATAATAGGTGCACTCTATACTGCCACATTATAAGGAAATAAAGTTGCACCTTGGCTAATAGCTATAGCTTTTGGCCTAGTGGTAAGCGCTTGATCCTAACAAATAGTATGTGATGTTCGAGTCTTCCAAAGCTGTGCGAATCACAGACATTTGATTCACATCCTGACCGTCTTCGCCTCTCGCCATTTGATCGAGTCAAATATGACCAAAACCAGTGAAAATCAACCAATTCTCTTGCTCTAATACCATATTAGAGATCTACGATCTTCAATAAAGCTCAAGCATGCGGCAATGGAATGAAAAAGAAACTTAATTCATTCATGGTATTGCTTTGAAAATGCTGTGTTTTCATAACTACACTAAGCTCAGAGGTCATATTATATACCGAAACTACAATACCCCGAACTACCATGTGCACAGTCGGACTACACGTATGCATGCTGACGTGGTTGATGCGCGGTGATCTGCTACTTCCAACACAGTGATGTCACCCTCGGCAGAACTACCTTCATTTCATTCTAGCTTTACTCTGGGCTAGGCCTCGAACTCTCAACACTGTCCAGGGGTTTTAAGATCTTCTCCGCATCAAGGAAAATTGCAACGACCAGAATCTTTTATAGCCACAATTAGAAAGTAATAAGATTTGAGATATTAAATTTAAATGCTATTTTATTCAACTCTTATTTCGGTTTAATTCCAGATTTGAGAAATACATGAAATTAGCTCTCATTCTTGTTGAGTTGAGTTCAGATGTGAGAATGCAATTGCAGGAGCTCTTTGGTCGATCCTTACAAGCCAACTGAATCCTTCTTTTTAAATAAAATGGTTCGGTTTTATAGCATCAGATTTTTTCACTTTAAAATGGAGTAGCACTTTCTAAAAAAGATTTTGACATATTGATTAAACGTGTTTCTTTCTTAGGCATTTTAAATTCATATATAAATAGGATGTTAGTCATATCATGCATCATCATTTCTCAACCAAAAATACTTTCCAAAAAAGTAAGCGGTGCTCTCTGTGAAGAAACCGAGCAAAAACCTTTCAAAGCTTTTTGAAGGAGACAAGCGGTGCGTACGTGATTTGCTAGACTTCATCTGTATTTGTGTTACAGAATACAGGAAAGTAAACTCTGTTTCTTGCTACACTCATGAAAGCATATATTCAGTTATGTTTGCATGTTTGTATGAGATTTTAAAGAGTTGAGAATTTGCTACGGCTGTTCTTCAAAAAATGAAAGTTCATGCTCTGTTTTTACCAAGAAGGTACGTGTTTACTGTGATTTTGATCCAGAAAGATGTTATAAATTTTGTTGATGATGTTCGTCCAGTAGTTTTTTGAGTTTTCTAAGAATTTCTTTGAAATAGCTTACAAGTAGTTTATTCGATTGATTCCAGAAACTTCTTGAGATCTTTTGATTTCTTCATACTGAGGTTTCTTCAATTGATATCGTTTGTTTAAATGACTAAGTCTGAAATCTGGTTCTTAAACCAAAAGCTGAATTTCCATATTGTACAGATTATAAGTTAGAGTTCTGTTTCTATGTTATTCGAAGTTCAGATGCGAGTTTTGTTTCAAATCTGAATATTGGTTAACATTAGTATGTTGACCATTGACATCTGAAAGACTCACTTCAATTTCGTTGACATCTGAGTTGACCAACAGTTAGAATCTGATTTCTTGCTTATTCGTTGAAATACTTTTGAGCGATTTCAGATTTCACTTTTCTTATGTTCAAAACCGATTCGATGGATACCAAAATTCCAGACTTCTGAATTCCTTGTTCAATTCCGCTTCAATTAGAAAGATTAATTCTATTCTTTCGAACAGATTCGAATGATTTTATTCAGTTTTCATCATTGCAAGTATTACGGAGAATCCTCAAAGTGTTCCGAATATCATCAGAAGTATAAAACCAGTAAACCGTACCAGATTGAAATGAAAAGAAAAACAGATTTATGAAAGAAAGAAAGAGCAGAAAGAAATGTTTTACAGAAAGGTTTAAAGATTATGGCTTAGCAACAGACGGTCACAGGAGAGGGTGAGGACGCTGGCTGACGAACCAGTGTGCCCCTTCAACTACGAAAGGGACTAAGATATGGTCGACGGACTGTATACCCTTTATATGCGATAGATGGGTTTTGTACCCAGCTCTCTGACTCAGATACAGAGTTTGATCAAACGACAGACGTTATGTACAGGTGTTTAGCCATAATTACCAGAAAAGAAAGAACAGAGCTCAGTGTGATTTTAATTACCAAGCTTAAAGAAAATGATTTCAGAACATATATGTTATGCTTTCAGTTCATACAGATTTCACAGTTCACATAATTTAGCTTATTTATTTTTTCTTAATCTATCCAGATTCAGATTCCAGTAAAGTAACAGATATCGTTTGCATGTGTTATATGTTTTCGATATTCCAAATTTTTCCTGCTGAGCCTCTAGGCTCACTAGTTTCCATTGAGTGCAGATAATGAGCAGTAGGAGCTGGATGGTGATGAGCTGAACGGAAAGATGTGTTTATCGTGGACATCTGTCTCCGCTATTGTTCTTATTCAGTTCAGATTTTGATGTACAAAACTTTTGTTATAGTCTTGTGTTATGACAGATTTCGAGTTACTTCATTTTTGTCGAAATATGTACCAGAATTATTGCTTAATGAATTATGCAATTCGTTATTTCAAAGACCAGATGTCTTAATTCCGCGCCTTGTTATTTGTTCAAATCTATTTCCCAGATATCAATCATAAATTGCGTTTAATTGCATTTTAGTCCAGAAATTAGTAGCGAACTGTTATTGTAATCAAGATCGAAATTTTGTGCCTTTCAATTTGAACCCCAAAGTTCTAAATTTGGATTAAGAAAAGTCCAGTCGCTACAGTTGGTATCAGAGCATGGTCCTTGAGATAAACATACTTCCAGTTTGAACATCTCTCACCAGCCGCTTCTATATTCGTAAGTCTTATTTCATGTTCTAGCATAAAATTAATCTCTCATAATAGAATTGTGGTGGATTTGGGCTACCCATACAGATATGGCAGGACGAGGTAGAGGAAGAAGAGGTACCATGGGAGGAGAAAGTGAATCGGAGGGTACCAACCCCGTTTTAGCTAGTATGGCTCCGTTATTAGAACGACTGGTTGACCAAACCAATCAAGGGAATGGTCAATCATCAGGAAGAATGGTTAGTGAGAAGACCCTCAAGAGGGGTTCAGGAGACAACGACCTCAGGAATTTGCTGGTTCTACTGATCTGCTTATAGCTGAAAGTTGGATAAAATCTATGGAAGTATATTTGATTATTTGCATCTGACAGATCAAGAAAGACCTTGGTGTGCTATATACATGCTGAGAGGAGATTCAATGATATTATGGGAAGGAGCCAAGTTAACAGTAGACTTGGAAATACTCACTTGGGAGGAATTTAATAGAGTATTCTATGAGCAGTACTTTACTGTAGATGTGAGGGAGGAACTGCAGAATGAGTTCCTAACTCTTAAGCAGGAAGGCATGTCTATGTAGGATTATATCCGCAAATTTGAAAGGGGATGCTATTTTGTTCCTCTAATTGGGACAAACGCAGATGTCAAGCTCCGGCATTTCATTAATGGGCTGAAGCCCATGATTAAGCATGATGTCAGGCTTGCAGAACCCGTGGATTATAGGGCAGCTGTGAAAAAAGCTCTACGGATAGAACATGATTGGAAGGCTATTGAGGATGAGCGACAGCTGAAGCGACAAGCCTTCCAACAGAAAGACCGTAGGCAATTTAAGAAGCCAAATAATAATCAACAAGGGCCTCAGGGAAAAGGGCCAATAGCTGCCCAACCCATTTCTGCTGTTCCAAAATCTTGGAATAGGCCGTCATGTCCAACTTGCAAGAAGAATCACGTGGATCAATGTCGTTTTGGACAGAATGTGTGTTATTCTTGTGGCAAGCCAAGCCACATATCTCAGTATTGCCCCCAGAACAAGCAACTCATCACTAGCAGAGCATATGTGATGACGGCAGAACAAGCTTCTACAGATACGACGGTTGTGACTGGTAAGATCGTTGTTTCTTGTATGTCTACGTTAGCATTGTTAGATTCTGGTACAACCCATTCTTTTGGATCAGAAAAATTTGCTAAGAATTTACCAGTTAAACCAGAAGTAGTTGAAGTAGGATATATGGTCCAGATTCCTTCGAGAGAAAGTATAGTGACCAATCACATTATTCAAAACATAGAACTTAAGCTATAGGGGAATATTGTCTATGCAGATTTGATAGTATTGCCGATTCTTGAGTTTGATTTAATCTTGGGAATAGATTGGTTAACTAAGTATGGAACCGTTATAGATTTTAAGCAGAGGACGGTTAAGGTTAAAATACCTAATTGGATTTCATTTTTATTCAAAGCTGACAGATTTGACCATACTCCTAAGATAATTTCAGCTTTGAAAGCTCAACGATGTTTAGGAAATGGATGTCAAGGATTTTTAGTAAGTGCTTTATCGATAGAACAAGATAAGAAGATTATTTTGGAAGACGTAGAAGTAGTGAACAAATTTCCAGACGTTTTTCCAGAAGATATCTCAGGTCTGCCTCCAGATCGTGAGTTAGAATTTACTATCGATTTAGTACCCGAAGCTGCTCTAATTTCCAAGCCTCCTTACAGACTTGCTTCTAAGGAGATGAAAGAGTTAAAAGAACAGATCCAAGATTTATTGGATAAAGGTTTCATCAGACCCAGTACTTCGCCGTGGGGAGCTCCGGTGTTGTTTGTGAAGAAGAAAGATGGAAGTATGCGCTTGTGTATAGATTATATAGAATTGAATAAGTTGACAGTTAGAAGTAAGTATCCTCTTCCTAGGATAGATGACTTATTCGACCAATTGCGAGGAGCTGCTGTATTTTCGAAGATCAACCTCAGATCTGGATACCATCATCTACGAGTTAAAGAAGCAGACGTATATAAGACCGCCTTTAGAACAATATATGGCCATTATGAGTTTTTAGTGATGCCATTTGGGTTAACTAATGCGCCATCTGTATTTATGGATTTGATGAATAGGCTATTTCAACCTTTTCTAGACAGATTCGTTATTGTATTCATAGACGACATTCTTATTTACTCTAAGAACATATTTGAGCACGTAGAACATCTTAGAGTGATTTTGCAGATTTTGAGAACTAAGCAATTGTTTGCTAAGTTTAGAAAATGCCAATTTTGGATCGAAAATATTGTATTTCTTGGTCATATTATTTCTAAGAATGGGATAGAAGTAGATCCTTCTAAAGTAGAAGCTGTTCGATAATGGCCTGTACCTAAGAGCGTAAAAGAGGTTCGTAGTTTCTTAGGACTGGCAGGTTATTATCGAAGATTTATAGAGGGATTCTCTAAGATAGCTGTCCCTTTAACGTCATTAACCAAGAAGAATGCTAAGTATGATTGGACCCTAAAATGCCAGTTCAATTTTGAGAAGTTAAAGTTGGCATTAATAGAAGCCCCTGTTTTGACGTTACCATCGGGAAAGGAAATTTTGTGATTTTTACAGATGCGTCAAAGATAGGATTATGAGCTGTTTTGATGCAAGATAGGAAGGTGATTGCTTATGCTTCTAGACAGCTGAAGATTCATGAGAAGAATTACCCTACGCATGACTTAGAATTAGCAGCAGTGGTTTTCGCATTAAAGATTTGGAGACACTATCTTTACGGAGAGAAATGCGAAATCTTCACAGACCATAAAAGCCTTAAGTATTTCTTTACCTAGAAAGAGCTTAACATGAGACAGAGAAGATGGCTCAAACTGGTTAAAGATTATGATTGTGTGATCAGCTACCACCCAGTTAAAGCCAACGTAGTAGCAGATGCGTTAAGCAGAAGAAACGTGGGTTTAGCTCATATCTCAGTTCAGATTCCATTAGCAAGAGAGATCAACAGATTTGAATTGGGAATAGTTACGAAAGAAAATGCTGCTACGTTATCTGTTCTTACAATCCAGTCTACTTTGAAAGATCGGATTAGAGATGGTCAAGCAAGGGATGATCAACTTCAGAAGTGAAAGAAACGGGATGAAGGCAGAGGATGAATATTTATGCGATAGAAGGGGGAATTGTGAGATACCAGAATAGGTTGTGGGTACCACGCACAGATGATTTGCGCAAAGATATTATGAATGATGCCCATAACACACCGTATTCAATTCACCCAGGAGGAACGAAGATGTATAATGATTTGAAACATCTATTTTGGTGGCCAGGGATGAAACGAGATATCTCCAGATTTGTTTCTGAATGTTTAACATGCCAGCAAGTTAAAGCAGAGCATCAAAGACTAGATGGAATGTTAAAGCCTCTCCCTATACCAGTATGGAAGTGGGATAATATAGCGATGGATTTCATTGTAGGATTACCCAGGATAGTCCAGGGATTTAATGCTATATGGGTTATCATTGATAGATTAACCAAATCAGCGCACTTCTTACCCGTTAAGACGACGTACGATCTAAATAGGTATGCTGAATTGTATGTTAAGGAAATAGTCAGACTCCATGGAATTCCAAGTTCTATAGTATCGGATCGAGATCCCAGATTTACCTCAATGGTTTGGAAAAATTTACATAGAGCCATGGGAACTAAGTTAACCTTCAGTACAGCTTTCCATCCGCAGACCGATGGACAATCAGAAAGAGTTATTCAAACACTGGAGGATTTGCTTCGTGCGTGTGTTCTCGACTTTGCAGATAGCTGGGATTCTAAGTTGCCTTTAGTTGAGTTCACCCATAACAATAGTTATCAGGCTTCAATAGAAATGGCTCCATATGAAGCTCTGTATGGCAGGAAATGTATATCACCGATACATTGGGATGATGTAGGTGAAAGGACAGAGATAGGACCTGATATTATAGAACAAACTGCTGAAGCCATTAAAAGAATACGTGATCAAATGAAGATGGAACAGATTATACAAAAGAGCTATGCAGATAGCCATCGCCGGGATCTGAATTTTAAAGTAGGAGATCATGTATTTTTGAAGGTAGCACCTATGAAGGGCGTTATAAGATTTGGACGAAAAGGAAAGCTGAGTCCCAGATTTATTGGACCATTTCAGATTCTGGAAAGAATCGGGACTTTAGCTTATCGTCTAGCATTGCCTCAAGAGTTTTCAGATGTGCACAATGTGTTCCACATATCAGCTTTGAGGAAATATATTGTGAATCCTTCGCATGTGCTTAGACATGAACCTATCCAGCTTTCGTCAGATTTGACTTACGAAGAAGTCCCAGAAAAGATTTTGTCGAGAGAGAATCGTAAGTTAAGGAACAGAACTATCCCTATGATCAAGATTCAGTGGGAAAACCACACTGAAAGAGCAGCTACATGGGAAGTAGAATCTGATATACAAAGTAGCTACCCGGATTTGTTTAAGTAAGTAATTTTGGGGACGAAATTCCCTTAAGGAGTGTAGATTGTATCGACCAGAATCTTTTATAGCCACAATTAGAATGTAATAAGATTTGAGAGATTAAATTTAAATGTTATTTTATCAACTCTTATTTCGGTTGAATTCCAGATTTGAGAAATACATGAAATTAGCTCTCATTCTTGTTGAGTTGAGTTCAGATGTGAGAATGCAATTGCAGGATCTGTTTGGTCGATCCTTACAAGCCAACTGAATCCTTCTTTTTAAATAAAATGGTTCGGTTTTATAGCATCAGATTTCACTTTAAAATGGAGTAGCACTTTTTAAAAAAGATTTCGACATATTGATTAAACGTGTTTCTTCCTTGGGCATTTTAAATTCATATATAAATAGGATGTTAGTCATATCATGCATCATCATTTCTCAACCAAAAAAACTTTTCAAAAAGTAAGCGGTGCTCTCTGTGAAGAGACCGAGCAAAAACATTTCAAAGCTTTTCGAAGGAGACAAACGGTGCGTACGTGATTTGCTAGACTTCATCTGTAATTGTGTTACAGAATACAGGCAAATAAACTTTGTTTTTTGCTACACTCATGAAAGCATAATTCAGTTCTGTTTGCATGTTTGTATGAGATTTTAAATAGTTGAGAATTTGCTACGGCTGTTCTTCAACAAATGAAAGTTCAT
Source organism: Dorcoceras hygrometricum (assembly GCA_001598015.1). Taxonomy (NCBI): domain Eukaryota; kingdom Viridiplantae; phylum Streptophyta; class Magnoliopsida; order Lamiales; family Gesneriaceae; genus Dorcoceras; species Dorcoceras hygrometricum. The sequence goes on along the minus strand of KQ989650.1, from coordinate 244,581 downwards.
GCTCTGTTTTTACCAAGAAGGTACGTGTTTACTGTGATTTTGATCCAGAAAGATGTTATAAATTTTGTTGATGATGTTCGTCCATTAGTTTCTTGAGTTTTCTAAGACTTTCTTCGAAGTAGCTTACAAGTAGCTTATTCGATTGATTCCAGAAACTTCTTGAGATCTTTTGATTTCTTCAGACTGAGGTTTCTTCAATTGATATCGTTTGTTTAAATGAATAAGTCTGAAATCTGGTTCTTAAACCAAAAGCTAAATTTCCATATTGTACAGATTATAAGTTAGGGTTCTGTTTCTATGTTATTCGAAGTTCAGATGCGAGTTTGTTTCAAATCTGAATATTGGTTAACATTAGTATGTTGACCATTGACATATGAAAGACTCACTTCAATTTCGTTGACATCTGAGTTGACCAACAGTTAGAATCTGATTTCTTGCTTATTCGTTGAAATACTTTTGAGAGATTCAGATTTCACTTTTCTTATGTTCAAAACTGATTCGATGGATTCAGAAATTCCAGACTTCTGAATTCCTTGTTCAATTCCGCTTTCGAAAGATTAATTCAATTTGTTCGAATTCGAATGATTTTATTCAGTTTTTATTTTCGCAAATATTACAGAGAATTCTCAAAGTGTTCCAGAATATCATCAGAAGTATAAAACCAGTAAACCGTAGCAGATTGAAATGAAAAGAAAAACAGATTTACGAAAGAAAGAAAGAGAAGAAAGAAATGTTTCACAGAAAGTTTTAAAGATTATGGCTTAGCAACAGACGGTCACAGGAGAGGGTGAGGACGCTTGATGGATCTGTGTCAGCAGATCCAGATTGAATTTTGAATTACACAAAACTTATTATTGTGTTTCTAACAAATCTACGAAGTGTGCAGATATCAACAGGAAAAAGTATATTGCGCAAAGAATATGAGCAGTAGAAGTCTGTCCAGTCGATGGTAAAAGATAAAGTTCACAGCTGGTTTGATTCATCACTTAGACGGCAGCTGGATTAGCAATGGAGACGTCCAAAGTTGAGTCAGTTGTTTGTAATCAGGCGGAGGCCAAATTAGACCAGCAGATGTGATAATTGCTAAGAGAGCATGAACCAGCTAGAACAGAAACTATGAAGTCTGCTGGAGATATGACGAAGAAGAAGATGCACAGTAGAAGTCTGGAATCAGTAGCGCAAAGTAAGAAGAAATCAGCTGTTGGACTGAAGCGAAAAGAAATCTGGATTCAGCAATGATGACGTCAGCATGTCTACTGGAAGAAGCTGCGAGCAGCAACTATGACGTCAGCATTGCTGATTGAAAGAAATCAAGAATCAGCAGTTAACAAGAAGCGCAAGATCTGGAATCAGCGATGATGACATCAGCAGAAGAAGCTGCGAGCAGCAACTATGACGTCAGCATTGCTGATTGAAAGAAATCAAGAATCAGCAGTTAACAAGAAGCGCAAGATCTGGAATCAGCGATGATGACATCAGCAGTGATGTCATCACAATTAGCATTTGACAAAGAAGCGCAAGAGCTGGATCAGCGATGATGAAGTCAGCAGTGACGTCAGCAATCAGCAGAGAGCTACAGTGCAACCAGCAGTTGGCACTTGAAGTTAGCGATAGCAAAACGATGTCGTTTGAATAAGTTGATACGATAGCGTTTTGCCTTCGCGCTAAAGATTTGGCAGATGGTTTGTGCGATGATTACAACCAGCAGGTAGCTACAGTACATCCAGATGCAAGCAACAGTACATCCAGACGTGAGCTATAGTAGACCAGCTGTTGATATGCATCCAGTCGCAAGATGATGTACCAGTCGCAAAGCTACAGTGATCCAAACGCAACGATGAATTAAGCAGTAGCGCAAAGATAGAAGATTAATCTAGTCGCAAGCTACAGTGCATCCAGTCGTCAAAGTATCCAGTCGCAATGTTTGAAGAATGAACCAGCAGCGAAGCAGTTGACAAATTACGAAGAGTTTATAAAGATGGATGTCAACTGCTGAGCTTATTTCAAATGTTGAAGACGACAAAAAGGCCTGCAAAAGAAAGGACACAAAGGAATCCCTGTCGGTGCTTTACAGAACACATTTGAACGGGAAGAATTTGTGTCCAACGGATTGAATTTGTACAGAGGCTTTATATTCGAGAAGAACGCCATTGAAGAGGTGGCTGTTGAGAGTGATGTTGAAAAAGTGGATGTTGGTTGCACAGTGCACCAACGGAGGGAAATTGAACCTGAAGCGAAGCTGTCAACTATCATACTAGAGAAAGCTTAATTGCAGTTGACAGCGGAGCTGGAATTAGCTTGTGTAGAGCATTTCCCTAGTGTGTGAGAAACAGAGAGTTGAGCGTTTCATTGTAACAATCTCACACACAGATTCACTCGTACATTTCGTGAGTTGAGCTAAATTGATTAGCGAGTGAATCAAACCCCCCAACAAATCAGTTTCCGTCCAAGCACGAAGACCTAAAACTCTGTGTATGTAGTCTTTGAACAGAGATGTTAAACAAGTTCTGAGTGAACAGCCAAGGGCTGGTAGTTTCTAGGAGTTCTCGCAGCTGCTGGTTGCGGGATCGGATCTGTACACGTTGTATAGATCAAATCTTCTAGTGGAACTTTCCGAGGTGGAAGAAGGGGAGACGTAGGACATTGAGGTCCGAACTTCCAGAAACAAATCGATTCATAATTTTAATTCATACCAGATCTGTCTCCGGTGCTCTGTTTTTTAATGTTCAAGAACCAGAGGTATTGCACCTCATCCTTTAAATAGCAGCGCAAAATTTTTAATCTTTCAAAGCAGCGCTGCTAAGTCTTTAAACCGGTCCTAACAACGCTGGCTGACGAACCAGTGTGCCCCTTTCAACTACGGAAGGGACTAAGATATGGTCGACGGACTGTATACCCTTTATATGCGATAGATGGGTTTTGTACCCAGCTCTCTGACTCAGATACAGAGTTTGATCAAACGACAGACGTTATGTACAGGTGTTTAGCCATAATTACCAGAAAAGAAAGAACAGAGCTCAGTGTGATTTTAATCACCAAGCTTAAAGAAAATGATTTCAGAACATATATGTTATGCTTTCAGTTCATACAGATTTCACAGTTCACATAATTTAGCTTATTTATTTTTTCTTAATCTATCCAGATTCAGATTCCAGTAAAGTAACAGTGCACGTGTTATATGTTTTCGATATTCCAGATTTTTCCTGCTGAGCCTCTAGGCTCACTAGTTTTCATTGAGTGCAGATAATGAGCAGTAAGAGCTGGATGGTGATGAGCTGAACGGACAGATGTGTTTATCGTGGACATCTGTCTCCGCTATTGTTCTTATTCAGTTCAGATTTTGATGTACAAAACTTTTGTTATAGTCTTGTGTTATGACAGATTTTGAGTTACTTCATTTTGTCGAAATCTGTACCAGAATTATTTTTTAATGAATTATACAATTTCGTTATTTCAAAGACCAGATGTCTTAATTCCGCGCCTTGTTATTTGTTCAAATCTATTTCCCAGATATCAATCATAAATTGCGTTTAATTGCATTTTAGTCCAGAAATTAGTAGCGAACTGTTATTGTAATCAAGATCGAAATTTTGTGCATTTCAATTTGAACCCCAAAGTTCTCAATTTGGATTAAGAAAAGTCCAGTCGCTATAAAAAGAGCAGTCGCTGAAAATAGCACAGCAATGCGCAATCTCTAAACAAGACCATAAAAGCTAGATAACAAAGATCAGTCTAACTACTAGGAGCAAGAGTGCGGTATCGGCATTTCTTGTAGTCGATTCGAATGCATCATAATGCGCTATTAGGCCAAGATTTGATTCATTCTGCCAAATGTATGTCTTCGCCTATGCACCAGGCTACGAAAATCTGGTGATGTGAACTCCCCGATTTGTTCCAGATTTGTTCATATATATTTATCTTTATGCAATTAATTATTTTATCTATGTATAATCAAATTTCAATTTTTAATAGTATATATTAACTTTTGGACTCTGTAGCATACACTATATTAACCTTCGATTAATAAGCCAGTTTTCTTAAAAGATTGGTCAAAATCAACAAATGGGGTATTGAAATATATAATTATATCACTTGTCAATTAACTAATCAATACCATTCTCCTAGATTTAATTTAATTATCGTCTAGACATGAAGACCAAAATAATTTCTATTTTATAGTTCTCTTCTTGTTTGATACGTGCAAATATATTGTCAAGACAATGGTTAAATAAGAAGGTCTAACCGTCTAAGATTGCACCACTCCCACTTTATTCAAATTATCTTTTCAAAAATCTGAAAGGCCAACTTACTTTAAACGACAACTGGAAAAAGTTTGGCATTTAGTTCCCCAAAGGGTTGCAAACTTTTTTGTGGAAAAATTAAAACTAATGCCACAACAATATATGTAACTGACAAATTCTTGTTTTTTTAGATATGATTTTTTACCACGTGTTTTTTCTAGATGAAAAGAAAACAAAAACCATCAACTTTGGGATCTCAGATCTTTCAAATAAAGAGATAATTTTTATGCAAATTAGGTGACTGATTTCTCTACAACAATGTTTCTACTATTACAGTAGTTGGTTTTGCGGAAAAATAATAGTTGATCACTTGGAATTGATTTATTTGGGGCTTAAGATGAAAGTTGATTATCCAACATAATTTTATTCATCTGTTAATCCCAACATTGTAGTGGCAATTTTTCTTAAAAATATTAAAGTAAGAAGTCAAATCATATTTTTCTAAAAAATGATAAATCTTACATGAGAAAACTCTCATCCTCATTCATAAGTGTTAAAAGAAAATTCAAAAAGCGAACTTGTTACTGAATAACCATCTATATATATATCATTTTTTTATTCTACACTATTAGATTGTCGTGTTGACATTGTGACAACATTCTCTTTTTACGATTGGAGATACAGAATTTTGTCACCTTAATATACTAACACATGTCAGTCTATGGACTTGGATTATTATTATCGTTTCACATTAAAATAGTCTCAATGACGATTAACTAAAGTTTCTTGGTCCAAGTTCTTTCTAGGATCGAATCTATTACACGTTTTCGTCCCCATCCATTACTTTATAACCCAAGATTTGTTATTCAGGTGTGGACATTCTTCTTGTAAGATTGATCATTGTTTAATGCTCCTATTAGTTTCTTGGATTTTTTCTTTTTAAAAAAATTGTGTTGTATCAACATTTAATCATACCCTTCATTCTTGATTTTAATCCCGCTTTTATTACTCACGAAACACTTTCAAGCTTTGGTAGCCAAAAAGATGAGCAACAATCAGAGCTTCGGATCATTCCGCGATTTATCAGGTACCAGTATTTTCCAGACATTCATTTTCAAGAAATAAATTTTAAGTTTTCCAAATTGGTCAATATTCAACGAGCTTTGGTGTTGATGAATTTCTTTATAAATGTATTCGAACAAGGAAAGCTACGAACTCAAGCCAAAGTCCTATTTTAAGGGGGAAAGATGATATAAAAATTGCATTAAAATGCCACCGTATTAGAAGCTGCGTTTTTATTTCTTCAAAAATTTCCCACTTTTAAATGCAATTTACCAGAAAATGCATGATAATAAAGTTATGAAATATTTTGGCATTAAACTTTTTTGCAGACAGTGGGCAGTTGGATTTCAGCCAGATCTCATATTCACAGATGCTAGCTGCTCCTTATCCAGAAACCCCACCATTCAACAATCCTTCGAAAAACGAACATTATTTTCGATCCAAAGACACGTTGCAGTCGCTTGTTCAGTCTTGTTTGTGCAGCAAACAATGCCAATCTTCACAACAAAAGTCAATCAAATCTTGCAACAGTGCTGATGTCCTAGAATGCAAGAACCAAAAGCTTCGACCGGATAGAACAATCTCCAAGAGCTCGCCAAGCTTCGGATTCGACAACATAAATCTTTCTGTAAGTAAACTAGAATACATGTTCTATGGTATGTCGCTGAGTTAATTTTTGCGTCTTTTGGTCCTATATATTTAACATCCTGTGATTATGTACTCTATTATCGATTCAGTTTTAATCATCTATCTTTCGAATTTATCTACTTTTAGTCATCTTTCATCAAAAAATAATTATGGGAAAACTGTAATTTGGTCATATATATATATTTGTTGCTTCAATTTGCGATTTTGGTTCTCTATATCGTTCAATTCTATTTTTAATCTTGTGTATTTTGAGTTTTTGGTAATTTTAGTCATTTTTTGTCGGAGTTGACACTCATACATCATTTATACTGCAATTAGATAACATAGAGGAGTGAAAATATGAGACGTATATCGTAACTTTTCCAAAAATAAATAAAAACGTAAGATACTAAAATCGCAAGTAAATATATATTACCAAGATCACAGTTTTCCCTATCCAATTTGACTTCTTTTTGAATGATAATTCATGAGTTCAGCGAATTACAGCTAGAGAAACAGTCTACACTTAGTTTCAGTGGGACAACATTGATCGCTCGGAAAATTGTTGCTTCAGAAAAAGAAAATAAGAAGCGGATTCGATGGACAGAGGATCTTCACATGAAGTTTATAATGAGTGTCGGTAGTCTTGGTGGTGCAAAAAGTAAGTATCGAAAACATTTACCTTGTTGATCTCTCTTATTTTAAGACAGTAATTTTTATAGAAATGACTATCCAATGTGTACTTTAAAACACTAAGAATAATATTATTTTTTCAATAAGAAAGTCTGAGTAAAATTATGATTTGCTTGGGTTTGGTTGAATGAGATGGGATTTGGAATTGGATTTGAAACTGGATTTAAAATTTCATTTGGTGTATGTGTGAATCGGAATTTCATTTGATACTCAAAAAATAATAGTGTATAGTAAAAATTATATTTCTTACTTTTTAATTATGTATATAAATATTCCTATGATTTATCAAAAATAAAAATTAATTTTGGACATAAAAAATATTTGTCTTATACGGTTCCTGTTCATAAATGAAAAGGTGTTTATGAAGAGACATTAAAAATAACATTCTTAAAGTTTGATAAATAAAGTTGTAATATTAAAGAGATTTTTTAATGAATGAATAATTTATATAAATAGAAATTTGTTAAGAAAATATAATTTTACAACGTATTCGAGTTAAACTCTATTTCGAATTATTCAATTGTTATACAGTTGAGAAATGGAAATAAATTTTATTATTGGCTGATTTGCAGAGGCAACACCAAAGGCAATTCTTAAGCTAATGGATTGTGATGGGCTGACAATTTTTCATGTTAAAAGCCACTTACAGGTTATTAATTTCAGAACTCGTAAAAAACAAGTGCTATAAGTTTCATGTTTTTTTGTAAATATTTCTCTTAGAGCCTATAAGTTGAGTCTTAAACTCTGTCAAACAGTTTTTAATACAATGATGTTCTTTCCACTCTTTATTATACCCAAATATTTTCATAGAAACCATGTTTACTTTACGCTTGAGATTTAATTTGAAGTGTCGCGGAAAGTTGAGATCCTAAGTTTAAAAAATTTCAAATGATTACAGTGTATAATACTCGATTGGGGGTCAAAGAGAGTGCCTTACTCATATAATTCGAAACACTTGTTTTTATCCCTTCTTCAATATATTTTAGATTTTGTGGATGCATGACCTAATGGGCAAAATGTTACATGATTCTTGCTACTGGCTAGCACTTTATATATTTCTGTATAAAAGTGCTGTCATTTTTTCCATATTACAGAAATATCGTGTCTCCCAACTCGTGCAACAAGCCACAGAAGGTGCCATCTTTGCTTCTTCAACCCATCCTTTAAATATTTCTTTAACCTTCATATATAAAAATATATATAATGTTCTTCAATTCATCCTTTAACTGTAATAATCTTTCTTTAACCTTCATAACACATCACTGAATAACATATCTTTCTTAATGCAGGGGCTACTGAGCAACACGACACAAAAATGTGAGTTTAAATGTTGAGGAAAATTATAAACTACTTCTTTGTTTATTTTTGTTCGTCGGAATGATAACATGAGCCGGACAATATCCAATACTGTATGTATGTAGATAACCAAAACAAACCTATTTGTTGCACTAAGATCATATTTTACGAATTAAAGAACTAAAATCCTATTCAGGACAATCTATAGGACGATATTTTAGAAATTTTCAAGATATAAGAAAAGCTATTAATTTTATTAGTATTGGAACATAAATTTTACGCAAACGAATCTGATACCACTAATGATTTTCACCTCGGGACCCGAGGAAAGAGCTGCTCTTAAAACGTCACTTGTAACCTTCCATCTTGGCTCCACCCCGTCACATCGGTCTTCGGAAGAATTTCATCTCAGGCTGCTCGGGAACCTGTCACCTCTGCCTGCTCGGGAACCTGTCATCTCTGTCTGCTCGGGAACCTGTCACCTCTGCCTGCTCGGGAACCTGTCATCTCTGTCTGCTCGGGAACCTGTCATCTCTGTCTGCTCGGAAACCTGTCACCTCTGCCTGCTCGGGAACCTCTTCTACGTGAGCGCATAAGCCCGACCAGCTCGGCACTTAAAGCTCAGTTCCGCACTGGCCACTCCTCACGTAGCTCTTCTACGTGAGCGCATAAGCCCGACCAGCTCGACACTTAAAGCCCAGTTCCTCACTGGCCACTCCTCTCGTAGCTCTTCTACGTGAGTACATAAGCTCGACCAGCTCGGTGCTCAAGCCCAGTTCCATGCTGGCACTCCTCGGGTGGTAACCCCATTTGGTCGCACTAAGTCCGACCAGCTCGGTACCATAAGCCCAACTTTCGTTGGCACAAAACCCGACCAGATCGGCACCAAAAACCCAACTCTATTTTGCACCTTGGGTCCCGATCACTACTCTAAGTCCTACCTACACTTCACTTCTTTGTCTAGGACTCGGTTGGGGGGGGGGGGGTTACTATTGATACCACTAATGATTTTCACCTCGAGACCCGAGGAAAGAGCTGCTCTTAAAACGTCACTTGTAACCTTCCATCTTGGCTCCACCCCGTCACATCGGTCTTCGGAAGAATTTCATCTCAGGCTGCTCGGGAACCTGTCGCCTCTGCCTGCTCGGGAACCTGTCATCTCTGTCTGCTCGGGAACCTGTCACCTCTGCCTGCTCGGGAACCTGTCACCTCTGCCTGCTCCGGAACCTGTCATCTCAGCAACTTGGTCCTCTTGTATAACTCATGATTAGTGCACTGACAAAGCTGCAAAACCCATCCCTGCGTACAGGTGGTAGGGTAGCGTACACGCAAGGTCTGCTCTACCCATCTCATCTCATGATTATTCAGGTAGTATAACACGCAACCCATTTGTTCGCCTATAAATACCCAGGTATTCTCTCATTTTTTAGACACATTCAGCAGACACATTCTCTGCACTACATATCTTCTTGATCATCCGGGCTGACTTTATTAGTGCACTGACAAAGCTGCAAAACTCATCCCTGCGTACAGGTGTAGGGTAGCGTACACGCAAGGTCTGCTCTGCCCATCCCGTCTCATGATTATTCAAGTAGTATAACACGCAACCCATTTGTTCGCCTATAAATACCCAGGTATTCTCTCATTTTTTAGACACATTCAGCAGACACATTCTCTGCACTACATATCTTCTTGATCATCCGGGCTGACTTAAGCATCGGAAGGCCTTCGTCGGGATGACTACCGACGCCCTTTGACCCGTGTCTGTGGTTGCAGGTCATTGCAGGATGTATGACCTCCTCATCCCCCGAGGACAAACCTCTTCATCCTCCTAGGACAAACCTCCTCATCCCCCGAGGACAAACCTCCTCATCCTCCTACGACAAACCTCCTCATCCTCCTAGGACAAACCTCCTCATCCTCCTAGGACAAACCTCCTCATCCTCCTAGGACAAACCTCCTCATCCTCCTAGGACAAACCTCCTCGTCTCGTGATGACAGACCTCTAGACCTCCTCGGGTGGCGATGTGTAACTCTCTGGTCAGGAACCGAGGACGAATTTGAGATAGCATCAATTGGCGTCGTCTGTGGGAACCAAAAAAAAAGAGAGTGAAAATGCCTCCATGGAGGAACAGAGCGCAATGTGGAGAATACTGATGTACAGGAAGATGCTGATGACACTGGAACATCAAAAACAACCACAAAAAAACTCTAAACTTAGGTTCGTTCTCATTTTTTTTACTTAGTTAAAGATTGTCTTTTGCAATAGGACGTCTCGGTCAAAAGATGTTTTTCTGGTGTTCACCCTACTCGGGTTACGTCCTTATCTGAATATTGTTAGAACGAATTTAGAAGTCCAACACCCGTTGGCTCCAACTCTCGGCCTGCTCGGGAGTCTATTATCTCTACTCGAGAGTCTATTATCTCTACTCGGGAGTCTACTATCTGCCCTGCTCGGGAATCTATTTTCTTATCCTGCTCTAGAATCTATTATCTGCTCTGCTCGGGAATCTACTCTTGCCTTGATCTTCTCGGGAATCTGTTATCTTGTTCTGCTCTTCTCAGGAATATGTTGTCTTGCCCTGCTCTGCTCAGGAATCTATAAGCCCGACTAGCTCGGCACACTAAGCCCGACCAGCTCGGCACCATAAGCCCAACTTTCGTTGGCACTAAGCCCGACCAGCTCGGCACACTAAGCCCAATCAGTTCGGCACCATAAACTCGACCAGCTCGGCACTATAAAGCCCAACTCTCGTTGGCACTAAGTGTTAGAGTAGATGCCCAACTAGCCAACTTGTGGCGTGTGGGTTTTCATTGACTCTTGTACAAACGATCTTTATATATGATATTCGCATTCTTTTATATGGCATTCTTTACTTTCATTATGTGTGTAATGATTTACAATTGTGTTGAGTAAAGACCTAGATTACACTAAAGCGTATGTTAGATGTGATAGTGGGTATGACGGCTATCATGAAACACATCTAATAGTCGCTGTGTAGGACAAACCTCCTCATCCCCCGAGGACAAACCTCCTCATCCTCCTAGGACAAACATCCTCATCCTCCTAGGACAAACCTCCTCATCCTCCGAGGACAAACCTTCTCATCCTCCTAGGACAAACCTTCTCATCCTCCTAGGACAAACCTCCTCATCCCCCGAGGACAAACCTCCTCATCCTCCTAGGACAAACCTCCTCATCCCCCGAGGACACACCCCGAGGACAAACCTTCTCATCCTCCTAGGACAAACATCCTCATCCTCCTAGGACAAACCTCCTCATCCTCCGAGGACAAACCTTCTCATCCTCCTAGGACAAACCTTCTCATCCTCCTAGGACAAACCTCCTCATCCCCCGAGGACAAACCTCCTCATCCTCCTAGGACAAACCTCCTCATCCCCCGAGGACAAACCTTCTCATGCTCCTAGGACAAACCTCCTCATCCCCAGAGGACAAACCTCCTCATCCTCCTAGGACAAACCTCCTCCTCTCGTGATGACAGACCTCTAGACCTCCTCTCGTGACGAATTTGAGATAGCATCAGAATCTTAAGCAAATGTTTTTTTTTTGTTTGTTTTGTCAACTGTTCATGAAGTTTGATCTGTTCATTAAGGGTCTTGATCATGATAAACTTATGCATGAATTTCGCAGGAACATGCATATTGTGGATGCACTGAGGCTACAGATGGATGTTCAGAAGCATTTATGCCGACAATTAGAGGTATCAATTAAATTGACATATATGTACTAAAAGTTATATCTCGAAAATATTGAAAACTCTTGGAGAAAAATAATAATTGACACCCCTTTTTATTTAAAAAATACTCCAGTAGACAACCAAACCAGGCCGGAAATAGTAGAAATTGGCTCGTAAGTCGGCCTGGATTGTCTTTGTTTCTTTAATTACTCACAATTTGATCTAACTAATACAACAAGAAGTCCGATTTTCACTGCAATGTGCCAACGTCGATACGTGGTATGATATCGCTAGAATATCCTACTGAAATCGAGATTTCTCAGTGCAATCAGACAGAATGTGAAGGAAAAGAATAATATTGTTGTTGCAATAAACCAAATTTAGACAAGTAGAGGAATAAGAGTTTATATACGCCAACTTATTGAACCAGTTTTAATATTTTCTCCAACCAAGTCTGCCATTTTGAGGTTTTAATCGAACTATAAAAGTTCGTCACGTTTGGAAGGGTGCTAATAGGCCATGTTCATAGACATATATAATTATTTTATTTATCGTACAATGACAATATATTTTAATTGTTGTGCACTTTTTTTTTGTGTGTATATATATGGGTGTTCAGAATCAGAAGAAATTACAAATGAGGATTGAAGAACAAGCAAAGCAGCTAGATAGGATGATCAAGAGTCAGTTGAAACCAAAATAGGATTATGTTCAAAAATTTGTTGTGTTTGGAGATTCATATTCTTTTTGACAATAAATCGTTCATGTTTTTCTATCTCCTTTTTTTCCGAGAAGGTTGTTATTGTTTTCACTATGAGCATAGATCCTCTTCTTTTTTTTCTTGAAATACCACAAAAAAACGGAGATGATTTCGGAACTAACACATCACACTGCATATTTTCATTTTTGTGTTCTTGTTTGCGCTTTTTCAATAAATTCTCTCTATTCTTTTTGGGCCGCCAAATTATTTATTTGATCGAACGTCTAAGGTTTCCTGGAGATCACCAACAAACAGCTCACTAATATCAAAATTGATTCTCTAAAAATAATACACATCCCTTAAAAAATGAATCTCTTATATCATCCTTCAAACGGAAAACGAATCACCAGAATTAAGCTTAAACCTGCTCAAACAAATCTTGGAATTATTCGCCGGTAAGGATCTCAAAGCAATAGGCTTAATGTGTCAAAGGCAAGACAGCAATGTAAAGCCCATCCAAATGTAGGGAATATTTAGCTCATCATTGCATAACATATTAATTAGTTGGTTTTGTACAGAGTTTTCATATATACTTAAGGTTAAGCACTGTAATCCTTGTTAATTTTTCTGAAATGAAATATGTTAACACTTCCCACAAATTCATTATGTTGAATATTTTCTAACTCGATATCTGAGCCATGATGGAAACCATGTCTCTTGGGGATCTAATGCCGACAACAATCCCCCCTTGTAGTCATAATCCAGCCAACCGAATTAACTCAGTGAAGCTCATAGATGAAAATTGTCTTCTCTGGAATTTAGAGATCCTTGTGGGTCTTCAAGGGCTTGGTCCGGACATCTTCATCCTTGAGGATCCACTAGTCCCACAGAAACATATATTTGATAATCATAATACTGAAATGGTCAATCCCGCTATTTCTTGGTGTCGCTATGATCAATAGTTACTATAATTTCTACGTGCCTCCACGGCAGAAGCTGTTCAAGCTCAAATGATAGGATGCTTGACCTCAACACAGATATGAAGCAGAGTCACACGTATCTTTTCCATGAGATCAACGGAGAAGGTTATGCAATACTAGTTGCAGCTTCAAACCTTAAAAGAAGGGAAGTCTTTAGCATGAATGGCTATCTTGGCAAAAATAAAACATTATATGGACTGCTTGTGGACATCCTCTCTCTGATGATGATCAAGTGCATTATTACGGGAGTCGGACTTGAATATGATTCAATGGTTGTGCATGTAACTTCTTGAATCCTTGTCCATTTCTGGAGTGGGAGCACTTTTTCTAGCACACGAAGGTCGAATTGAACCATATATTAGTGATCTTCCTGCACCCTCGGTTAATTTTGCTACTTTTCCAAATAAATCAGATTCCCGGCGTCCATATTCGTAAGGAAGAGGTAGAGGAAGGTATGCTAGAGATGGCAGACACGCTGGAATAATTCATCTGGACATTCCATCGGTCAAATTTGTTTCACACTTGGATCAGTCGCTCAAGTCTTCTTAACTGCAATGCAACATATGCTTTCTACTAAAATTATATTAATTGAAAAGAAAAATAAAATTAAATTATTTCTTATAAACCACATGTCATAACTTTTCTCTTTGTAGTGAACATGTATTCATTGGTACAACACAAGAAAATCATTGCTAAAATTGATGTGCACTCAAAAAAATCAGTTTTAAAAATCATACTCTCCACACTGCTGAAATTATGCAAATATCTTAGGTACTTTTGTAATTTCTCTAAATAATATGTGATACGTCAGCCATTTCAGAGGCCATTTTAATAATTGGACAAAAAGTATATCGAATTTCATTCAAAAAAATTATTACCAGAGCTTGTTTGTAAATCCCAAAAAAATGATTATTGTATAATAATGCATCACCCTTTTAGAATTTCTAAGATACCATTACCATATAATAAAAATACGTAGAGACAATAAACAAATAGTAATTGTGACTATAGTAAAAGTTTAAAATATTTATATATTTAAGCCTTTCAAAAAAATAAATACAATAATTAAGATGGAAATCTGCTCTGGGTATACCTTCCATTGTCCTCGTAGCTTCTCTCGGCAGAAAGTCCAAAGTCTACAAGTTTCGTCTTTCTTCTCTGCTGCGAGCCGAGCGCAGGTAAAACTTGAGCTCCAATTATTCGATTGATTTCATTTCGTTGCGCTCGTTATTTCATTTATCCAGTATTGGAATTTCATTACTTTAGTATGAGTTCCCTATTGACATACTCAAATTTCTTCGGAACTTGGCGCTTATTATTGAGAAGGAAAGGTATGTATGCCATTAGCTGTTTAGACATGAATGGTCTTGGTGATGTTTATGTTGTGAAGATCTGATTTCTATGACGCTTAAGATTGGATGTAGCTGTATGCAAATTATTGTGGTCTGATATCTATGTGGTTACCTTTTTGGTGAACGATTTAGAGAGCATGATTGGTTGGAGAAGCAAGGAGGCTAAAATCTCACTTTAAAAATAAAAAGTGATGTTCTTAAAAACAGTAATTTTTGGTTGCGAAACCTATTTTAGGAAACACTTAATTAAGTGCTATTTTAGAAACTAGAACTAGAATTTCTAGCTTTTGAGCTTCGAATTCCAATTGTATATGTAAAATATAAATTAAATCACATTCAACATTTACCATTACACTAGAATCCCTTCTGCTTCTTTTTTTAAAAGCACTTTAAAAAGTTGGCTTGTTGACCCTTATTTGATTTGGGTATATTGTATTATATGTTTTGCTCTGAACAGTTCCATTTCTGTCTCTTCTGATTATGTATAGCTTGCTTTTTTTGGGATTACTCTTTTTTGGTCTTACCTTTTAATACATGATTTAGGAGGTAGATTTTTTGCCTTCTGTGTATGTTTGTTATTGGCTATAACTATATGATTATGAGTTTGTCCGTGAGCTATCATAAGGTGAGCAACTCATTTAGCATGACGAGATTCTATTTAACATACTTGAAACCCATCCAAAGGTCATGTCTTCATCCCAATTTTATTTTGAAATGGTTATAAATGAAACTGGAAGCTAAAAACCATGTTTTCTCATTTTAGAATGGCGTATTTTATAATATTGTTGACAAACTATTGTTCATTTCTAATTTAAACGTGACTGAGAATTCTGAATCTTGGTAAATACACATTTTTGTTAAAGGGTAATTTGCAGTTAATTGGCAATCACCGTAGGTTGTCTCTTAAGATGCATTTGAGCGAGAACGAGGGGATAGAGAACAGAACCTTTGTAGTGACTGGTGGACTGGGATTCGTCGGTTCTGCCCTATGCTTTGAGCTCGTCAGAAGAGGGGCACGTCAGGTTCGGGCTTTTGATATTCGGCCTGAGTCTCCTTGGGCAAATGATCTCCTCCATCGGGGCGTTCATTGTATTCAAGGTATTTTTATTGTTTATTCTTTACCCGTAAAAATTTGATCTAACTAGGGCAACGGGAAAATTTTGTCCTTTTAAATATCTGGAGGATAAACCTCAGATCAAATGCCTTCATGAGTTCTCATTGTAAACATCTTGCCTGGCATAATATATATAATTAAAGAGGCCTTATACTCACTAACCTCTCATCGATTTTGTAAAGCCTTATTTAAACTCACAATAACACCCTATTATATAACTTATTGATGACACTTTTTTATGTTTTCCGAAAATAACCTCTCTTTTAAATCTTCAACCTTATATTTATCTATGTTTTTTAACTTATACGTAGTGTGTCTCTCCTTATAAAAAACTATATGAAAGAATAACTAATTTGTAAATGACAAAAATTATCATTTTGTAGATAAAAATTTCAAGTTGTGTGCAAAGGTACACTAATATATATCGTAAAAGAAGGCACTGATTTTGTACTCGCAGTAGATGCGACACAATTAGCTCAAAATGTATGTATTATGTAGGGGATATTTCTCAGAAAAAAGATGTTGAAAAGGCTTTGCATGGTGCAAACTGTGTTTTCCATCTTGCATCCTACGGCATGTCCGGTAAAGAGATGCTCCGGTTTGGCCGTGTCGATGAGATAAATATAAACGGCACTTGCCACATATTGGATGCTTGCCTTGAGTACGGGATCAATAGACTTGTCTATGTGAGCACATACAATGTTGTATTTGGTGGCAAAGAAATTGTCAACGGAAATGAAGTCTTGCCTTATTTCCCCATTGATGACCATATTGATCCATATGGTCGTAGCAAATCCATAGCTGAACAGTTGGTCCTGAAGAACAATGGCAGACCCTTTAAGTGAGTGACTTTGAATCTTTTTTGTCTTGAAGACTCGCAAAGGCTTATGGATTTCTTTATTATTGATGGGTACTTTGCAAATTCGTTGTTGTTTACTACCATGCAGAAACAAGAGAGGGAAATTTTACACATGTGCAATACGTCCTGCTGCTATATATGGACCAGGTGAAGAAAGGCACTTTCCAAGGATCGTGGGTCTTGCGAAGTTAGGTCTTCTGCCTTTCAAAATCGGCCCAACAAATGTGAAAACAGACTGGGTCTATATTGATAACCTTGTATTGGCTCTGCTCTTAGCTAGCATGGGCCTCCTTGATGATATTCCTGGGAGAGAAGGATGCCCAATTGCCAGTGGTCAACCTTACTTCATATCAGATGGTAAAAAATGATGGTCTACTGTGTTTACTGAATCCATCACAATTTAATTGGACCATTTTTCTAACAACTTCACAGTATACTGGAATGTGTCTTCCTACATCGAACTGCCACAACCTTGCCCTTATCGATGTCTATATATTCCCTTAACTTCTCAAGACCATTTAAAAATGGGTTCTTTACGTTCACTCAAATTTTTATTTTCACGTTTTCCAGGACGTCCAGTCAACAGTTTTGAGTTCATTCGTCCACTGCTCAAAAGTCTGGACTATGAGTTGCCCAAGCTATCTTTGGCTGTCCCGCAAGCTCTTTTTCTCGGAAATTTTTTTTGGGGCTTCTACACAGTTTTATATCCATGGCTTGATCAGAAATGGCTTCCTCAGCCCTTGATTCTTCCTGCCGAAGTATATAAGGTGAGGTTCACAATTCCTTGATTTTATTTTTCTTCTGATTCGAAATGTCAGCCTGGCATCTTTCAGAAAATATAGGATAATCTTGATAATGGTTCACTGTGTAAAGATAGTTATTTGTGATATAAACAATTCACTATAAGCACAACATTCACTTATTAAAACACGTAGACTGTAATCTGAAGAACAATTTTCATTGGACGTGGAATGAGGTATTATAATTTGGATCAAGCATGTTTGCCCCTTCCACCTGTCATTTTTCATCTGGGTTGCATTTAGTTCCTTATGGGATTTTCTGGATAAATAATATTGTGCATATTAAAATATTTTATAGGATGTGAAGTAGTGTTGAACAAGTAATAATATATTTGGTTTGGTTAATAAAGGTTATGATAAGATAACAAATTATTTGTCATATTTTAGTAATTGATAATTACGAATATAAAAAGAAACAAATTTAATTATAAATATAATAAAAAGAATATATGAAGGATCGCACTTTAATTTTGATTTGATTGATGTGTGATTAATAATTGCTGATTTGATTGATGTGTATTAATAATTCAATCGGATCCATCCCTACTAAACATAACCGTAAAACATAACATTTGCATTTACTTCTCTGCTTCAAAAGCTTTGTTTCTGAAACAATGTCTTTACAGAAGAATGTATGTCTAACAATTGTACACAGCACGCCACACTAACCATACCATAATATTTTTTCTTTAATTTTGATTAGGTTGGGGTAACACATTACTTCTCGTTTCTGAAAGCCAAAGAGGAACTGGGCTATATCCCGATGGTCAGTCCCGAAGAAGGCATGGCTGCAACAATCACATACTGGAAAGAACGAAAAAGGAGAACATTGGATGGGCCACCTATATATGAATGGCTTTTGGTTGATACTGGAATGATAGTGCTATTTTGTGCTGCATACATGCCTGATTGTCCTCCATTTTCACAACTCAGAGCGTTCTGCCTTTTCTTTATTCCTTCTGTTGGGGCTCTCAGGGTCATTTTCCTTTTAGCCGCAGCAGCACATATTACTCAGGCGTTTTATGCATGGAGACTTGCAAAGAAGGTTGATCCTGAGAATGTTAGAGGTTGGTTTTGGCAGACAATTGCTCTTGGAATATTTTCTTTGCGTTTTCTGTTAAAGAGAGCCAAGTCGCAGTAGACGGACATTGTTCTGTGTACTCTCACCTGTTTAAGAAACATCTCAGACATAAAAAATGAACATCTTGCACTTAATTAAGTTACACATAAGAGCTACACTGCCACATTTGAGCCAAGATCTCCCCGAGGAACTCCTAACCTTGACTCAAGTGGACATAAAGGAAGATGAAGATTCAATTGATGTGTTTCATGAAAGTTGAATGAGGACCAGCTAAGTATTTTGAAAAAATAGAGATAGATATATGTGATGTAGATGTCTTCATCTAGAATAAAAATGTATTTTGATCAAAACTGTCCGACATTGAAGTCAGTGCCACCTAAACCAAGTGAAAGTGAGGAACATTTTTGAGAGTAGTGAGCTTATCATAGTAAATGGAAATACCTGGCTATTTTCTTATATAGGATAGTTTAGTAAATGGTCCACGTAATTTAAGTTGGGATAATTTGGGTTACTACCCATCAATATGGTTGAGAAAAGAAATAAGAAACATCCCAAGCAATCACACCTTAGTCATAGCAGACTTCATCTCTAATATACCTTGAATGATATATCTATTAAGTAAGAGATCTCTGGAGAATAATTATTTGGTGTTAACGGTATATATTTTTTCGAATAAAATATTAACATCAAATTAAACCGGATCGAGTGAAATACAATAGAAATAAGAGTTTGAACGATCCATCCTACAAAATCAGTCATAAAATAGTAATATAGACGAAAGCATTGTCAACCCAATTTACTAATGTACATGCGAGAATGAAAGATAGGATTTGGATTAGTTTTTATCGAGATTATACACAGTATCAATCACAATAAGGGAGTCAGATCAATTATAACATCAGTTAATGGCTTCTCTAACCGTGAAAACTTTAGTATTGGATTATGGAAACCAATTAAACTGCCATGAACTGTATCAACCACTTGGCCATGTGAATTCTACAGAATGTAGCCGAAACATGTGTGCTCGGCTGTTATAAAAAAATATGGTAGCATCAACTTTGCACTTGAAGTAAATATCTCTTTTGATGCATGCCAATGATCTGCTGATTTGTATTTGTTATTCTAAATCAAATCATTCCGATCTTGTAAAAACTATATCGAACCATATTGAACAACATACTTTTGTTACATCTAATCTAAAATAATAATATAAATTTGAATTTGTTCTCTTATTTTAAAAGAAGTACAAATCAATATTTATTTTTAAATTATCAAAAATACTTATTATATTATTTTGTTCTTTTTTATATTACTTTTAGCTAATAATATCTGTCAGTTCGTTTTTATACAGTAGATATTGACAATCACTATTTTATCACAGCACCGTGCACAAAAATTATAGCCATAAAGGTTTAATTTATGTTAATTTACGATTTAAAAAATAATCCATCTCAGTTCTCACAATTCTTCCATAATTAGCACGTGCGTACAAGCTTGGTCTCAACCCCACAATTCTTAACCTAATTCCATAGACCAATTTCGCGTCCGCGTGCGTACTCTTTGCGCTCACTGTAAAAGCTCGAAATCACACAAATTCGAATCGGCCACTCTCGAATGATGCTTGTTTCCGTGTATTAAGTTGGTAAAGTTGCGATCTTTTCTGAGAGTTTCTGTAGTTTCGAGGTTGAATTCTAGGGGTTCGTTATCTTAAGCTGCGAAATATTTCGTTCGGTGGGCAAAGGCAAAAGCTGGCTATGGACTACGAGCCGTTTGACAGCAGCGGTGTGTAATTCTCTCTGAAGTGCATGAAGTTTTGATTATTGCTAGTATATAGTTTCATATCGATTTTCGTAGTTAATTGGAGTTGGGGTTTATAAATTGGGATTAGGTTTTGTGAAAGCTATTTGCGTTGCTGTTTTGATGAGGTTTTATTAACTATGTTCGTTATGGCAGTTCAATGAGGTGTATCGTGAATTGGTTTGTAGCTTGACCTTTTGGCTTGGAACTTTGAATTTTCTTTTCCACTTCAGAATTTCTTGAGATGTCTCTAGTTGGAAATTGGAAAAGGTTTCCTGTGGTGTCTGATTAAAGAGGCATTATGTCTTCATCTCTTTGGGCTTTATAGCATTAATATTTTGCAATGTTTTTTTATAATTTCTTTGTTGATTACCTTTTGCAAAACTTTCAGCATTCTTCTTAAAGTTTGGTTATTTTGCATATCAGGGCAGTTCATGGTTTAGCGAGATTGTCTGTTTTGTTACAAACTTGATAGGTTTTGTCAATGGGTTTCTAAAATTTTAGAGAAATTTAATGACAAATGAGAAAATAGGACACACACATGGTTTTGAAATTCCGCAGACATTGAATTATCAATGATTGAAAAAGATGTTGCGATTTCTCATGATGTGACCGTGGGGAACAAAAGCTAAAATAAGTTTAGGTTGATGGATTTTCACTGGGAAAGGATATGATTTGATTCCATGCGTCTAGATTGCACCATATGTAGTTGGCTTTGGTATTGGTGTCTTTTTGAAGCTTTTTTGTGCCAACAAATATTGTTTTAGTATTTCGATAACTGTTAGAATGAATTATGCTATATATGAGATTAGGGATCAGTCTTCTAGTGAGAAGCAGCAAAAAAGAGTTTCTATAAAATTGCAGTTATTTTTTATAGAAATTTTTGAATGCGTGATAGACTTCAATTGGTTCTTTTGCAAATTTAGTAATCTTTGGTCAAAATGAACATTATTACGCTTCTTATTAGGGGAGTAGTGGGACTATGATCATATGCACTCATTATCGGTTACTCATATAATATGTTAAACTCATTAATACGAACTTCTAATTGTTTGGAGATTGTTTGATCATTTTTTTCCGAATTTTCCCTCTCTGACCCTTTTCTTTCTGGTCCATCTGTTTAGACCACACTTCTGCAGATATAATGTGAAAACTTAAATAAGTCATCCACTGGCATAATTGTAACAATTTCAAAATAAATGCAAATACATTACAATTTAGTGTTCCACATTTCTCATTTGGAGGTAGTGCTTCTCTTAACGCATTCCATCGGTTGACCAAAGTCATCATTGGTGGTATATACTATAACTGTTGTTGACTTTTATTGTCCTGATGGATATTTGATCCTTGTAGACTCATGCTTAATTAAGAGATGCTATGTTTTTCTGTTCTTGGGAACAGGTGCAAACTTAAAGTTGTGGTGCAGCCAATCATTTGCTTGTTCGCTGAGTTTTTTGTTACATGTCATTACTGTATTTTGGGAAAGAATAAATTCTTTTGATTGCAATAACTTGTATCCCTTGCTCTAGTTTATTTCCCAAAAGAGTTTCAGGTACTTTCTTTGTAGTCTTGCACTGATATAGGTTAATGAGTTGATGTTCTGATTCTTATTAAGTTGGTTTTCTGAATATTGGAATTCTGTTATGACCTACATATTGCGTTAGATTACCTTACACTATCACTTACAAGCGTATGCCTAGACTGTTATGGTGCAGATTCACAGGCTATAAATTAGTCGATTTTAGATGAGCAACCTTAGTTTATAATAATAAATTCTTCTTTAAACTATGTGTATGCCAATCCATGTTCAGGTACATGTTTGTTATTCCACCTGCCATGAGAATTTTTGTTTTGTGTGCCTTGTTTAGCAAACTATTGATTTTTGTATTACATTGCTGTTGTAGGAACTGATGATGATTTTCCCCCACCACATCAAAATAGAATGTCACGAGGTGGCCGCATTTCCGGTAATGGACGGCCTGTGAACTTTGGTTCAATGCCATATCCCCGGGTGTACGAGGAGACTGATATGGAAGCTAAAATTCATCAGCTTGAGCAAGAAGCATATATTTCAATTCTAAGAGCCTTCAAGGCTCAAGCCGATGCCATTACTTGGGTAATGTAATCATTCATTATGTGATTTTGGCCTAAAATTTTATGATTTCATTTATTTTCTTCAGGAGAAGGAAGGTTTAATCACGGAACTCAGAAGAGAATTGAGATTATCTAATGAAGAACACCGGGATCTTCTTAGTAGGGTTAATGCAGATGAAACAATCCGAAGAATAAGGTTTGTGCAAGCTTTCTCTTTTATCGGAAGTCCATACCCTGTTTTCAGGTTTTGTTATATAACTCATGCTTTCCTCATTTCCTACAAATATATGCCCATAAAAATCAGGGAGTGGAGACAGTCTGGTGGGCTTCAACCATCGATGCGAGGTGCCAGTCAAGCTGTCCATGATCCCATACCCAGTCCTTCTGTCTCAGCATCTCGTAAAAAACAGAAGATAGCTCCGTCACATCCTTCTCAGTCCTTTGGTGCACCATCACCTGCTTTCCACCCACAAGTGATGGCTACAGCCAACCAGCCGTCTTCATCAGCTGCAAAACGCGGGCCCACGATGGGTGCGAAAGGCAAAAAGCATAAATCGGTGAGTTTGGGATTCATTATTTTTCTCAGTTCAGTTCTGCTGCACATCCTTGTACTGATTCTCTGTTACAATTTGTTTCATGGGTCAGGTACCAGCCGGGGCGTCGTCAATGAAAATGCAGTATCCCTCTGGTACAGCTGGAAGAGGTAAATTTGGTAACCGCATTTCAACTGGTGGTCTTGCAAATGAGCCTGCAGAAGGGGCTACATTTGATCCGTTGATTGGAAGGAAAGTCAGAACCAGATGGCCTGACGATAATAGTTTCTATGAAGCTGTAATTACTAATTATAATCCGGAAAAGGTATATCTAAACCTCTTATTATGTAACGGCTTCATATATGCTTTGTTTATGCTTCACTTTTGCTGTTTGGTTTTCCCAGGGTGTACATGCTCTTGTGTATGATATAGGCACTCCAAATGAAACATGGGAATGGGTCAACCTTTCAGAGGTAGGTACACACTCTTTTCTCCTTTTTTATCTCATTGAAAATAGTATGCAATGCGATTGTTTGTCTAGTTAAGTTTTTCTTTGCTATTTTTGTATTGTTTGTAAACACAAAATATGGTGAATTCAGTGCCTACATTCTACCAATTGCTTGATGTGTTCATGAGTGCATGGAATGTTTCCGTTGTTTTTTCAATTATTTCTTTTACGCCAATGTTCGATTTTGGATCATAACATCGGTGGAGAAAAGACTACTTGAGAATAGGCAGAGTTACTGCAAATGATCGAATAGGTGGAACCTTATATTGTAATCTTTTATGGATCTTGTATTTGTTAGAATCTGATCACGTAATCATAACTATGGGTTGCCTTTCATGTGACCTCTCTAAATGGATGCATGATTGAGAATTGATGTGATGCATCTACAGTTTCACTTGTTGGTATTTTGGCATTATTTTGGATAAAAAATCTTTCCTAGAGAATTTCTTTAAATGTGCTTTTGTTGAAAAAAGTCTGGTTAGTTTTTTTTACTTTTTTAAGTGTATTTTTAAAAGCATAGAACAGAGCTTTGCAACCGTTTTGTTGTCTGAATTAGTTCATATCATTCTGTTGAGAGCATTAGATTGTTCTAGTCATTGGCTTCGAAATTTTCTCGGGAATCGATATATTTTGTTCATTTTGTTATACTTTTGCTCATGTTAGATCAATTTTTACACCATATATTTTTTTCATTCAAATGAAAGGCCGACGTATCTGGGTTGGTAGCACTATATTTGTTTGAAAAATAATGAGCTGTATGTATTTTTATGGTCCCATTGATGGAATATTATCGGGCACGATAGAAGGCCAAAGCTCTTACATTTTCAAGTGCGTACCTGCCACCAAGTTTTAATGTGTGTTACTAGTAAATTGACTTTTCATTGGAACACATGTTCTCATGTTGTAGTTACTGATATATGTACTTGCATTGCGACCAATGATCTCGTCATATAATTAGTGGTGTATGTGGTAATGAGAACATATGTCTAAGCATTTATAGAGGACATGAAATGTTAAATGATGCCTAGGGATGTCTTGGCATGAGGTAAATCTTATGTTTGATATAGATCCATGACTGAATCCCAATATGAGTTGCAACTAATGGGAAAAGGATATAAATTGAAGCCTAGCTAGCTGACCACTGGCATGTAAGTAGTCTCTACAAGAAGTAGTGCAAGTTTCCTTGTTTTGTAGTAGTGACGGAACCATGTAACAAAAAACTAGAGGGTAAATAAGAACGGGAATAGATTAGAACACATTTATTGTTTATGAAGCTAAAAGTGTATTTGTGCAAGACAGAAAGATATATTTCTTATATTGGATGTTTTTGCTATCAAGATATCTCCTGAAGATATACAATGGGATGAAGGACGTGGACCAGGATTGGATCGCCCTGTTGGGAGAGATAATGCTGCAGGTGCAGGGAGAGGAAGAGGGCTAATTAAAAATCAATCCAGAAAGGACTTTCCACCATCACAGAATGGCATCGGAAAGAAGGCACGAGATGATATACAGTTGCTTCAAACTGATACTCTAATTAAGGAGGTAAAAAACAGTTGCTCAAAAGTATGTAGAAACTGTAATGTGCTATCAATTGATTGTTGAGATTTGACAGGTGGAGAGGGTATTTGGTGCTACTCATCCGGACCCTGTGGAGATGGAGAAAGCAATGAAAGTGCTGAAGGTTAAGACAACTCCAATATCTGCTATTTTTTCCTAAACTTGATCTTTTGTTAGCTTAGCTTATCAATGTTATCTTTGTCTTAGCAGGAGCACGAACAGGCACTAACGGATGCCATTGCGAAGCTTGCAGATATATCTGACGATGAAAGTGGTATGTTTTTTGTGTTAGCCCTTTGTTGTTTCTGGTTTTAACATTGACAATATTAATTTTTCCCTTGGAGTTGTTTCTGCCCTCTCATTCCTAAATGAAATGGAGTGCTTCTCCCACTTGGAGTCATCATATCGTAATCTATTCTCTCATCAAAGCTCTCTAACTCAGTACTCTTTTATCTTTTAGTTTTCTTTTGTGAAGATTTATTCATGATTTTGGTTCTCATAAAAACTCGGTTGATGAGTAGTATCCCCTTCTGTTATGGTGATTCTTGTGACAGATGAGGGTCGCCACTTCTTACACGGCGGGCAAGCAAAGAGAGAGTAGCAAGACCGAAGTAGGATGATATTTTGTGGACGAAAATGAATGGGGCTGGAGCAACAGCTTCCATGTGGGATGGTGCGAAAAGGATGTAACCAAACAAAGACTTCATTCATGTCAAGAACTTGCACATAGAAAGAGACGCCATTCGTTTTGCCTTATCGAATTACAGTCGACATGGTAATATGCAGATCGAGTAAATGGGAATCAATGGATTGGTTCAACTCTGTTGTATAATTCTATGTATCTTAGTTACCTTTCCCTGTACTTTATGATCATAGTCGATTAATTTAGAGCAGGCTCAATCGTAGTTGGGGTGGCTTTTACATTTTGTTTCCTTTTTGAACATCTTAGTGCTTTTGTAAAATCATCACGGTTGCCTTCTTGGTGTGTTCATTTAAGGGTAAATTAAGGAAAAATCTCTCTCAAACTTTGAATAAGAATTCAGTCCCCGTAAAATATTTTTTAAGAATTGATCACTAACAAATATTAATATATAGTTTCAATTTTCTATAAACAGCCTTTTAATATATAT